>VZRH01008356.1:9258-67248 GCA_013397555.1 Urocynchramus pylzowi | reverse complement strand
TTAATTTCTGATTTATAAAAAGCAAAAATTTTCTTTTTTTTTTTTTTTTTTTTTTTTCATAAGGGGACATAAAAATATCTGATGCCACCTCTTTCTACTTGACTTTGACTTCAGGAAATCATGATCATGCTGGGAACTTCTCTATTAATTCTATCAGTGCTTGGAAACCAAATACCCTGAGGCCTTAAAAATGCCATCATTGGGCAGGCTAAATAGGTAAACATGTATTCATGAACCAGAGAGCTGACAGGATGCATTGGGTAGAAAAGTCTTTAAGGGAGATTCTCCTTAATAAAAGACAATTATAACAATATGTGACCATAGCAACAGCAAAGCTGCATGCAGAATGGAAGAGGCAAATATTCCCTTTAGCAGATGGATGTCTCTCCTGTCTCCCATTGAAATTATGTGCTGAAAGGCTAACATCAAAGTTTTGTTCAGAAAATTGTTATCTCCGAATGCTCCGTGCATACACCACTCCCCAGAGCCTTGGGAAAACCTTGGTTTCTTTTTTTCATTTTACAGTGCAAATGCTGTTTCATGGGATGGATTTGGATTAGTTTTTAGAGAGCAAACCTGGGAAATCTACAGAACAGCAACATTCTCTCCTGCTGGATCTGCTTTGGCAGTAATGTTGGATCTTCCCACCGTCCCTGAGCTGCTCCCTGTGTTTCACTCCCTCAAGCAGTTTGGCACCTCTAAGATGGTGTAAAAAGAGGAAGGTTATGGAAACAAGGAAACAGAATTTTTTGAGAAATAAATAAACAGCTGCTTGTTTTTCTCCGTGCTGCATTTGTTCTTCTTGGAATGACAGAGGGCACAGGAATTTCCCTTCCCTCTAAGAAGCAGAGCCACCAAGCAGAAAAAAACCATCCCACTGGCAAAAGGAGGTCCTGACAGCCTTTGATTTTAGTATTTACTCTTCCCTTTCGATTCCCTGCATGAAGTATTTCCAGGTGACCCTGTGTGAGTCAATAAATCATATATCATCCCCAGGTGAAAATAAAACCTGGCTACGTCAAAGGCGCCTCTCAGTCTGAGGCTGGCTGCAGTTTATCTCTTACCTTCAACGGGCAGTTTAGAAACATTACGACAATCAGATAACCAGAAATGAATAAGCACTTCGATGGTTCAGTATCTCACTCACAAGTGACAATAAAAAGCTCATAACTTTTCCAGTGGCACATTTGTGTGTGCAGCAGGCAGGGGAGGCAGAGGGGCAGGGGCTGCTGGAGCCAGAGGTGCGGCACGCACTGCCCACCCGGGGGTCACACATCTGCTGCTTAAAGAAGAGCCCACAAGCACAGATCTCCACAAAATATTTAGGTTTCCCCTGTAGAGCAGCAGACCATGCCTCTACACAGCCTAAAGTTGTTTTTCCTGGGACTTCATTAGACTGCAGACAAAAAGGGTTCCCTTGCTCTTACCCTTTTGCAAGTAGAAAAAATGGGGGGGGATGTAGGGGTGTGGCAGGACAAGGTTAGAATCCACAATTTGTGAGCCCTTCCCCATGTCCTGAGCTTGTCCCTTCATTTGATCAGCCTGACTTCCAGTGGGGTGTACAGCACAAGTTTTATAAAACCTCAGGGAAAATGAGGCATGTCTGTTTCTCATGGAAACGGGAGGTGGTGAGGTGCAATAGGCTGTGTCCCTGATATGAACAATGGAACAGATCTGCAGCAGCTCTGCCGGTGGTGACTTTAATTTGCCTCTGAGTGCAAATGTGCTGCATACAGAGAGCAAGATGGGAAGCAGAGGGGATGGAAATCTTACTACTCTCCAAGAAGTCTTCTCCAGGATTGTGCAAGATGTGACTTCAGACAATGTTTCCGTGGTGGGAACTTCGTTAACACCTTTTGGGTGCATTATTGCTAATTCCATGCTAATCCTCCACGGAAGGAATCATAGTGCATGTTCTGCACGCACAGACATTTCTTTCCAAAGTTTTTCAATATTTCCAGCCCTTTTCAGGCTTGAGGGAGTAGGAGAGGTTAAAGACTGCTTGGGCGGCAGTGGGGACGGCGTTTTGCACACCCAGGGAGGATTGAGCAAGCAGCTGTGCCGGGCTTGGTTGCCCTCCCGGGGCTGAGCCACGGCACCCGCAAAGCGTGTCCGGGCGGGGCTCAGCCGCGTTCCGCCGGCCGGGAGGGGACCGGGAGGTGACCCCGGGGGCAGCAGGAGCCGTTCTGTCCCATCAGGTGGCGCTGCGACACCGAGCGAAACCTGCCCGGGGCCGGCGGACGCCGCGCTGCCACCAAAGGGGCGGCAGCTCCCGCACCGCCTTTGTCTGCGGATAATGCAAAGCCGCAGCTGCTACGGAGGGCGTGGAGGACTTCTGGGGACCCCCAGTTGTGTACCCAGTGGGTGGTGGGGATGGCACTTGGCTGTGGCCATCGCATGCTTGAAGGACACCCAGCCCAGCCAAGGTGCTGTGGAAGGGCCGGGATGTCCAGGACAGCATGGTTACAATCTGCCGAAAGGGAGAAGAGTGAGGAAGACAGGGGGGAAAAAGGAATTGGGAAAACATCACCATAAGGGGAGGGCAGAAAATGTTTCCTAAAGTCATGGACTGGGGCGAAGATGCAGGAAGGGCAAGAGCTGGATTGTTAAAGAGGGGTTTCCTAAGGCATGGGGGCAAAGCAAGTGGCTGTTGTTGGCAGTTTATCCCTCCTCTTCTACCCAAAAACTTTATGCTCTGTGATACTTAGGCAAAACAAAGTGCCAGGGCATTGGTATAGTCTGTAAGGATTGAGATACCCTTCTCCTCCCCGGGACACAGGTCCCCATGCACCCATCTAGGCTGCACCGGCACTAAATTAGACCAACACAACTGCACGTGGGAGTGATTGAGAGCACCCGTTTTCTCATTCTCAGGCACTGCGAGTCTTTTCCTTTAAAACTGTAAAACCTTGTTGAAGAGAAGGCACATGGATGTTATAATCTGTCTTTCTGCCAGTGGTGAATTATTCTTAGTGAACATTCTTATAGCTTTATTTAGTTACATTTTATATGGCAAATAAATTCACTAATCCATCTTCCAGAAAGCTCAGCGGATATAGAGCTTAAGCTGTCAAATGCATTTTTTGTCTTCTTTAAGATGATTTGGGCTAAAGTTTAAGCAACACAAGAACAAAAAATAGTAGGCTCATAGGTCTCAGTCAGTGTGGACTTTCAATATTGGCAATAGACTGCGGCTGTTTAAGTTCAGTCTGGTGCAATAACTCTAGCTGACATACAGCAATATCTCTAAAAACATTCAGTGTTACAAATGCAGCCAATAGGAGAACAAGCAATCAAAGCAATACTCTGACTGTCAGGTTTGTACTTCTTTGGGGACTTGCCTATTAGCATAGAGATTGCCCTTTCTGTCGTACATGATGTACTTTGAGAACTTTGAAAAGCCTGAGAATAAGTGGACTCAAAATTGATACACTGAGGAATCAGAATTTGAAGAGTGATGTGAGAAGTGAGAGCCTGGGACAGAGCCTTCCTGGACAAGCAGACTCATGCTGATGGCTTGAATGTCTTACAGAAAGGATGGGGAGCTTGGCAGCTGCAGCAGGAGGGGATGTGCTGTAGGACTCTGCTCTTGGACCCACTCAGATTTGCTGATTAAAGTATGGGGTTACTCAAATGAGAAATGAAACAAGAAAGGGTTGTTCCTTCTTTCTGAGGAATGGAGAGGAGGTTGCATGTGTGGTGGCATTTCCCAGGTGCTCTCAGTGTTCCCAGCTATGTCTACTTTGTCACAGCAGAGGTCTTGTAGCACAAGTACAGCCCACTACTTCCTCTCTCCCTTCCTTCCCTTTCCAGAGAATGTAGGAGCAGTAATTCCCCTCTGCTGAAGCCCAAGAGACTCACAGAAGCTTTCTTTGGGCACGTGTGGCTGACTGTGAGGATCTGTGGCCAACGAGCTGCTGCAGGACCCACAGGGACACCCCTGTGCCAGTGCCCGTGTGTCGGGTACACTGCTGAGCCCACGCCATCTCCTCTGGCTGAGGGCAGAGATGTTGCTGGTTGCACAGGAATGTGGAGACCTGCCAGTGCTGGGTCCTGTTCCAGGTTTCAAGAAGGGAGTGTGCTGGGCTGGTTACAGGCTGTTCTCCACCGGCTCATCCCCTCCGAGCTAGCGTGACCCCTTCTGCCCCTGCTGTCTCCAGTCTGTCTGTCTGTCTGCCTCCTCAGGCCCTGCTCCTCCTCCCCCCATACCTTTTTATCCTTGAATGAACTTATTTCTGTTTGGCATTTGAGCAAAGATGCTTACTTTCCCTTCTTGCCTCTCTGTGCCAGTGGGAGAAGTATCAAAAGCAGAGGGCAGAAAGGCTTTCTGGCCTCTGGTCCATGGTATCCAGGAGCTGAAATAAATTATTGCTGAGAAAGCCCTGCTCTGACACTGCCCTGTGGAGGAAGCAATGGGTCATTGTCCCCTAGAGATGGCCAATGTGGAGGGCAGGCAGTGCACAGAGCACAGCAGGCCCAGTGTTGGTGTCAAGAATCTGCAGAGAAGCTGGATCTGGAGAAGTCTCTGGGGAACTCGTGAGATCTGAGAAAGCAGAGGTTGATACATTTCTAAAGCATTCATGTCATGTGGTGGTGTTTCGAGACCAGAACCTCTACTGTTACGTCCTGTGATGTATAAAACAGTGATCTGCAGAACATTTCCACCTAATTTAGTTCTCAGAAACAGCAGAAACACCACAATCCTGTTACTAAGAAGGAGCTCAAGGCAGGCTACGCACATGGCAACACTCCGTTCAAATCATGCCCACTTGGCAAAATTGTAAAGCCACCAAAATCACAGGGATGGCATAAATGAAAGGCTAACATACAGGTGGCACCACATGGGGTATGTTTTGAAGTGATAGCTACAAGTCTGCTGGATAAACTGGTACCATCACATTCCCTTTCCTTGATATCCACTAGCAACGAATCAGTAGCAGCAATTATTTAAATAAAAAAACCTAACAATTAAACAATGTTTTATTAAGTAATCAAAAAAGCACATTTTCCCAAGTTGAGTCACCCCAGCATGACTCTCCCTCTGACTAACGAGGTTCTCAGGCCACAGTCCCTGCCACAGCATCCCTGCTCCACTGATCTTTCTGCTGCCTTGCTCATCACTGCTTTGTCCTCTGCTGGCTTTCATGTGTAGTGACAACTGAAGCGAGGCTGAGGGAGTGATGTGCCTGCATTTAACACCAAACATGGTGTGCTTTGTGGAGGCTCTTATCAGTTGGATGAGCTGCATTTTCTGGGTGTGACTGAGAAAGAAACAATAGAAAGGAAATAAACCTAGTGCAAGCCTGTCTGGATTCTTCTGCAAATGCAGCACAACCAAGGAGGCAGGGCAGAGTGGCATTGCTCCATCTGCATCAGTGCACTTGACATATCTCCCTCCTGTTCATTTATGGAGAGATGCTCCCCAGCTCAGGATACTCCATTTAGGCAAGGCTTAGGGACTTTCCCCACTGTGTAGACATTTGTTGCAACTGATGAGTTTATTTTTTGTCTAATTATTTCAGCTTTAACTCTGTGTTGACTTTTCCAGGGTAGGTATGAGATTCAGGTGGACTTGGAACAGACTGAGCCAAAATTGCTCTGCTCCACTTGCAAGCATGAAATAAGAGGAACTACAACAGTTTTGAGCATTAGTGGCTTCAGAGGACCTGCCTCTGGAGAAATGTTTGCATTCCCCAAGGCTGCTGGCTGATATTTGGAGTTTTCATGATGCTTTTGAACTCTGTGAAGCTGTGGCCAGCTTCTAGGACTGAGTTTGCCCTTGCCCCCACCTCCTCCTTCTAACCCAAAACATCCTGTGACTTCATGATTCCATGAAAGTGGCTCAGCGAGCACTTCTTCCAGCTTCCTCAATATGCGAGATGGGCAGTGGGTACGGCAGTGCGTGGTGGCTGTGGGATACTGAAAAGGATTGAGAGGCACATGGGGAACAGGAGTTTCCAAGAGCTGTTGGAAACAGCTTTAGATAGCCCTCAGGAGGATGGCTGCTGACTTTGTCAGGAGCCTGAATGTCCTTTAGCTCGAGTGGATTTGTACGTGTTGTTTTCGCGTAACAGTTTTTCCCAAATGACCTCTCAGGGTGTTTTCTTTCAGGCCTGAGTGTGGTGGGCTGAGTGCTCTTTAACAGGACCAGCTTTTTAAGGGAGACAAGATGTACTTTCAACTAATTACCTCTGTGCTCAGGTTCTCTCTTCACTTCCCAACTCCCTGAGCAGTGCCCTTATCAGGAGGGCAGAGGTACTTGTTAGAGCTTTCAAGGAAATGATACAGAGAACAGACTGAGAGTTACCATCCACAGAGAACAATCTGTTTAAAGTAACATCATGAAAGGCCCAGATTACTAATTACACTTTATTAGTTGCTTGATATGAGTTTTCTGAAGAAGCAGCTTATGTAAGGCTACCATTTATACCAAATCCACAGTGTGAAGCATTACTACAAATACAGCGTTATCAGATTGAATGTAAAGGTTCAGTGGCTACTGAAAATGTGGCCTTTTCTGAAGACAGATAAACCTTCTTATTATTTTCACCATCTTTTTCCCCATGCAGTGGAAACATCAGTAGCAGTTAAAGATGCAGGCACTGGGGCCTGCCTGAACTGGTGGAAAACCTTGACTGGTGAAAAGGAGATGGCTGATTGCTGAGTGTGCTAAATAAGCCCAGCATCTCACAAATAAACCTCTGTCCTTGTATGAATTAGTAGTATTATCCATATGAGTGAGAAGTGTACATCTTCCAATAGCCTGTCATACAATCCCGTGGACTCCTCTTTGTCTGCCCAAGATCTGGGAGTTATGGAAAGTCTGCATCTCACATCCTTCTCAGGTCTGTTTACCTGTGGAAAAATCTTTGTATCTGTTTACCTGTTTACCTGTGGGGGCTGCATTCCCTGACTCCTTGTGCATCCCTTACCTTCTCCACGTGGGCTGATCCAGTGGGGTGATGGGAGGCAGCAACATGGTCATAAGGCTTGGCTCTGGCTCCCAGGATCTGGGAGAGCCTAATGGGAGGTGTTCCCTTCCCCGAGGAGATGAGGTAGAAGGTGGTTTGGGATGAAAAGCCCTACCAACAGTCCCTGAAATGCCCAGCCCTTGCTCCCTGAAGGTTATTCTCCATCCTCAACCCCTCAAATATGTGCTCCAGCATGTCCCCCTCCCTGCTGCCTGAAACACAAATGGATTTACCTGCACAGCTTTGAGCCTGCTCTTGGATATCCAGAGCTACAGAGAAACCATTTCTTACTGAATAGATGTGCTTATGAAAATAAAACCATCACCTGAATTCCCAAGAGCTGAGACACATGCACTGTTTGAAGTCCACTGGCTCGTGCATGATGTGTTTTGCACCTCCACAGACTGTGACTCTGAGCTTATTTCTGAACCCAGGAAGCTCAAGGGAGTATTTTCCATGGCATCATATTCTTGCAACAGCTACATGTACACCCATCCTGGCCTTAGCTAATTCTCTTTCGTTCTGCTGGTGAAAATGATTACTTAAAACACAGTTAAAAAAACCCCTCTAAACAGATGAATGGAAGAAAAAGCTACCCATGACATCAGCAAAACAGATACTAATAGACAGATATCAAAGGGATACTGCCTTCAGCTATACACTTGAAATACTCCTGACGTCAGTCTGGGGCACATTTTAGCCTCCTATGCTTTGCATTTAGGAAGCTGAAGTACATTATATATAATTGGTTCCACCTACATAGAATTTGTTGAGGATAAAAGCAACAAGATTGCAGGTTCTCACCACGTCTCTAGGCACAAGACATATTCCTGACACCCCAGCGCCCACGGGGGAGTACAGGCAGGAGCTGCCACAATCCCAGCCACCACCTCCTGGTCCTTCCCCAGTTGAACTGCAGACAGGGACAGAATTTGGTGTGTGCACAAGAGGGACCCCAGCCCCTACCCACATACCACATACAGCAGATAGCGAGGGCAGCATAATGTCTTACAACAGCCTGTAGTGACAGGACAAGGGAAATTGGTTTTAAACTGAAAGAGGGGAGGTTTAGATTAGATATTAAGAAGAGATTCTGTACTGTGAGGGTGGTGAAGCACTGGTTCAAGTTGCCCAGAGAAGCTGTGCATGCCCCATTCCTGGAAGTTCACAGCCAGATTGGCTATGGCTTTGATCAGCTTGGTCTAGTGGGAGGTGTGGCCTGTCCTGGACTAAGTGAGCTTTCAACCAACCCACTCCATGATCCCACTCTACTTTCACTTGCATTTTCAGCCCAGGAGCTGAGTGGGTGCTACCCTGAGCACTACAGATTGCAGAAGAATATAGTGATACTACTGCAAAGGGCTTTTCTTCATAGCTGTCCCAGTGCTGATGGCACTGAAGTGCTGACTCAGATGGGTGGCAGAAAGCATCTGCAGTGGACACAGGGCCAAGAAAGGAGCAAGCCCAGGCATCTGAGCACTTGGCTCCCAGGTTCCTGTGGGACCTCACCTGGCAGCATTAGCCACTGAAAAAATATGTTGAAGCCACTTTATGTGTGTGACTGCTGGCTTGATTGCTCTAAGCAGAAAACAGGTTAATTGAAATAAATAGTGGTGCTATTTTAGTTATAGCTGAACTAATGCAATCCCAACAGGCAGGTCAGGACCCCACAGGAGCTGGTGAGAGGAGAGACCCCGAGATGAGCTCAGTTGTTTGGAGCATGGTGCTAATAATGCCAAAGTTGCAAGTTTGATCCCTGCATGGGCCATGCACTTTACATTTGAACTCAATGATCCTCATGGGTGCCTTCCAACTCTGAATATTCTGTGATTCTGTGAAAGGGAGCCAGACAGGAGCGTGTTGCTAGTCAGGTGGACAGGAGTAGCACAGCTGCTTGGCAAGAGCCTTGCAGCAATAGGCTTTGTCTGTCCACAAGCTGTGTCTGGCTTGCCAGAGCCCCCACCCTCCTAGATCAGGGCATGGATGATTTTGCACCCCTCTGGCACCCTGTAAATCTCCAATCCTGATCCAGCAGCAAATTTGTGTAGCAAGAATTATTGTAATTATTGTCCCGTTCTTGCTGTGCTGTCCATATCCCCCTCACAGGCAACATCAACGGTTCTCACAAACCCCTTTGTGTTTATCTCTGGACTTTGAAGAAGCAAACACGCCATCCTCTGAGTCAGTCCTGCTGAAGTCATCCCCCTAGAGAGGCAGGGGGTGCTGAAGGATGCTGTAGAGAGGTAGCATAAAGACTTCCTGTCTTCCCACTGCTCTGCTGCTCCTCTGGATGTAGAAGGATATCCCACCTGTGAGATCTCATTTTAATGCACCCCTTCTCTCTTTCCTCTTGCCAGTTGCAGTTTATTCCCAAGAAAAGCCTCTCCAAGCTCCCAATAGCCTTTGTTGGAGAAGACACAAGTGAAGTGATCAAGGGAACTCAGCAATTATGTGGATTGAGCAGACAGGCCCTAGTGCTTGCAAGCTGTTTCTCCAAGTTATTCTGCAATCCCACCAAAAATAACCCCAAAGGCCCACGACTGCCTCTCACAGCACCCACACCAGCAGAGCCAGCTGCTCCTTCCCTTCCCACTCCCCTTCCAAGCAGCCACACATGGATGAGCAGCCCTACACACTGCTCTTCAGTGTGGCACAGCAAGAAGAGGAGAACAAAGGACAGCCCTGAACCACTCACTGAACTGATGAACCTTTGCTCTGTAGGGATCTCCCATCACAGCTGGTTCCAGGCTCCTGCAGACCTGCAGGGAAAAGGCTGTGTGCAATGTGCTGGCCCTCTGGCTCTTCACACGCCCCAGGAGCTCCTGAACTGTGCTGGAGGCAGCAGGTGGCACACCTAGGTTGGGCCTTTGGAAATCAGATCTTTTACCATCAGACTGTATCTAAAAGGAAGCTGGCCTATATCTGAGGACAGCAGGCAGAGGAGGGACAGACAAAATTACATTTGTGCTCAACCTGACCTACTAAATCAAAAAGCCCAGTGTGAGTGTTGCAATGTAACATCTTTGCTTTCTACAGACTTGGATTTAAAAAAAAAAAAAGCATTTTGGAAACCCTCCTGTAGGTCTTACAGAATCCTTTACTTGTCTTAAAATAAATGTGCTGTTTTAGGACCCAGGCTGGCTCTGGCTGTGTCTTTGGGGAAATTCTGGTTGACCCCCCAGAAGGGCTGGGGACATGAACATTCTTGTCCAGATGAGAGCTTGGCTACTGAGTCCTGAGCAGCTGGGGCTCTGCAGAGCCACAGTGGAGATGCCAAACAGATCCACCCATGGCTGTCCCCAGCTGCCCAGCACTGGGCTCCTCAGGGCCTCTGTGGCTGCAGGCAGCACCTCCTGCTCTCCTGCAGGGGCTCGTTGCTGCACCACCAGGTCTCTCTTCTTTAATTACACCTCTCACATTACATACCTGAAATAAGAATGTTTCATGTGAGGTGAGAAGAATTCACTGAAAGGTCTGCTAAGTGACTGAGGCACTTGCAATGCAGACTTCCAGCATCTCTCCCTTTCTATCTCTCATCCCCCACTGGAATAAAATACACTACATGGTAGCATAAACAGAGCAGGGAAACAACCCTAAAAACCAGAGTCTTGCCATCTGAGAGAGAGCTGCATTGGGCAAGTCAGCAGAAAATGCTGCAGAGAGCAAGGGACTTGGAGATGGAGGCTCTTCATATCCAAACCCAGGGACTTTTCATCTCATTCCAGATTAAGCTGATCTCTGTTCAAGTTTCAGTATCACTGTTAGGACTGCTTGCAAGCAGATTTTAGAATTTTCAGAGCAACCTGATTCTCAGAGAGGTCCTAAGTAACGTGGGAAAACACGGCTGGCAGCTGCTGTGCTACCCATACACCCACTGCTCATTGCAGCTACATGTACACCCACTGCTCATCACAGCCCAGAGGCCTCTTCCCACTTTCTAGAATTACTACCTTGAATAATAGAGTCATCTTTAGGATCTACCAATCTGGAAAACATGCATTAATTATCCAAGAGACTGGCTACCCACATGGACCTGAGCCTTCATGATGCCAGTGTGCCTCTCTGCTAGGGACACTCTCACCTTGCTGCCTGGAGATTTTCTAGAAACACTTGTCAGAAGAACAGGTTATAATTTCCAGGGTTAAAGAAGAGTGGGAAGGACTGTTTTCTAACAGCAAGCAGCATACAATCCTCAGCTGCTTGGGGAGAGAGGAAGAGCCCCAGTCCCCACTCTCTGCTCGCCAGGTGCCCCTCCTTGCCACTGATAACAGCAGGCTGACAGAGCACTTGGCTTTCCCTTGCCTTGTCAGACACACTGGAGAGGCTGACACCAGCACTGTCCCCACAAAGGCTGGAGCAGATCGTGCCAGGAGAGATCCTCAGAAATGGAGAGTGAGGATTTGTGACTGCCTACTCCAGACAAGCAAACTGTGGTAGAGTGGGTGAATAATTCTTATTAAGTGGAAGGATATTCACAACACAACCAGAAAACCTTTTCCATGGGTGTATCATCAGCTCTAAAAATAAGCTGCTGCCTACTCAAGTTCTTTCTTGCCTTTGATGACAGCTGAAATATTTGTGGGACTTCAATACCTGTGTCTAGCCTAAAAGCAGCAAGGGCTATTTAAGGGCTTAGAGAGGCACTGACAGAAGTGCAAGCGCTGCCGAGCTCGGAGGATTCGGCTGAGCCGGCTCTCGCTCTGGGCAGGGCTGGAGCAGGGCAGCACAGCCCTGGGTGCCCTGGGCTGCTCCCAGCCAAGGTGTCTTTTCAGTTTCAAGGACATTGTCCACAGCAGAGGGCTTGGGCACCAAGCCAGTGGCAAACTCCTGGGGTTTTTGGTTATACCAGGAATATGCTGTAGTTTAGGATGTTTCTTAACAGAGTTACACGCCAGGTAAGTGCTGCAAAGCACATTGACCAGAACTAAGGCACTGATACTGGGGTTAATACTGTCCTGTCATCAGTGGAATTATAACATCCTGCCATTACTTAACCCTGCCCCACCCCTGGCCAAGCTCCTTGGGCTGAGCTTAGAGGGCCCTTAAAGGAAACTTCAAATGTAGTGAAGGACTATAAATAGTTAGGAAAAATGAGACCTGATGTGTGTTTTGGTAGAGATATTGGAAGAAGAATAATTTTTAAAATAGAAAATACAAACTAAGATGGAAAAAAAATGAGATTCAGCCTAGAAAAATACATAGTCCTCTTGGTACGGGAGCAGTGCTGTTACAAAAACCTGAACTCTCTGAGAAGCTTGGAAGGCTAGTGGTGTGAAGGAAATATCCCTGGGATTTTGGCCAAGTCACTGACACTTGGCAGGGAGCTTTTTTCCATCTTCAGTTCTCAGAGATGGTTTTCACTCCTCAAGAGTGAAAATACCTCAAGAAAACCTGTTATGAAAAGTTTAAAAGAGACAACTAGTGGAAATAATTATTTGGGTCTTCTCCTTTACCCATCCAACACCACGCATGAACCTTGGAGAAACTCGATGACCTTTGAGACTCCTGAGTCTGGCATGGGTTTGGTTCAGAAGTTGCTGGAGAAGGAGCACAGGGGGAAGGCTGTGGGTAAGGCACAAAACTGGGGGAAAGCTTTTCCACAGAATGGTCTCTCAAATGAGGAGATCTGCCTTGCAGCGAGTCACCGGGTGTGGAGGATGAGGAAGGGATCCTGTGGAGCCCACTGGGGCAGCAGCTGTAACCCAGCACATCTCTGGGGGCTGAGAGCACAAACCCACTCCTCTCTGAAGCTAAAGTGACCCATCTGCTTGTCTCATCAGACTCCTGGGTTCAGCACCTCCTGCCAGCTGTATGCCACTGCTGGATTTTATTATTACTTCTGTGGTAAATGTCAGGTGAAGAAGTAAACAACTTCACCTCCAGCTTCCCAGCCTTCAAAGCTCTGGGAAATGTCCTTCTGCCCCAGGGCATTGCTGCAGCAGAAGTGACAAGGGGAGAGGGTCCTGAACCCCTGGCAGTGCACAAGGGAACTATTGGCAAGGATGAAGAACAGCAACACAACCCTTGGATGCCCCAGCTAATCCAACCTGTTGCTAGGAACACGAATGGCAACTATCAGGGTTTTCATACTAAATTCCATTTGGGGATTTTTGAAAGACGAGAGAGTGATCTAGAAAAGTGAGGATTTTCTAAAGAAAAGCAGTCACTTTCTCTTCCTGCAAGATCTTAGCAATAAATACAGCCTGCAGCCTTTGCAACATGGCCTGCCTAAAGGAGTTTACTGGGCTCCCCCTGAGATGGTAGACAGGGATGGGGAGCAGAATGAAGCCCCCAGATTCCACAGGGAAATGTTTAGTTATCCTGACCTGCTACTATCTAGACACAAGTTTATGGTGCTGGACAGGACTCATCCAAGGGTACCAAGTGACCTGGCTCAAATGCTCATCAAGCCTTTTTCCATCAGAGGATAGGTTTTAATTAAATATCAGGAAGAAATTCTTTACGGTGACAGTGGTGAGGCACAGGAACAGGTTGCCCAGAGAAGCTGTAGATGCTGCTCCCTCCCCAAAAGTGTTCAGGACCAGTCTGGATGAAACTTGGAAGAATCTGGTGCAGTGGAAGGTGTCCCTACCCATGACAGGGAGTTTAAAACTAGATGATGTTTATGGTGCCTTCCAACCCAATCCATCCTACAGTTCTGTGATTTACCAGCAGTCCTAGCGGAGTGGGCACGTTCCAGTGGACTGGAGGTCAGCAAATGTGATGGCCATCTAGAAGAAGGGCTGGAAGAAGGATTCAGGGAACTACAGGCCTGTCAGCCTGACCTTGGTGCCAGAAGAGGTCACGGAGCAGGTTGAGTGACATCATGCAGCACGTGCAGGACAACGAGGGGACCACGCCCAGACAGCATGGGTGTGTAAAAGGCAGGTTTTGAGCTCAATCAACCTGTTCTTCTTCTGTGACAAGGTGACAAGCTTAGTAGATGAGGGAGAGGCTGTGGAGGTTGTCTGTCTGGACTTTAATAAGGCATTTGATGCTGTTTCCCACAGCATTCTCCTGGAGAAGCTGGAATGCTCATGGCTTGGATGTGTGCACAAAAGGCTGTTAAAGACAGGACCAATGTCCAACATCTTCATTCCACCTACAAATTAGAAAGTGCAGTTTGCTTGTCTCTGCTTGAATTAATACAAGGTAATTAGCACATCCCTTCAGTAACACTGCACAGGCACCAGCTGGAGGGATAAATTGCAGCTCAGGAGCTGATTTCCCAAACAAGCCATGGCAGGAACACGGCTCAGGCTGGGGCTGGATTCCAGCCAAGCGAGGAAGTGGCACTACTGCCATCGGCTGTGGGGAAATAACAAGTGCAATTTTCTGTAACTGTTTATAAAAAAGATAGCAATATATTTTTTTTGTCTCAATAATTGGAATGAGCCCTCTTGACTTTGCCAGAGACTGTTGGATGTGTAACAGCTTAAAGCGAATAGGTTTTGCCATAACTTTTTGTGATTATAACTGAATGTCACTTTAATTATTCATCAGGGGGGAATTGGAAGGGGAGGAATACCACATTTTGAATTATCACTGGAGATAGAGGTGCTGACAACTGTGCTCAGGTTTTTAGTGCCTAATTAGCACTAAATGCTGGAACTGCACCTCCTCTCATTACTCCTGATTACAGCCTCACTACATTTTGTAAAAAATAGTGTGATGTTTACAAAACACTTCCCCCAGAGTTTGTGTCTGAGGGCTTTTGTGTCGCTGCCAAACTGTTCACCTCCCCTGGGGGCACAAGAGGTGTGCCCTCTGACATATACTGACAAGGAAAGGGGAAGGGGGTGCTGGGGAGCCATACCCCACCCCCGAGGGGTTGGTGTAGTTGTGCTGGGGGAGCCACTGGAGCAGCAGCTGGAGAAGCAGCTCCCAGCAAAGGCAGGAGCAGCAGCATCATCCTCTGCTCAGCAAGTGGCTGGGAAAACTCCATTTCTCTTCATTGAAAACCAGTGTGTAAAACCAGACAGTTGTTTGGATGGATGGTTAACAACTTGCTCCCTGTCACTTCCCAGGGGTCCGTCCTGCAGCCACTCATTACTTGTGGACAGAAAACCAGAAATTCTCAGGGCTGCCATGTGCTCTTGGCCAGGCAGAAATCATCCCTGCAAGCTTGGTTTGTCATTGCAAAACTGAAGAGTTCTGGACTTGCTTTTAAATCCAGGAGCAGGAAGACAGCTGAGGGCAGGAAAGCTGTTACAACACAGTTTTTTCTCAGCGTTTCCTTCTTGCCTTACCTGGCAGCTGCTGGGTTTCAAGCAGACAGGCAAGCTGCCCTGTCCTGAGGCTGAGGATCACAGCAGGGCAGCTGGAGCACTGCACCCCACTGCTGCCTCCCTGGGACCCCCCTCATGGCCCCAGCTCCACCACCCTGGCTTAACCACAGCATCAGGAAAGCCCAGTGTGCCTGCTGTGAAGGACAGGAAATTAAAATGGCAATGCATTACATGCAGCTGAGAATGAGGAAACCTATGGCAAACAGTAATTGATGCCTCCTGCCACAGATAATTATTGCTGTGGTTTACCTTCTCCAGCATGCAGGGACCCAGCCCCACTGGACTTAGGCTGTATGAACTGGTGGAAATAGCCTGACCCCCCTACAATTTCAGGATAGCACAGTAACACACTGGGAGATACAAATGGATACGAGCAGTGCAAATTTAAAATTAGAAAATGAGAAAATACAGTGTATTATTAGCAGCAGACACAGTACCTCACATAATTTACAGGTGTTGCAAGGATTATTTTTCTTATGAAGATCATGAAGTCATCTTTCCAATGCTTTTCATTTACAAGATACTAAATCTTAAGCAGAGCCCTCATGTTACTCATAAATGGAGATGAAGAAAAAGGTATTGTGACTTTGCTAGGAAAATGAAGCTGATATGGCTGCCTCAGCCAAAGTGCAGATAGAGATGAGGAGCAGACCTCTGACAGGTAGGAGATCTTGGAATGGAAGTGGGTAGCTTTGCATGGTACAACAAAAGCACTGCACAGGAGTTTCCAGGCTGAGAACAGAGTAAATGCTAATGGCCCCTCTGGCAAGCAGCACTGCCCAGTCTCTGGTGAAGGTTACCCCCATGTGACATGGACTACCTGGAGCCTGTGATCTGCAGCCCTCAAAAGGCAGAATTCATGAGTCACAAATTGAATTCTGGGGCTGGGGGTTAGGTTTGAACCTGCAGCAGAAACATCCTGCTGCTGAGCCCAGGTAGGGAGAGGCCAAGAACTGCCAGTCTGAATACAAAGGAGCCAAATTTCTGTTCTGCCCCAGAGGAGAGGGAAGAGAGTAAGAGGACAGCAGGACTGGAGCTGGTGGGATGAGCTAGGCTGGGAGTTGAGGCTGAGGAAGACAGAGGGAGGAAAAGAAAGCAGAATCATGTGGGTGCAGACATCTGCCCTGAGAGACAGAATTCAGAGGTGAGGGGCAGGTCCTATGGAACATGAGACTTACACACAAACAAACAAACAAACTTGGAGAGTCAGGGAGAGTGAGGTGAGGGCTAACACAGGGAAGAAGAGATTAGTCATGTCAGGGGGAGAAAACTGCTGGTTCAAACCAACCATGTACAAGGTCACAGGAAAATTCTGAAGGCAGATGGACAGAAGGGTACTGAGCTGCAACAAGTAGCCTCGTAAGAAAGCCAGCAAGAGGCACCTTAAATGAGGAGACATTTACCACTTAGAGGTGTCCCCCAGGAGCAGCAGGATGAAATTTATAGCTCTGTGATACTCAAGGGGTCACATTAAATAATAATAGGTCTTTGATTTTAAAACACAGAAGATGAAAGCCAGGCTATTCTCTGTGATACACAGTGGGAGGATGATTGATCATTGTCATAAATTGAAGAGGAAGAAGCTCAGACTTGCAAGAAGAAGCTTTCACAGCAAGCACAGTCAAGCAGTGACATGGGATGCCCAGAGAGGCTGTGCCATCTCTGCCTTTGGCATTTTCAAGACCAAAATGGACAAAGCCCTGAACAACCTAGCATGACCTGAGACACTGTTTGAACACAGAATTGGGAAGGGAATAGCTCCTGCTCTTTCACTAACCAATTTTAATGCAATGAAAAGCAGTGAAACAGCTTTTCAATGAAAACAGTGAAAAGCAAACAATGAGGATGGCGTTGAAAGATAATTCCAAAAACTTGCCACGGGCAGACATGAAAAAAGAGGGTTAAGTGGGAAACAATCTCCTCCAGCCTGGGGAGTCAGAAGATCACTCCAAGGTCACCTATTTTCTTCAGAAGTCTCTGTGAAACTCTATTGCTATCTCACATGGTTTTTTTAATACCAAATTCTTCAGAAGCTAACCATCCTATTTCACACTCTATTAGCTCAAATGACAGTTTTCTGTACATATCCAAAGTTTTCAGTTCTTCTTGATACTGATAAATTATCTGCACAATAAACCACCTCTGCTTCTCCGTGTTGTCTTTCAGTGAAATCCTGAAAGCTACACAGCCAAGCATGCAAAGGTAGCAAAGGGAGGAAGGCAGTCTCAATCCAGCCTCTAAGTGCATGCATGTTATCAGGCTTATCAAATGTTTCACCTGAAGCCACTGTATCTTATGGAGAGCTTAAACAAGCACAGCAGACTCAAGATACTCTTGTTGTCTGAAACCCTCATGACTACCCTTAGTGCTCCTGAAATCTGGACTCCCCATAAACCCATCTGATGAGGTGGCAGGCAAGTGAATGGATCACTGTCTTCACCCTGCAGCTGTTCTACCAAAACCTGGTGAATTACACTCCCACAAAACATTTCAGTTTTCACAAATCATCAATTTCTAGCAAAATTTTCTTTGCTGGAAAGTTCCTACCAAGTTATAGCTCTGAAGACACAAATGCACAAATACAACAGGAGCTCTTTGGAAAAGGCCTTACCCCATGAGTGGATTTTACCCTGGCCCTTGGTGGTTTGGTGATCTCCAACCCACCAGGACTCAGGGAGAGATGGATGGGCTCTGAGGAAGTTAAGGCACATTCCACTGGTGCTCTGCAGAACAGGAACAGCACGGTGGATCTGAGCCAGCGTCCTGCTGGAAGCCAGCACAGGGCTCAGCATGCTGGGGTGTTGTGTTTGCTGTGACAAGTGCTGCTTGGTAGGTGGCCCACTGCACACCCAACAAGCTGGAACTCCTTCTACACTCCCTCTGCAGTCCCACTGTTTGCCCAAGCAAATTGCTGGATTTTATTTTGCTGTGGAAAGAGAAACATGTTTCAACAGAACCAGATTCCCTTTTCTCAGAAAGCTGCTCTGCCAGCCCTGCTCTTATTATTATTATAGCATGTATTACTGACATGAATGCAATTGCTTTTCCTCACAACAGCACTCTAAAGCAAAAAATCCCTAAAACACTGTTAGTCATCAGCAAAATTCCTGATGACATCGAGTATTTAGAACACATACAAGGCACTGCCTTGGCAGGACTGGCTTAATGCGTATGAATTGTGCAGCTGGGTGCAATGCTTGTCCTTCCACAGAACAGCCAGAGCCAGTCCTGGAGCCCAGGTCCCAGGGTATCCTGGTGGGACCACTGCTCTTCTCAGTCACAACCACAATGTTTCAGTCTGCCTTGCTCTTCAGCAGTATGGGGCAACACCAATGGCTGTTTCTATTACCCACAGTGGCCACTATTCCTCGTGGTTTACCAGTCCTAATCCAGCAACAGGAACATCAGATTCAGGTTTTAATCTCAGCACACAGTGGAGGCATAGGGGTAGGCACATGCATGCATCCAGCAACCAAAGAATGACTTACAAAGTAAAAAATCCAACCCCCCAAGTCAGTTGGCCATTCCATAGCTTGGAATTACACTTTATTAGTCAACATCATCATCATCAGTGTTTATTCCAGTATTTTATGAAAGCTGTACAAATAGTTTCACAGAATGGCATGTATATATTAAATAACTTTGTAATTTGTAACATATTTTAGCAGGGGGCTGTTCTTCTCAAATAGCTGTATGATCAAACCAAAAAACTTCAGGTCAACAGTATAAGAAAACAGACTAAACACAATTTTCGAAGACTTATTAATTGAGTATTAAAGATTTAAAATTCTATATGGGATAAATCAGCTATTACTGACATGTGAATGAAATAATGGTAACTATGTTTGCCTGCATACTTCACTCAGTTTTAGGCTGGAACTTATTCATTTGAATTTATAAAAGCATCCAAATTTACTGCAAATGTTTTCTCCAAGCCCCAAATGGTATCTGAATGAGAAAGAATAGTTCAATTAACTGAGCACAGTAAAGTTATGAGCAAAGACTGCTTTCAAAAGCCTCTTTAAAATTGAACTGCTTTTTCATACATAACATGTGAAAGCTGCACTGCTGATGTCAGTGTTTTTGTGTGAATAGTATTAATCATCCATAAACACAAGCCTTTGCTCACACAGGTTTAATATGCCACACTTAGGACACCCCTAATGCTTTGACCATTGCTTTTTCTAGTTCCAGTGATTTTAATAAAAAAGGATTTTTCAATGCAAAAAGTTTTTTTCATCATCAGGCACAAAATGGATTCTTTACCTTATGTAAAACTACGGAAAATTTCTATTAATAAAGTCAGGCCAAAATTGCCAACTCTGTATAAAAAGTTAAGCTTCCAACTCTGTATTAGGCATCCACATTGTAATGACCTTTCCAAAGACACTGGGATTATGTAGCTCCTTTTCATTTCAGGGGACTTTTACTGTTGACACTGAAAAAATGTTCAGAAGACAAGCAGGATTTTAAATAATATTGAAAATGTTAGTTTCAGGCACTTACATTTCAGCAGTTCTTGTTTTTAAATATGTAGCCTGACTCCCCATACAAAAGTAGCAGTTTGAAAACATCCACGTTTAGATACCACACTTTAAGCATTTGCACGTCTACATTCAGCCTACATTTGCATGAAAATGTCAAAACGTTTTTTTTAATTCCTCCTCACACTTCAGGAGAAACATTCAAGAACTGACAGATTTGTGGAAAAAACCTCTCAAGTTGGCCATTAGCAAGAAGTCAGTGATTTACATATAATTATCTAGGCATCCACAACAGAGCAATCAGCCAAATAAATGGAACGCTAATGTGACAGCTGAATTCTGATCTCCACATCTTCCTTAATATAATTTAAAAAATAACAGCAACAATGGGAAACCAGCCTTGATACAAGGTGACTTAGAACCTTAATTCACCAAATTTAATTGTCTGTAAGAAGGATTCCAGTAAATCATTAATCACAAAACATCAAAATGATTTTTAATGAAAACCACTTCAAGCCTCCAAAATTACTATAGACCTTGCCTGCAGAATAGGAAAAATACTTCATTGATTTTTTTTTTCACCAGAAAAGGTAAGATCTGCACTGAATCAGCATATCAGATAATGCTCAGAGAGAAATGTTGCTTTTTGAGGGTCCATATACTCTTAGGGAGCACTTGAAAGGTTTGTTCTCTCAGATATTCAAGGCCACAAACTTTCATCACTCCTTGCTTCCACATGAATCATGCCCTTTTTTCTTCATGATCTGTTTTCCTCATCAACAAAAATATTTCAAAGACATAACTCCTATTACATTTAATGATTAACTGGATTTTTGTAACCTTCCTACATGTTGACCCCAATAATCTTACCCAAACCTTGAGGGAACCAAACAAAAAAACACAGTTCTGCTCTTAGTACTTAGGTAAACAGGCACAGAACATCAGGAAATGTTTTCTATGCATGCCCAGCCAGGAATGGAAACTGGAGTCAGATCATGGTTCAATGAGATAATCGCCACGAGCAGATGCTAAAATGCCCCTCAGTTAAAACCATCAAACTGAGCAAGTTAGAACAAGATGTCTCAGCTATGAAAACCACTGAGCATATGCTAAGCCCTTGAAGCTGCTATGCCTGTTGCACCCAAGAGGAAGAGCAAGCAACCAGTTTAGGCAGCTTTCTATCCAGGCTTACCACTAATTTTGCAAGGAGTGTTTTATAAGACGGAATTTTTATCGCACTTCACGTAGGTGGCTGCAACACTAGAACATAGCAGGACAAGTGCCAGGCAGGCCAGACCTCCTGAGATGTGTGGCAGCTGTTTGAAGCACATTTTCTCGATGGAAAACACTGAAGTGGGACTGGATCACTCAGGACTCAGCATTCCCATAGAAATCCGAGATTTTTCTTTTTGTGAGGGGGACACTTGGCAGCTGCGTTCTCACCTTCTTCCTTCTCGGTTTCCAAAATGGAAGCTGGCACTTGTGCACTTAGAGACAAATATTGCTGTGCTGTCACCATCATCCCAGGTATGTTCCCCGTGGAAGTTTCCAGCTGAACACACAGCTGTGTCTCCTGACGTGTGCAGATGTACCTGAGGTACAGCAAAAACACCAGGAGATGCCAGTTTTTGGACACACGGATTCACGGTGCAGGCTGATAACTGGTGTAATACAGACTGCTCCATCAGCCAGCCTGTCACTGTTTTTTAAAGATTTCAAGGCTCTGAGGCTTTTTTCATCTCACTATAATCCTCATTAACAAGCTTTTGGTATGCTATTATTGTTAAATTAACCAAATTTGTCCAAAAGCAGCGTTTTACTACTTCGTATTTTTCAAAAATTTACTTTACTCACTGAAACACAAAATTATCATGCATTCTACTTTTTTTTTTTTAATTCTACTTTTTTAAAATAACTTTTTAAAAGTTATTTTAAAAATAACTTTTCTTTTAAAGTTATTTTTGATTTTTTTTTTTTTACCCCCACAAATATATATTACCTTGCACACAATCCAATAATGAATAAAGACAAAAGACAACTTAGGAACTATACTAATTTTTGTCTCTTTTCTCCTTTGGTGAATTATGAATAATTCTACATGCAAAATACGGGGAAAAAGAGGCTAATTGATGTTGTGATATATATGTAGAACACACTTCTTGATCTCAACCTACAGTATCTCCCTTTAATAGTCTCCAATTCAGGAAAAGTTACCAGAATTAAAAATAAACAAACAACACCTCCCCCCCCCCAAAAAAACAACCCATAAAAGAGTGAAAGAGTGAATACATAGCCTATAAATATTGAAAATGTAAATTTAAAATGGTTTGTCTCTCTTTTATGAAAAAAATGGAATGGAAAATATGCAGCAAGTGTAGTCCTGATTAATGTAGTTTTTCTCCCAATACTTACTGAAGGTTCTTGGTGGCTCTACAAAATTTGGGTCATGTTAGACTGGGATTAGCAATTACAGTGACATCTCTTTGGCATCTAGCTCCTAACAGGTCTTCTCATAAGCTGCTTCTGATGAGCCTTGTGTAACATTGCCATGCCATGCCATAAAACTCTAAATAAGCTCAAAAATAATCTAAAGGGCATCTTCTGTAAAACAAACATTTCATTTTTCAAATGTGTTTCTGATTATGTAGCAATCTTAGGGAGAAACACTGCATGCCTTCCATAGTCTCCTTAAAAAGAGGAGGAGAAAGGAACAGCAAGGTTGCATTTGTTCAATCCCATGATTCCAATTTTCATTTTTATACCAAAGAGTACTTTCACCTCAGAGACATGACAATTTAGAAAACAGAAAGCATCAGATATTTTCAGTGCAAATACCTTCTATCTCATCTCTGACATATAACTCAGTGATGTACCAAACATTGTCTGGGGCTGTGTATTGACAATCTTCCTTGACATGGAAGATGCAGAGAAGATGGACGTGACACAACATTGGGATAATGAGCCTCCAGAAAGCCAAATAAATGTGCAAGCACGGAAATAGGCAACTCAGCTGAATGCTGCTAGCCCATCTTGTAAGAGCTGATCATGGCAGTCACTGCAAGGAAGCAACACTCAGTGAAACAAGAGTTGAAACAACAGAACAATCACACCTCAAAGCAGCTGATGCACATCAAGTTGTGCTACAATGTGATGACACTCCAATTCAGCTGATGAACTCAAGAAGAGGCATCCCTAGATATTGAATCACCTTATAATACAACATGCTAATAAAACATTTTGAGACCTTCACTATTTTTTTCCTAAAATCAGTTACAGAAAATACACAAATGGGTCCTAGTGAAGAGTCAGTAAATCTTTGTAGATCAGGCCACTAAAATATTACACTCCATATATGCATGAATTGTTTCTGGAGGAGCACTCATTAATACAATCATATCAACCTTAAATATCTGTGTACAGACAGAAATTTCAAATAGACTGAAACAGCAAATTAAACACACACAAAAAGGCACGAAAAAGCCTAGAACGGCAGGATGGTTTGAGCACCCCCTAAATTCTCGGAATACCAGAAATCTGCACTAAATACAATATTTTGTCTTTTGGGGGAATGCTGCTTTCATATCTGTTGTAAATAATTGTAAAGCTACATCTTTTTACTTCCAGATAGATTCCTGCTGTGCATTTTCTCTCCTGGATTATATAACCTGCAGAATGCAGATCAAGGACACGACTGATGATCCTTCTGTAATTAGAGTTCCCTAATGATGCCAACATGGGCTCTAGAACAATGACCTGGCTACAAAGTATCTTACTCTCTTCTAAGCCCTTACAATCTCTTATGCAGGCAGCAATCACAAGCCACTAGAGAGAAAGAAAGAATATTATTTATTTGTACTTTTATTAAGAAACTCAAAGATACTACTCTGTTCATTTCAGAACTGGTGCTATCTACAATCTTCCTCATATATCCAACACATTCTTACAGAAATACAGACGTTCCCCGAAGAATATCTTTTAACAAAGACAAAAGAAAGTTCATTACTGCCTCACCACGCTCTATCATTAAAACAGGAAACAATGGATTTCAGGGATCTCTGTATTTATGGAGCTTGTGTTTGTTTGCATGGTAGTTGACTTGCACAGTTCATTTAGAGCAATCAATCAGTGGCAAAGCTGCTGCAAAGTGAACCACCCTTGAATACAGATTATGTAGAATATTAATTCGGTAATAATTGAGTTCTTGGAGGCTCACAGGTGAAGAGACTAATGTATTATACATCTCACATTATGCTGTGAAAGGTTAGAGGACTTAGAAGCCTTACAAGATCAAAACCATTAATAGTGCATATTGCATTGTCAAGAGAGAAAAAAACCCCCTGAACTTCTAAGACACACAAACTTAAGACCAACTCGGACAAATGTGGGGGAAAAGCGGAAGCCTTACAAAGTACAGCCACTCTTTAGAAGCAAAGAATCAATACCTGCTCTGTTTAAACTTTTAGAAAAGTCACAAAAGTGTCGTCAGTGTAATACTGCAGCCCACAGGTAATTAAAATGCACTGAAATGTTTTCTTCTTTTAGAGATAAAGGTAACCAAAGAGGTGGTTTCATCTATGAATACTATTTCAAGAAACTGTTCTAAGACCAGATTAGAGAGAAAAAAACCAACAACAAAATGAAAAGAAAAAACCAAATCCACAGATACAAACCACCACCCTGTTCCACAGGGAACAAGCCAGGATGTCCTACCCAGCTTCAAGCTGCTGCTCCAGCAGGATACAGTTCTGTAGATCCTACATTAATCTGCCCCTTGTGCAGATGGCACAGACTGTGGTGGGGAATCTGAAGTGGCCCCAAATCATATGTGCTGCCACCACCTGAATGCCATCTAAGGAGATGCAATCTGATTTATGACTAAATTCTGAAAACACAACTTGGTTTAGCCATTTACACATGTACCCCAACACCTAAAAGTCACCATTTCTGGGCAATGAAAGGCTACAGATACAGTTGTCACAACTATGAATATGGCAGGGTCTGAGCTGTTTGTGAAACCTCACGTTTATTTACTTGCATTACAAAAGAAGAGTGGACTCCAAGGGAAGAATGATCCCAGATCATCCATGGATACTGTAACCAGCCACAGCTTGTATTTCTGATGCTGGACTCCAGTCCTTTGTCAGTCCCTCACATGTTAATGCTGTAAATTCTCCCATTTTCCTTTCCTTCTGTTTTCCCTCCCACAAGGTGGCGATCCAGGAAATCCCTTGGGTAACTCAGATGTGTATTTTGTGGCAAGGTACAAATTTGTTTTTAAGGGAGAAGAAGTCCAGGGAGAACAGTGTTTAAAACTCCCTTCTCTTCTACCTCAGAGACCATGGACTTACCAAAAACTACTCCTAGAGAAGCACACCACCCCAAACACGGCTGCCACCCTATGATTTCCTTAACAACACATTGAGTAAGATACTTAATGCAGTGTATTTAAACACACCTCTCTGCCCAGGGCTCAGGGCAGGTGGCCTAATACAGCAAGTTCCACACAGCTTTTTTGTTTGAAAATATTATAAAGTACAAAATGCAGCTGACTGACCATCTGGGCTCCACAAAGGATACAGTATGTATCTTTAGAGAACATAACTTTATTTAATAGAAGTTTTTTTGCTCCAATATACAAAATAAGGGACTGCAATCCCAATTGACATTTACATAGTTACACAGCAAATAAATTCCACCATGTACAACAACTGACAACTTTCCCACACTCCTCAATGTATTACAGTCAAGAAAAAATCCTATAATGTTTTACATACCAATCAGTTATATTTTGTATTTCTGTCTCTTTTAATTCTGTTTTAAGTTGCAGTTTCTGACATCAGTTTAATTAAGAACTTACAATTATTTCAGCTGCGATAAAAGAAAAACGAAATATATAATTTGGAATACTATCTCAAAACCCCTATACAAAATAAAAGCCAGTATCTTATAAAAATACATAGCAGGAGTAAAACCAGTGAAACAACAAAAATGTTTTGAATTTTGTTAAAGTATAAAACATTTATCAACTAGCCTCAGCTTTCAACCACATTAAAACGAAAGAAAAAATAGAAAAAAAAAAAAAGAAAAAGAAAAAAAATTTAAAAAAGACCAAACAAATCAGCAAAAGGTAATATGACAATTCTTTTGCAATAATGTACCTTTAGTATGCAAAGGACTTCATCCTTCTAACATGTACCATTATTCAACTGATTTACCCTTTAAACCCTTTTTCTACTGAAAGCCAAAAATAGATGTTAACATTATTTGAATCCTTTCAGAAAAATCCAATCATATTTTTCTGCACCTCCCACAATATTTAGGCTTTACTTTACAATGCTGGTAGTTTAATCATGAATCTTCTATAAAAGAATTCTAGCCAAACCAAGGCATTAGAAACTCTGCATCTTACAAAAGCGATTTGTTATAGTATGACAGTTGCTAAATAGCCCAATTTATTTAGTGACCCTGTTAAAGATTTGTTCAGCTGAGTGAATAGGTGAAGTCATTTCCTGAGCTAAAAGATACAGGTAAGTAAATAGTCAGTTATAGCAGCAGACAGGAGACATTCTTTTTAAAAGTTGGAACAGTATCAGTAAAATAACCTTAGAAAATTACAGTAATGTAAAAATCACTAGCTGACAAGGGAGTGACAAGGACATCCAAGACCTGATTGCCATAATCTGGAATGCACATCCAATGACCTTCCAGAAATTACATTCAGCTACTGTCAGACAATGTACTCCTAAGTGAAGAATGTCAAATAGTTCACATTTCTTACAGATCAGGTGTTTTGTCAAGATTTAATTCTTAACGCTGTTTCATAAACCTAAAGCAAGGTAAACTGCTTAGTTTCCAAAATTTCCACTATACAGGACTTAATTATTATTACTTTCACAGGAATGTGGTATCTTCAGTCTCATGAAATTCCAAACCTATTTCTTCTTATTACTCAGACTTAATTTAATGCTTAATAGAAGTTGATCTGCTTTTAGGAGAGGAAATAATATTCTTGAAATAGTTTACTTCTATCCAAATAATTCTAATTTGCCTAGAGTATGAACCATTAACAAATTATCAAAGAACTACAAAGACTGGTATACCACCACTGCACCAACATTTTCTTATGATTTAAGTCTTTAAAATAATAGTTGGATTACTTTTTCCACCTGTTAATGGGAAGAATCTATTCTAATTTAATTAAATAAAGTACCTGAGTTAGATACCAGTTCCTCCAGAAGGAAATCTCTCTTCTGTGTTATGCATTTTTTTCAGATATTGTAGGCGTCGCTTTTGTTATTTTTATTGTCTCTCCTTTAATATTTAAACATAATTAGTTTAAATTCAAATGAATATATAAAATTTCCAATACTTGTTAGAATAAAGGACAATACACAAGATCCTAAGTTACAATAATTTATAAATAAAAAATAAACTATTACAAACCAAATCTTTCCCCATAGGGAGATTAAAAGCCATAACCTTGACTGATTGTTCCCGATCACACATTATAAATAATGTAAGCTTCTCCAGAGAAGCAAAGCATCCTTGCCTCCCTGACACCAGTTTACACCTTCAGTTAAACCACTCCCATCAAGAAGGCAATTGAGTTGGGCCCAGACATAGCTTCTTGCTTACATGTTAACCTTCCAAACCTCATTCTCTCAAACTTAAGCACAGGAAACTCACTTCACAGGGAATCCTTTACCTTTTATATACCAAGTCTGTATAAAATACAGATTTCTAACGCTCCTAACTGCACCAACCTGGCAGCGCAGTGAGAACCTGATTCAAAGGGCACTGAAGTCCATGGAAGGCTTCAATGGGCTTTGAACTAGGACCACAGAGATGGTATTCCCCAAAGGAAAGCTCCTGCAAGAGTGGCTGGTATCTCTTTTTGCTTTTATGGGATGCAGTGGAGATGTGCAGTCGGCATGATACCTGAGCAAATAAAATGAAAATGATACAAAAGTTTTAAGAACCCCAAACTCTTTTCTTAGTTGTGTGCAAACTGTGCTATTGCCCCCAGAGCTCTCTGCTTTCCTTCTCTTCAGTGCTTGCTCCATTCCAGGAAAGAGAAGATGTGCGACACAAAAATCTCTCTTCACTACAGCTCCCCCTCAGTCCCGAGACTGATAGAAGAGGATGTAACCAGACTCAGAGTTCTTTGAGATGTCTGATGTCAACCCGTAGAATTCTTCAATAGCTTGTGCATCAATTTTCTGGATGTAAAAACACAAAAAATTGAAGTAGGAATGTCTTGCATAATATACACATAAAATAAGACTCCACTCCAAAAGCTATTGTCAAACCAAATTAACTTTCACATAATTACATAAAACAATAAAATCCAAAAAAATTCTTAAACTTGTTATGTCTCAGCTCCCCCTCAACCATCAACTGCACAGAGGGCAGCAGCTATATATATGTTTTATATATAAATTTTTAAGTGCTGTTGTAAGTATTGCATTAAGTTCCTATGTACTGTAAGCTAAAACCCACTTTATCTATATCATGATTTGTCTTCTTGCCACAGAACAGTTTATTAAACAATGGTGAAAGACAGTGGTCATAAACAAAAGAGTTTCTTTTAAGTATAAAAGCCTAAATGCAATTCCAAGTGTTGTACAGTCAAATTGTAAGGCACAGCTCTGCACACAAAATTATTGCTCATTTAGACTGGGGTTGAAGCCTCTTTTCATTAGCACACCAGTCATTCTAGTTTAAATAATCAGATCCACAAGGGAGGTGCATGTGCTCTGGTTGGGCTTACCTCAACAATATCATCATCAAAAAGCAACCAAAAATCATGACTCTTCACTATTGCAATATAATGTCCTCTGTTAGGGCCACTGTAAAATAAAATTAGGAAAGAACATAAACCATAACACCCATATATGTGGAAATGCATTCCCTTTAATTATTTTTTTTTGTAGAAAAGCAATACTTAACAGTAATTAAAATGGCTACCACTACAATTTCTGTTTGGATGTGTCTTGTCTTTTTTTTTACTCTCTACTTACATCATCCTCACAATACAGTCTTACTTATTGTGCTAAATAAAGGGTCACAATTTCAAATAAGGAATGAGCAGCACGGGCACTGAAAAGATAAATTAAATCTTAAAGAGAGACAGAGAAATGAAATCAATAAAGCATTCTGATATTTCATAGAGACAGAGCAGATCCCAAACTATTTCTGATCTTCTGAAAGAAAAAAGCCTGCAGAGCTGCTGCTCATCTCCAGTCTCTTTATCCAATCCACTGTAAACAGAAACTGAATTAAATGGGCAGTTTAGGAGTCTCAAGAAGCTCAGCAATGAGAAGGGCTCCCAATTAAAACTGTTACAATGCTTAGCCTCTTGAGTTATGGCAGACAAGACATTTCTCCACGACTATGCCAGAAAAAACAACCCACCAAAACTTTAGGAGTGTCTTATTTCTCACCAGGTTTCAAGTAAGGAAACAGTACAATTGCTGAAACAGCTGAACCTTACAACTGAAAGTGTACAACTGAGTCAAAGCAGCTCTGGAACTGCTGTAACTGGCCAGCTGCACTGCCATGGTTTTTGTGCCCAGATCAGGGAGGGAAGGTTGCCATCCCTGAGGGAGATGTCTGCGCACCAGGTCACCAACGCCGTGAAAACAGCAGGGGCATCTCCTTCCTGCCCATGGCTCCGAGAATGGAGAAGTCCCCAAGAAGGCAGAAATGGTCAGAAGGGCCAGAAAGAATTTCCCTTATAATCCAGAACAAGACTGCCCCAGAAAACTATGGCACAAAGGCTTATTTTCCAAAATTGTCCAATTTGAGATCAATTTATCTTTACTCTACTCTTTAGTCATTGTGAGAACACTGAATAACTGGAGCAAATTGCCCAAAGAGAAAGTAAATTAGGATCCCTACTTTTGAAACTGAGACCAGTGCAACCTAATCTAATGTCAAAGCTACCCTGCTTTGAGTTTTAGTATTTGACCTCACAACGTAAATTGTTCTGTGATTCTAGATGTCAAATTGTAATTTTCAAGTTTTCAACGTGGGGCTTTTATCCACTCAATAAGCAGTTTGTAGAACAACCTGGTTTTAAGCCTTGAAGCCACAAGAACATTTGCTGAATATGGCAAAAATCAAATACAAATCTAACAGTCCTATTTTGAAAGCAATGAAACAAAGTAATCAACAAAACTCATAATATATGGATATATTTCAGAAAATATTGCTCAAGCCTTAAGGAAAAAAAAACACACCCTAAAGGAAATGCTTTATAAATTAATCTTTCTATAATGCTTTCCCTCCTAAGAAAGCTTTTTTCCTTAGAAACTGTTTTTACATATTATTATATGATAATGTGCATTTTGTGTTGGGTTTTTTTAAACGCAGTTAAGTTCATATAAAGATCTGTAATGTGAAATACAGTTACCACGTTCCACAATGATCCCTCAAGCAACAAGGCCATAATTTCTGTCAGGACTGGTAGCTTTTCCCCACAACACTTTTTTTCTTTAAAAAGTTTCTTTTTAAGAGAAAAGAAATATCATATAAATCAAAATATTGATTTATATGATACCAGATGCTTTGTGTTGTTCTTTTAAGCACAGTTATGCTTATTAAAAACCCCTTGCTTAAAACAGAGTTATTACCTTCCACAATGAACTACCACAGCAACAAGGTCATACATTCTGTCAGGATTGGTGGCATCTCCTGAGGTGTTAAATAAACGAAGCTCTAAAGGAAAAACTACTCTATAAGAGAGTTTTGTGTATCGATGCAGCTGATCCATGTACTTAAACCTCTTCAAATGGAGAGCTAGAATCATAGGCAGCTTTTTTACTTTCATCCTGAAAAAAAGAACAAACCCAAAAAAACAACAGTATTTCCAAAATTCATCCTAAACATTCCATGAGTATCAACAAACAAGAAACTTGTTTTACTTAAGTCTTTAAAAACCTTTGCAAGCATTAAAAGAAACCAAAATAATCAGCTGTTTAAAAGCATATTGTGTTGCTAAACTAAAGGAAGATTTTTAACTGAAAGAGAGATAGAACTGAAAATGTATTTAAAACAGTAAGATATAGTATATAAAAACAGCCATGATGAGCAGACGTAATAATTTACACATGAAGATCACATAGCACAGAATTAAATTTTTAAGTATATCCATCCATAGCTTTCCAGAGTTCCAAAAGCAAAACCTAGATCCCACTTGATGTACAGTGCAGGTATTGCAACAGAGCTATTTCAGAGGTCCTGTTCCAGCTGAATTTCCCAGTAAACCAGCCAAGTCAAACAAGCTCTTTAAAATAAGTTTTGTTACACCACTTTGTCACATAAGTATTACTCCAAGTTTTCCTAGCCATTCATTTCCAAGCCATTCATTTAAAATTTCCAAAGGACACAAACAGCCCACTGTTATGCACCTACCTCCTGCTATCCAAACAAGATAAGGCTGAGCTCTGGCACAAAAATTTCGTACAAATGTTGCAGCAATGTTTTACAGCAGTCTAAGCCAGAAAGTGACCTAGTTCTACCGAGGGCTCAGTAGCCCCTTTCCCTGGCACAAGGTATTGAGATCTCACATCAGTGCCTACAAATCCTCCTCAGCCAACCACAGCTGGCCTGGCAGCAAACACAGACTTCCAAATCTTTGGGCAATAAATCTGCCCATCCTAACAGAACAACCGAAACAGAGCGCTCTGCTTCTTGGCACAGACAAGTGCCTTAGACCAGCACAGGGCTGACTTTTCAAACTTTCAGCCCCAAAAGGCAGCTCAAGAAGTCTCTGCAATACAGCCCATGTTTCAGACATGTCTATTAAGATCACACTTTCAGAATGTCAGGATATTTGTAAAAGACTACCTGTTTACGAAAGATAGGGGATTCCTTGATAACTCACCTGCCCACAAGGAAACCAGGAAATTAAAACAGCTGGAGCAGGGCAGAAAGTTGACAGAAGCAACTATTTTTTAGGGTGAGTTACATTTTTATCATATTATGGCTACATTTTCTGCTCTCTTTTCAAAACTAAGTCCTCTCCTTATAATGTAACTGTGTTTGGTAATAGGAGCTCTTTCAATGGTGAAGAAATTTGGTACACCATCTTTGCTAGCTGAGTAGTCCCCATCACAGAGAAACTGTTTTATAGAGATGGAAGAAGAATATGACTGCAGTGAAACTGAACTTATGCCCCATGTGAAACCCAAAATACAAACAATCAAAGCTGTGTTTTGCCAATACGGAAGTGCCTACAGTGCAGGTTTATGTCAACCCAAGTTACACTGGCCATGGCTCACATCACCTCCCACACAGAAAAAGAGCTCAGGCAACAGAAAACAGGCCAGGCCTGAATTCACAACCTCTACCAGACACCAATTAGTAAGCTTAGGCAATGTGTGAAGGCAGACTTGGCAGATGAGATATGCAAAAGCTGTGTGTGCAATCTATGGTAAACCAAATAACCAGCAGCAGTGGTATAACCAGTAGAGCATGTCAGAGCTCCTACTCCTTCAGCCAAATACTTTCTCAGATAATAAATAACCACACAGTACACAACTTGACAGGTTTTTCAAAGGTGTAAACATGACTAGAATTATTATGCAGACAAGAATTGGTTTCAAACAAACAATGATTTTCAGGCTTCCACAGAGCTTCTGATGACTTTCACAAGCACTGTCAAGCAGTTTAGCACAACTAATCAAACACAATCCTGAAATCAGAAACTCAGTTAACAACAATAGTTACAAAAAGTGCTATCTAACTGAATCTTTCAGCAACTGGAAAAATTATTTCATTTTCAAAACTAAACTAAGCTTAGAAAGCCACATGCAATCATTGACTTTTCATCATTGCCAATTATCTTTGATTAGTCACCAACAGTTTGTTTTAACTTGGCTTCTTAACTTATTTTTGGTCTTAAGACTATCCATTTTCTCATTTGTAATATAAATAATGATCAAAGCAGCCCCAAAATGCTTTCCACAGATTCTCACTACTCATGGAAAGAGACACACTGAATTCTAGCAAGAGGAAGGAAGGCAAGTTACTTTTAAGAGGAAGAAGAGTAGAAAAATTAAGGGGGAAAGGGTGTTCTCTCCTTTACACACACACACAAAAGAAATACCAGAGTATTTTATTGAATGCATGGGTTATTTTTCTCCTTCCCCAACTGTGCTGTACCTTTTATGTGCCTCTTGCTTACTGCGACACTCTTCACAGTAATATTTGTATTCACTGCACAGAGTTTCTGTGTTGCTGAAACCCCTGAGGAAAAAAAAGAAAGCTGTAAATACTAATTTTCAATATGAAATATCCATATAAATATACAATTTCAACATAACTTAATACACTTCAATGTACATAAGATAGAACTGGCAGCTTATTTCCTGCTTTCTGGGTAACAGGTAAAGGCAAATCACAAAAATTTGGATTTTTGTGCCTACCTTAAACAGTGAGTGATTGAAGTATTCTGCTCCACATCAACTGAAAGGTCTAGGAAGTCTTCATCCTTGCTGCTTACCTGCATGAAAAGAAGACCCAACAGAAAATTTTTTATTGACAACCATTTTCTATTGACAGAATGTATCTTTTACCCTATAAAATCCTTTTAACAATTTTTGCAAATGGCTTTTTCATTTCAGAGATTTGCTGTATTTTCTGATTTTTTTCAGGAAGGGTGAAGTGTGTATGAGTCTCTGAGTGTATATAATGGCAGTTGTCATTATGCTGTGATTTCAGATCAATGACATTAATGCCAAGTTTCTTCTACACCTCAGATTTTTCAAAAGAACACAATCACTGTGATTCTTCTGCTTAGTGCTCTCACTTCTGTTCTTCTCTGACTCTCTTGAACTGAAAGTTATGTATTTGCATGTCACAGTGTACTTAATAAACAGCATGAATATTTTGAAGCCTCTTCCAGGCTAGACTCATACTCCTAAAGGAACAGCAGACAGTAAATTTGTCAAATGAGAGCTTGGAGCTTGGTCTAATAGAGGCAGAATAGTAGCCAATTCTCACAAAAACGTCAGAGTAACAAGAAAGTAAAACAGAAGCAGAAAATAAGTTCCACCACAAATCCTGAGAAATGATGAAAAAGTCCACAGCTGCCCTGAAAACCAACTATGTTACTGAAGTTTTAAAAACCAGTTATGTACAACCTTAACTTCTGCCTGCTAATGTGTCCCCTCTGTATCTAAAGATACTCCATGTCACTCATGACAATGGTCTCTGCCTAGATACAGAAGTAAATGCTTTTAGAAAAGATACCTGCCTGCAGTTTCTTGACTGAATGCAGGAAAAGCGAAATAGGTACAGGGAAATAATGTAAGTTGATCTTTTAAACATATGAGATTTACATTCCCTTTTCAACTCAGAATGGAAAAAAAAAAGAAAAGTGGAAAGTTGTTGTTCTCTGATAATCAAGAGATGAGAAACACACAGCTTCTAAGGGCAGTGTACATGGAGGAAAAAAGAAAAAGGCAGATGGTCGAGACAACCACATTTGAGAATTAATAACTCAGGGCAAATCCAAACACCCAGGAAACTAAGTTGAAAGTTTCTGTTAAAACCTGTGAGAGGACTGTCCTCCCACTGTTCTGCCCCTAGTCTTTCCAAGAGCTAAGTGTGCATATCATAAAATGCCACTATGTCAGTACATATCATTTCTACTGCAATATTCAGGTGCTCAAGTATACTGTTTATACTTTTAGAGAGATCACAGAACACATACTTGGAAATCCAAATATGGATTTTCCATTTTTCCAAATATGGAAGTTTTCCAAATATGTGTATGGATCACGTACACATATTTGGAAAACTTCCAAAATGTTTAGAGTGGGAAAAAAAGCCACCTGCATCTTCAGTGTGCTGCACATTTCCTGTATTCAGGGATGTATTATGGTTTAGTTGTGTGGTCAATTCTTCAAAATATCCCCTTGCAAATCACTCTTGGAATTATCAGACCTGCATTTATAACACTGAGAACTCTGGTGGAAATCATCATAACTGGGGATTAAGAATGGCTCAGAAAAAAAGAAATCAGTTCTAGGAAATACTCTGCTGCTACAGTCTTCAGCTAGGACAGCTGGAATTAGGGAGTCATGTGATCAGTGTTACTCAGACATGCAATTAGGTAATTCTTCCTCTTTTGGTCTAACCAAAGAAAATTACATGAAACAATACAGATTTCCCAGGCAGCTTTATCCCACACAAAAGCTGTAAGGGCAATGGAGAGGAGGGAAGGGAAGTGTTCTACTTGGTTAAAAAGACATTGGTACTGAAAGCAGAAATTTGTAAAAGGACAATTTCCATTCTCTGTGATAATATGGCCTTAAAACACGTTATTCAGGTTAGCCAGTCCACTGTGCACTTAGGATCATGAGGAACCATTAAAGGCTTTATTGTAAGAATAAGTGGATTTTTTTTCCATTTATTTTGGTGATTTATAAATTGCTATTCTTTATTTTTAAGATTCTTTGAGCCCTAATATTTGAACAGATTTTCCTAACATGAACTTATACAGTTTCAATTAAAAAAAAAAAATTAAAAAGCCACTCTGGAGTCTTACAAGTCTGCCCCCCTCCCCTTTTTGTAAAGGTTCTGTTTCAAATACACATCACTAAGCTTCTTAGACTACAATCAGCAATGCTATATATTTCAATCATCTATAGAATTAAAAAAAGATGGGCAAGATCAAGAAAACCTCAGCACTTGCAGAATCAAGCCCTGCTGTGTTCAAAAATCTGTCTGAGTGCTCCTAACAGGAACATCTGAGTAACAGTGAGGACTTGGGATGTTCCAGTGTTCTGGCTGAAGAGGATGTTGTGCTGTTCTCACGTCAAGGACATAATCTGCACCCACACAGCTCAGCTGCACTCTGATGACCAAAACTGCACAGAACACAAAGCTCAGAAGGCTGACACTCACAGAATCCATTATTTCTTACACTTGGGAATTTCACTGGCAATGTGAATCTGCTCACTGGCAAAAGAGCTCTTGCAGCTATAGACTGCCGTGTGTGCTAAAACAGAATGTAGTCTTAGAAGAAGCTGAAACAAAGTGTGTGATTTATCTTGGTTTAAAAAAAAAAAAATGAAAATCGAGCAGAGCTAAAGGTTCTGTAGTACTCATATGAGAGAGAACACTGGGATTTTCCTTATTGCCTTCTCTCAGTCCAAAGCAGAATTGAGCCAAAAAATTTTATGCCTTGTAGAGTAATTTTGAACCCAAGACCATCACCTGGAGACTGACATGGTGGTTTTGACAATTTCCTATATTTCTCTGTAGAAGTACTGGCCACATTTACCTGCTTGAAATTTAATCTTAATGAAGCCAATTATAATACTTTCTGGTTTACTGCTATTCTTAAACTATGAGAGAAATCAGTAAAACTAATTAACTTCTAGATCGTTTCTATAAATTAGCCATAAAATTATATTCACTTAATTATTCTGCCTCTATCAAGGAAGGGTGAAAGCATTATAAAGAGAAACCACATTAAAAACATGTAAAGACAACTTACAATCCTTTTGCAACATATTCATTTAATAAAGTGGCTTGATTCACAACACAAATCTTTGTTAAAGAATCTTATCTACGTTCCTTATACTCCACTGTCCATACTTAAACTGAGCATGCATCTTTAGATAGCTCAATTTTGACCTTTAAGATGGGCTAATGAAACAGTGCATGTGGAAGGATGCTCTTTTCCACAACCAGGACAACCAAAACCAGAATAAAATTTTGCTCATTTTAGGAACATTGAAGAGGTTTGTCCAATTAGAAGATAATGACTGTCACTTTCAGCAAAGATATATGTTATGCTTTATATTTAAATATGCAATAATTTTCCAATTTAAATTAAAAATATACTAGGGTTATTGTCTTGTCATTAAGAAGCAGTAATTCATCCACTATTGCTTGTAATCTTGTACATGAGCTATTTCCGAGTACTCCTAACATTTTAACTTCTATTTCTAAACACAGAAAGTATCTAAATGCCAACAGCTTCTAATAAGCATCAAAACAATCATAAATACTCAGTATTTTTTAAAGTAAGACACTATTCACAGTAATAGTACCCATTTAATGTGTCCAAATGTGTTTCTAAGTGCTCATTTCTAGGTCACTGTGTTTTAGACACAAGCTGAGATACTAAAAAGATAGAAACTGATAAAATAGTTTCCAGATTACTTTGATTATTGTCTTATTCAGCGATAGCTGAATATTTTTATTAGCTATAGCTAATAGAAAAAAACCCCTAAGCACTGTTAGTAGAATTCTCAAAATTGTGACAGACCTGATAACTAATAAAATATGATGGCAAAGAGCGTATCAGTGTTTTAAAATTGCATTAAGGATGGTACCTAGATCAAAATGCTGACAGCAGTAATTCATAATGCCACAGTGAGAAAAGGTAATGATGCCAGTTGTGTCAAAAAACTTAGGGTAAATTCATGTTTCAAGAAAGAAAAAAACCCCCAAAAAAACCAGCTCAAGAACTAGAAGAAAAACAACTGACAGTTGCCAAGAAATACTTATTAGGGAGGGGAAATCTGCCAGAAAAAAAAAATGGTAGTGTGGAATCAGCACCTAAATTACTCATAGTCTGCAGTTACATTATACATGACATTATGAAGCTCTTTTCTTTGAAATAAAATAGATGGGTATTGCTAGAAGACTGAGAAAATTACATGAGAAATATACAGATTTGATTAATTCCTGTCTTCGAACGTCATGCTGACATATCTGCATTACCTAATTAAGTTAAAGAAAAATGGCATGAAGTTATACAAAAACCACAGTCATTTAGCTTTTTTACAATCTCTAAGGAATAGATCATGACAGAATTACTGTAATTTTCAAATTGTTCTGCTTTTACTCTTTCTCAAGCTGGTAATATCCAATTTTAAGTTTTTATGAAATACATTCTTTCTCTTATTGTAGAACTTCTCAAAAATATTTTAGTATAGTATACTCAGAGAAAGAGTTTATTTCTCAGGGTGTAGTAGTAGAAGAATTCCTATGTATGGACATTCAGGGAAGGATTACTTTTCATGAATATGAAGGTATGTTTTTTGAGAATCCCAGTCTACTATCAAAGTGCCAAAAGCCAGCCATTAGTATCTTGATTTCAATGGCTTAAAATTTAAAAACTAGCAATCCATGGAAACTGATTCATAGTAATTATGAGATCTATCACTAAGCATGACATTAAGTTATTAAGACATTAAAACTGAGAAGAACCTCACACCCTTTACTTTGTTTAAGAATACACCACTGTAGAATTTTCTGATCTAATCTGAAGGTGATTATGATCACACTGACAAAAAATCCAATTGGGCATTTTCCTAATAGTGACCAAATGTCTCTTCCTATAATTCATGCATCAGCTGCTGGAATGTTCTCACAAACAAAGAAAAAACGCAAATATTCACACAAATATAAAGCTCACAGAAGAAAGAAACTGATATCTTGGTCTGCTGGGATAAATGAACCGTGAAGCACGCAGCTGTGAAACGTGGCAGAACTCGTGTTCACAAAGCACAGGAGAACTTACAGTTTCACAGGTAAGACACCTGGTTTCGTTGGTCAGCGTTCCCTGAAAGATCTCGTGCACCCAGGTGGGGTCTGGCGGGCTGCTGCTCTCACTGTCCAGGCTGCCATTGGGCAGGCGCCCGTTCTGCCTCTCCTGCTTCCTCTCCTCTTGCAAGATGTCCGCGATGGTGTTTAAAAGGTAGTTGAGGAACTCGTGGGCGTCCTGCTGCATGTAGTTATCAAAAAGTTCTGCGAGAGAAAACAGAAGGCTTACTAACTGATCGGTTAGTGCTACCCTACAGAAAGGTTTTTAGGAGAGCCAGATTTCAAACCAGTCCTTTATTTCCCATCTCGGATCATTCACAGAAAAAGACACCAACCCAAAATGCCTACTTGATAAACTAAGCCAAAAAAATAGGGGGTGGGAGGAGGGGACAGCAAGTCAGCTTGCACTGACAGAAATCACCCAGCTGATTGGAATTACCTAAAAACTGAACCATACTGCAAGAAAACCAGGGCACAATTCAATGGCCTAAACACAGGTGTATGTGGGGTGCCACCTGAACTGGTACAGGTCATCCTGCCCAGCCTCCAGATGCCACTGGATCTCCTACAAGGGCTATGCTATCTCTGCCAAGCTTAGGCCAATGTCTTGGATAACACAGATTCAGTAATAGTTACTTCTTTTCTCTCTGACCAGGAACTGCTGAGAGGAAATTTACCTGCCTATTCAAAAAGCATTCTATATCCCCAGCTAATATCATACAAGTCTTTTAATGTGCAATTACTTCACTTTGCTGGCAGTCCAAGAATGTTCTATGAGACAGGCCTTCAGTGTACAGGAGTGGATAGATGAATGAAAAAGATACTCAGTGAAGTTCAAGTTTTGAAATGCATACAGGCACCCCAGGGAAGCTTTAAAGTCATTCACCTGATGGCATCCAGGAATAAACTTCAAATAGAAAAAAAAAGTCCAAGATTATTAGCTAAGTAGGGAAACCCTGATGCTAATCTAGGTCATTTGGAGAGGCTAAGTAGTGCAATAGGTCAGGCAAGAGTAGGAACCATGTAGTTTATTTAATGAACTACTACACTATTTTTGAGACAAGTGAGTTCAATCTAGCCAATTGCAAGGCCTTTATTTAATCAAGTAAATCAAGGCAGGGCAAGAGCTACAAGTCACTTGAGGTAAAATACTTCAGAGGTTCTTCACAGTGTAGTACCACAGGCCTGTCAGGGCTATGTGCCCAGTCAGTAATAAGTATTAACTACAGCAAAGTGAAAGCTACAGATTGTTCATTTTACAATTAGAAGAATTTAATGTAAATGCAACAGTACACTTCCAGCTGGCTTCAAGCCAGCAGCTGCTTCCCAGGCAATTAAACTTTAAGGTCATTAACAGAGAAACACAGAATTCCTTGAAGTTAGAAGGGATCTTAAAGATCACTGACTTCCAACTCCCCAGCTCTGGACAAGGATACCTTCCAACAAGACCAAGTTGCTCAAAGCCCCATCCAGCCTGGCTGGGAACACTTCCAGGGATGGGGCATCCACACCTTCTCTGGGCAACCTATTCCAGTACCTCACCACCATCACAGCTGATAATTTCTTCCTAATACCTAATCTAAACCTGGCCTCTTTCAGTTTAAAGCCATTCCCCCTTGTCCTGTCACTACACACCCTTGTGAAAAGCTTCTCTCCAGTTCAGAGATGTGTAATATATGCATGCTGTATTCAGACATTGCAAATAAAGATGGACCAGCAGCTTTGTAGTCTGGAATACATTAAGACTGTGTCCTCCCTTATCATTCTGGTATAGCTGGATATTGACTGAAGAGACTCTAGATTGGTTCTACCTGGTTCTTAAACTAACTCTTCTTTAAGGCTCAAAATTATATACCCTTACAATAAGCACTTAATAGCATATAAGATACCCATGTAATTGCAGCCTGAATGTAACTATTTATTTGTACAAAAGGTGAGAGCATCATCTTTAAAATAGGCCCAAAATGACAAGGGTTAAACTTCCACATCTGACTTCTTTACTGAAGGTTTTCCAATTGCCTTGCTCTGGGTAGAATTTCAGTGGCATGACATAATTACACATTACAAAGAGCACTTTCTATAATGAACTTAATGGCTCCTGTGGTTTGCTTTCTGCTTTCCATCTGAATAATTCTCTGCATTTGTTATAATGAACTGTTTCTGTAAATGTATCAAACACAAGCACACTTACCCGAGTGTATGTGCCAAAGAAGGGAATGAGTTTTCTACTCTGCACAGGCAAGTGACTGTACAGCACCCAAGAGCTTTTTTTTAACAATATCATTACAGCTCATGGAGTGCATTTGCTGGAAGAGCCATGTCAAACTAGGAATGTCATCATAATATTTTATTTCTTGTTTTTATTATGGAGATAGTCATAATTTAAATGCCTTTTCAGCCTGCATTCATGGTCTTGGAAACACTGCAACAGTATGAACACATCTATTACAGCAGTATTAAGTATGGTACCCTACAGTTTATTTAAATATAGTAATTACCCCTTAAGGAAAAAAAGTTGTATTTTTATAAAAATGTAGCCAAATTGAGTAGCAGATCACAAGGCTTAATTTATATTTTAACATCAAATAATTTTCTAAAACATTATGAAGAATTAGCCCTGCAGATAAGGAACAAGAAATGTGAAAAATCCATAGAAATCTCTTGAAATTTAGGATAACGATGACATTTAAAAAACAATTTGCCAAAACTACTTAGTGGTTTTAAAAGTTGGTCAAGTTACATACTGCATAAATTCTAAGTCAATTTTAAAAGGTGGAGGGTTTTAATCTAGATTCTTATGGGCAAGTCTTTCCACAGACTCAGTTTGGGAGACTCATTCCTCCATTCAAAAAAATCTTTTTTTAAAACAAAGAACAAAGGTTTTACAGTGAATTTTGATTACAAATATTAAACTCCCAGAGAAACAAAACTAGCAAGCAATTTCATAAGCAGATAGTGACAATATGACAATACACTTTAGCTCTATATGAAGAGAGAGAGACAAGGATTCCCTCTCAAAACTGCTCCAGGGCTACACCCTTATCCTGGGGCCACCTCTTGTTTGTACTACAGCATCAGGAGCACTTTCTATATAGGTACTCTACAGAGCACAATCACATAGGCATTTAGCTGGCATACACTGTGTCAGCTTCAGAATTAAATCATAATTGCTATAATTGTTACACAAGAAAAAGAAAAAAAAACTTACCATTTTCTTTTCGTAATCTTGTTATAAATTTCTTGGGAGGTATTACTCCAACTTTTTTCTTCTGGGTGGCTATACTGTGGAAGAGATCAGCTAAGCACGTAAGGAGATTCTCTTTTTTTCTTGGCTGACTCTTGTATGCTAAGACTTTGTCTCGAAATGGTCGACAAAAATAAAGTGCCTGGAGAACTGAATTGCAGTAGCACGTATTCCCAAACTACAAAATAAGAGAGAGACCTGTGTGTTTACATTGCATTACTGCAGAGAGGTAAAATGAATTCCAAGCATTAAGAGAATGCATAAACAGGGGCCAACTTTCTGCAAGTTGCTTCTTCCTGACCTTAAGGTAGAAAAATGTATTGATGTTGCACAAAGGATTACCAAGTACTGTATGTAAGTGCATGAACACCAAGGCTAATTTGAACAATACTACTTAATTTTGTCTCACTTAAAATTTAACTTATTGGTAATATTTTACATCTATTTGGGTCAAAATGTTCAAAAAATACCCCCAGTGTCACAACTCCCAAAATACACTCAGGTAAAAATATCTGTCTGCCACACATCAGTCACAACAGCAAGGAACATGCACAGCATGACCTTGTACTGCAAAGAAATTCAGCTGAAAATGGAGAGTGCCTCACACTTCAGGAATTAGATCCTCCAAATCTTAATAGCTGTCATCAAAGTCCAAAATAACTACATTCTCATTTCTCGTTCCAGGGTGACAAGATTTGTTTAAGGAAACTCCTGAATGCCAATGTGTCATGGCCTGCTTAGGATTCAAAGCTATGGCAGTTGGTAGCTCGAAATCAAGATTGCAGGGAAAAGAACACAACTGGGATGTGCACACTTTGAAGGAGACAAGCCACTGGACTGAAGGAGGAAAGCAGAATCAGCAGGAAAAGTATCCATAACCCACTTTGTACCAGGACACCCCAGGTGGGACATGCCAGATGTCCCCCCTCCTCAGACTCCTTTAGGCACCTGAGGTCACTGACACTGTCTGCAGCTCACCCCAACACTGCAAACATCCCCACCACACCTGTGAAGGCGTGGTGAGCCATCAGTGCATAAAGCCATTCTAATCTTATGCTGCCATTCTAATTTTAAGCTGCCCTCCTCCAGTGGAACCTATTATCCAACACTGAAAAGTGTGGGAAAAATCTTTACGAGGCCCTCAGCGAGTAATCCAACCTTTCAGCTGCAGTCACACAACCTGCAAACTGAAGCATGCACCTATTGCACACATTCTGCAAAATGTGGAAATAACATTCAGATTTATGTTATACAGAGATAGCAGCAGATACATTATGTTATATATAGATAGCAAATTCTGAGACTTTATCGCTTGATGGGGAGAAATATATAGCACTGACTCTGCCTTCAGAGATATTTTAAGAGCAGGTTCCTTCAATAGAGAAAAAGAACTAAAAGCTTTCACATCTTAGGAATAACAGGGAAGTAACTACTTTTCGGTCTCTCCCAATTAAGACAAACAAGAGCACCATGCAATTCAATTACAAAACTTAAAAAATAATTACCTTCCTCTATCTTAAATGAATGAAATATGAAAAACTACTTTCCAAATAACCAAGACACATTCAAAGAATAAGTAAGAATCATATTTTAAAAAATATTAAGATGTCGTTAAGGTGTCCATATTAAAAAGTGATGAATTTAACATCCATTATTTTTCTTTATTTAAGCTAGGAAATAGCTTATATTAGCCTCTTTGTGGTCCAAATCTACAAATAAGTCAATGAACTTAAGAGGAAAACTGGGGCTTTGTACCTTAAAGGAAGCTGATGAAATCACACAGTACCTTCTGTCAAAACATTTAATATTGTAAGCTGTTTATGAGTTTATAATTAGAACCAGCCATAAAAAGAGAACTACATTAAAGTGTTAAGAAAGTTCTTAAAATTTAATCAAACTGAAAAACTGCTAAAATTTCTACAAGTGTCAAAAGATGAAAAGTAAGCAAATTAGAATTTTCATAAGATTCCAATTTTAAAAAGGAGCAGTCTGATGATAAATTAATTAGAATGGCAACCATGCAGTGAGAGACGGACAAAATATGAAGACCTCAGAACACTGAACAAAATTCAGATTAATTTAATATGAATGTATGTAAACCTACATGTCTGTGAGTATGAAATAAAAGCAACCAGATTAAGTTCATAAAAGGCTTTCTCCAACTAGATTCAGAAACACAGCAGGCAACAGGAGAATGTTTGAAAGCAAACTCCTGAAGAAAATTTAATTGGTTCACATTTGTTTTATCTCTAAAGCATCAATCTTTATCATCTCAAAACTCAAAATATTTTTAAAATAAATGCTTCCAATCATGAAAAAAATTTAAAAGGCACCTGTACTAAACAACAAGTGGGAAATGGTTGGGAGGTTTCTAGACTACCTTCAATTTGCTAAATGAACAAATGCTGGTCCTACCAGCAGCATTACTTCAGTTCCCACCTTTAGAGAAACACCCAACACCTTGCTCCAGTCTCCCCATGCTCCCACCACCCACTCAATCCTACACTCTGCTTTCCAATCCTGGACCTTCAGCACTGGGCTGGGCTGCCAAGAGCCACCTTCCTCCTCCCGCCCTGGGCCAGCACTGCCCCAGAGCCAAAGCACCTGCCAGTGCAAACCCTGCACTGTGGGACTTCAGGCTTGTCCAGCCTGCCTCAAAACAGCAGTAGAAAATGTAAGAAAGGCCTTGTTGGGACCATCTCATGCTGTGCATGACTAACAGATGTAAAAAAAAAAATTCCAAATTTTTTTCTTTTTATCAGTTCATACTGTTCTGCTCTAAATTCTGAGAAATCAGATAGTTTCACTAAAATACTGCATTCACTATGTTTTACACACACACCTTTTTTTTTTCTCTTTTAAATTTTGAAAGCAAAGTTACAACACCCAAACCTAAGTGGAAAAAAGAGAGAGTAGGCAAAACAAAAGCATTGTGCAACAAAAACACTGCACACCCATGAACATTTATAATCTTATAGCTTACTCTTCTGATGCACATACAACTAGGAAGAAATGTGGTTGTTGAACCCCATTCAACAAAGAGATTTACAAAAACTTAGATCTGTTTGGAACATAGTCTTTGAGCAGGGTTCCTCCTCAAGGGTTCCTCCCAGTTCTGATACACTGGCAGCTCTAACAACTTTTTGTTGTTGCAATGAGCCATTCCAGTGAAAAGGATTTCTCCAAGTGCAAGAGACTTATCCACTGCAAGAGACTGAATAACCAAACCTTCTGCTCTAGGAATCTGGTAAACTGCTGAAGAGTTTCCAGAGCAGCTCTCTGAGATTAAAAATCTTATTTCATCCTCACTGGATAAAATGATTGATTTAATTTGTGAAGCACATAGATTTGAACAGTTTGCATTACTGCCCTGAAGAGGGAAAGAAGAGTGATAAGCAGACTTGATGCTCCTGGTTGTCCAGATGCATGGGACAGCACACTCCTAATGCTTTCATCTAACCACATATCTTAGATATTTCCTGCTGATTCAGTGAATGATATTGTCCCTTCAAGTCTAAGCTGAATTTTCCATTCCCATCAACCATCTGCTGTTCCATATGTTTCCCATAATTGCCTTTTCTTAGGTCTTCTTTTACCTCTCAAATTGCTCTTTCAGCACATCCTCTGAACAATCTCTAGATTCTACTACAAAGCTAGGAAAGAGTTAAGACAGTGCTTTTGCATCCTCTTTCATGCTACCTCTGGATAAATAGACAGGTCTCTATTTCAGGATTGTCATCGTTATCTAAAATGCTTCTCTGTATTCCAGACAGCTCAAATGGCCACCTATCACACAGAAGAAAGCTACTGACTTCCACATTATTCCCCTTTTTCCCATTACCCTGGAGAAAGTTAGGACAAACAAAATCAATAAACAAGTGAGAAAAACTTAGCTGCAAATGTTAATAAGCCTCTAGATAATTCACTTCCTGAAATTGCTACAAATAAATTAGAGAAATCAATGAAGGCAAAAACTGTGATTTCTACCAGTTCTCAATCTAATAGTACTAATTTATTATCTAATTATCTAGTATTTCTTTTCATTATCTGTCATTCTTTCTAGTCATTGGCCACAGTTTGTTACTTTCACTTTTCCTGGCAGATTTACATGCTGCAAGTCTATTACACATTTATGGAGTGCATGTGCTGTGTTCGTAAACACAACCTGCAGAACAGATCTGAAAACCATTCAGGCATCAACATCACTGAATTTCCTTTGCCAACCACTGTACCTGGAAACCAGCACCAGTGTGCCATAAATGTAATGGGTCCCATTTTATTATTTGTTACAATTCAAAGAATTTTATTGTTTGAAGCTAAAATAAGCAAAATTCAAGTAGTAGACAGAAAATTAAAAGCACTCTGATATATTGTAGCTGCCTGTCTCTTAAATGAGTGCAATGACAGATATCCACTCAAATTTCTACTCCCCCTTGAGTACTAAAAGCCAGAATTTGTTGATCTTCACGACATACTAGGAAGATCATCCTTTAGTGAACCTTTTCCTAAGAGTACAAACTATGTAAACCTTTAAGATTAGGTGTACAATACAATTTCACCGTTAAGTCTTAAATCCTCTCTGGACTTGGACAAGAAACTGGGAAAACAGTTTATCTGTCAACAGAGTAACAGATTTGAGAAACCCTGTCACTGGAAAAATGGAAAGCCTCAGCTCAGCTGCAGAACTGACAGGCATTAACAGTGAAAACGCTGCATTCCTCCTTCTGAGAGAAGTAACCTGGCATTCAGAGGGGATTTCAGCTTTCATGAGAAAGGAAAAGAAATCATTTGAATTTAAGTGATGGTGTTTTGAGATGCATGGAAGTCAGCTTGTCAGTGTTTACTGATTCCACAGTGCATGCTCAGACTGCAGACTTGAACCAGGTCAGTGCTAAGCACCTGGAGGCAGAGACATGTTACAGTACCAGGACAACATTTAAAGAATCAGTTTCATTAAGAAAAACAAGACAATAGCTCTTGTTAAATCAACCTGTTTTAACTATGTAGTTTCTGAAGCCAAATGAAGAGACTAATTCAATATTTCACATCAGTATAATGCTATTTCTAACAACATAGACTTTTCATCAGTAATATCAGAAATTAAAGTTTAAATCATTCCTTAAAACTAATTATTGATTCAAACAACCCAATATATTTTTTTCTGCTTTCCTCTTTGGGCTGTAATTTTTTTTTATCTTAATATAGAAATAACAGATATAAATACTTCCTAGCATCATAGTCTTTCACAAGATTTTTTTTTCTTTTAATGGATTTATTTTACTTTGTTGGCATATTATGAACAACAAGCTACATAGTTTAAATAGCCTTCTTTAAGACTTACACATTTAAATAACATGAAAAATGATGTAAAAATTACCCTACAACTAATAAAATTAAATAAAACTATTCAATAGAGAGCCCATTTCAACAATCTAGTAGCATATTTCAACAAATACATTAAATACTGAAACACATTTCAATAGTATGAATATTCAGAGATCATATCTTTCAGAATTTTAAGCATTCACTCATCTCAGTCTCGTAGTTTAACCAACCCACTCCCATCCTTTCAAAGCAGTAAGTTACAGTCTGAGACTCACATTAACCAAACCAAAATAGTGCTCATTGACTGGAAATTGTTCCGGACCAATCTCTTTCTCCAAAGCTGAGGCATTGGCGCCCTAGGAAAAAAATCAAAAGCAGGAAAATATTAGCAACAGTGGCAACAGTGAAAGTAGCTGAGAAATAGAGTTTTTCAGCAAGGATAAACAATCAAAACCAACTAACCATCCATTAAAAAAAACCTGCAAAACACCAGATTACAACTAAAAAATACCTTAGAGATGTTTCCAAATACGTGCCGTTCAAAAGCATCTCAAAGTTATACAATTTTTATGTATTTTCATGCAATTACACTGTTTCTATGTTCTTTACTTATTATTTCCAGAGTCAAATTACTTTAGTAACACCTTCACTAATACAGGATGCAAAGCAGGTCATAAAAGGCCAACTGGAGCGTAATTTTCACACTGTAAAGCACATTCCAGAAAAAGTTAGGAGATGCAGATTGTTCACAAGAAGCAAAGAGACTGGTCTGCTTCACTTACACTGAAAATATAAGTTGTTCAAAGTGCTTCGCTACATGCCTTGAACTTTGTAAAACTAAAAGAAAATGCAGTACAGCTAGTGATGGTGTGCATTACAAATGCTGCAGCCTTTGCCCAAAAAATCTGTTTGGTCTGATCCTCAAAAAGAAATCAGAGAATGTGACTTCTGTTACTCTGTGGCTGTTGACTGAACTGGTACAGTAAACACTGTGTTTCGAGGAAAATTATTGTTTTCTATTTAGAGACAAAAAATTGTACACTGGAAAATTCAGAGAACAAAAAACCCCTAGCTTTAGATGAGCTCTTACACTGATTGCTTTTAGGGAAATGGAAATGTATACAACTTTCTGCACTCAACAAAACTGGTATCTATATATCTATATATATCCTCAATGAGACTAATACATGAGCATGAATATTCCAGCAGGTCTAAGTGCAGCTAAAATAGAGGATAATATACAGCAAAGAACCTTAAAACCAGGTGCAACTCCATCCCAACGAGCTCATTTTTTACACCAAAGATATAGCAAATAGCCATTACATGGCAGATTACAACAACTAAATTACATCAAAATCACAGACTGCACCAAAACCAGCACACAGGATTGCACAGATTAATAACAGACAGGGAGTAGGGGAACAGAACGAATATTAGAACTGTGTCAAAAATGTATACAATTAAAATAAAATGATGACGTGGCATCTGCCACAGTACGACCATTGTACTGCAGAACTTTACACAAACTACCTTAGCAGTTCTGAAACTGGAAGCATGTGCTCAAAGGTCCACGAGGAGGTAACAACTTAACCAGAATAGGACAAAAGCCAGGAAAACTCCACGCTTGACACACCACAGCTCTGCTCCATGCACAGCATAGCCCTAGCTGCTGTCATCAGTCACATCCCCTCCAATTACCCAGTTTGATAAAGCCTCTCCTTTCCTGAGGATTTAGCTGCAGGGCTTATTACTTTAGAAGGTGTTTTCAAATGGAGATTATAGTGGTGAGGAAAAGGGGTATAAACCCTCATTTAAGATTAGAGCGCTTTGAGACTCTGAATATTTAGTTTTACAGCCTTATTTAAATGCACCCACAAGCTCCAGCAAGGTGAGTATTACAAATAAACTAGGAAAAAGAAGGAACTGTGGGTGCCTTTTACACTACTGTTAAAATCTCTACTTCTTCAAAAATAAATTCAAGAGCAGGTTTAAGGAAATTCTTTTTCTTTTCAAAGCTAGGGTGGAGCAGCTACTTTACTCCACCTTTGAAAGGAAAATATTATGATATAAACATTGATGTTTCTGTTTGCACAGACCTGAACACTGTATTTAGTTTTCTAGCACAATAAAGATCCGACTTGGCAGTAAGAAAGACGTGCTGAGATACTACCAGATCGTCACGCTTTTCTGATTATTCAAAGATTCTTCATTCAAGGCTCAGACTTTCACACGACTTCAAAGCATGGCATCATCTGTGTTTAAATGCAGCTGTTTATGAATGCTAGTACAAACCAGCACGGATGTTTTACACCAATATCAAACCCCTCGAGCTACTCAGTCTTCCCTTTACAGCTCTCTTTTTGTCTGTCGTAAAGGATGCTATCTCTCCCTCCAAAGAAATCATTTATACTGTGCACAGTGTATTGGTTGCAAAGAGCAGAAAGACAGCAAGAGTACACTAAAATGCATGTTCACAACTGACCCATAAAAGCTATTTTAAAACCTAATTATCCCTTGCTTCAAAGTGTTTCCCAGTCATGATTACAGTCCCCATTATCAGTCCCAGCTGACTCTTCCATTATGCAAATACAGACACAGAGGGGGAGCACTGCAGCACCACCAACTATTATGGTACTGTACCATCTCTTGGACATGAGGACACAGGAGGTTTAAGGCAGAAGTGGGAGTGCCTCTCTTTTCATTGGCCAAGTTGGAATTACTGGACCTGAAATAGACTTGGGAAATTTCAGGCTGTGCTGTATGCTGTGGAGTAGAGAATTCATTTCTCTGCCACTTAACTAGGATCCCCAGGGAAAATCCCCAAATAAAACTCTCTTTTTGGGGGGGGGGCTCACTTAATAACACATACAACAGGTGATCAGTCTCCACCCTGCAACCTGGCTTTGATATCACACAGGGGACAGAAAAGAACATCCACCTCCAATTTCCCTTGTCCTTCTGAGGGGAAGCACACGTGGTCATTATCCAGAAATGAGAAGCAACAGAAGTCCAAGAAGATGATAATATTGCAGTAGTACTGGGATGCACCACTTTTTGCATCGCCTCAGTGTAAAGCCATACAGCTGCACAACCCAGCACTGCCTTACATTAACCCCCTTCCAGCAGTACAGGCAGAGAGAACACTCATTTCTCACAGTTGATGAAACACAGCTTTACAAAGTGGAAAGTTCAGCAACCAAGGTGTGTTTGCAAGAAAACAATATGAAACCAAGATTTGCTTTTTATTTGTTATTGAACATTATTAATGATTACACAAAAGTCTTCACAAACCTAATCAAAGTTAGGTGTAAAACTGAACTACTGCAGATTTCATCCTTCAAAATGATAAATCATGTAATCTTTATTTAATCATGTTCAAATCAGTTTGAACTTTAATTGCTTTATATCCACCATCAAGTTAAAGAAAAAAGTTAAACTATTGTATTTATAAATAGTTTTGCCTTAAAAGCTAATTTCTTAATGAAGGGATAATAATCTGTGTTTACCATAAAGTACCTTAAGTAAGTTTCTCAACTTTTTTTTTTTAAAGAGCTTGAGTTCTGTAAAAATCAACACATTTAACACTAACTAGATGGGGTTTTATTTCAGTTTAGTGGACCAGGAAATACAGTGGAATAGGAAGGTGTACGGTTGTATTTTCCTGATTCTCATGTTTTACAAATATACACCATCCCAAATTTCTAAAATAATCTAAAAAACCCACTCATGCCAGACATTTCAATGGAAAAAGGGCAGAAAAACAAAAAGCACAGACAAATGCAGATGTGTGTTTATGTTGTTTAGTTTTTCACTTGCTGAAACAATATCATTAAATGTCATTTATCAGTGCCTTTTCTCACAGCCTCAGAGGCCACACTGTTGTGGTGTTTCATGTTGAACTAGTCCTTCTGAGACACACCAACAGCTGACACACATAAGATAACTGGAGCCAATCTGTAAAACAAATCAGCTGGTGCTTAGGATCTGACATACACACCTTGGGCTTCAGAGCATTCTTGCCAGATTAGTTATAGGCTGATTTAGTGACTGAACACCAGCTGCAGCTGATCTGTGCTGTCTGATGTAGTTTCCTCCAAAAGTGCACTCCAATTTGTGCACTCTAAGACCGCTCCCAAAATGCAAACCAAAGCACGGTAAATTGGGATGCCACTCTACATTAAAAATACTGTCCCAAAACATGGCAGCAAACAGGCAAACAATTGCAGTTTTAAAGTGTCCTACCTTGTCATTAGCATCCAACCCAGCAGGCAGAATTTCCCTGACAAAGCCTTGAGTCATAACAAGCCTAATGTGCTTGGAGACTTCTTCATCTTACTGGCCTGGGATAGGGGGGTTTGATCTATCCCTTTCTAGAATAAAGATCAATTGATAGCTTGGTGGGTCATCTTTTAAGTTGTTTAACAGCTTTACCCTCTAATTTAACTAAACTGTAAATTTCCTGAGTAAAATCAGAATTTCACCTTTAAAACAATTTTCTTTTCTGAAAACTTACATTTTTCATGTAAGTTTTCAGAAAACAAAGTTTCATATCATCAGCATCCTGAATATCCATTTCTCCCTTCACACAAGCACTGTGCTAGATCCTTTTCTACAATGCTCTCCACCTCAGTCAAGAAGCAAGGTACAACACTGATTAAAGGTGACTCAAATAACTAAACCATGTTGCACGGGTATATGTAAGCAAAATTTTTTAAACATGACTTTAGCTGTAGGTAAATGAACCATACCACCACACAACACAGAACTATCAGTCTCTAGTGACAGAAGGGCATTACAAGCAAAAGGGAAACTCAGTAATCAGGAATAACAATGTTCCTGAACAAATGTAAAAATAATGAATTATTTATAATGTGCAAAAACAAATCTCAGTATAGAAGCTTTTTTTTTATAGTGCTTTTTTATAGAACGCACTAGTGCTTTCACTTTTTTTTTCTATTAGAAAGATTCTTCCTTGTCTATGCCCCTAGTGAAGATATACAGAATTTCACAGCCCAATGCACTAATTAATGCACTGTGACAGGAATTCTCTGCTAAAGAAGAAATACAGAATTCTACTCGTCCAGTTACATTCCATCAGAAATGTGAATGCATACATTTCTGTGTATTCCCCCGAATCAGGACTAAGAGCAAAGAGAACAGCTATCTTAAACCAGCTTATATTTGTTCCTTCAATTGCAACCAAAACTGAAACACAATTCTTTTGATATTGTTTCTAGCCAGGAGGTTGCAGTGAAATATGAGTGGGATTCAATAACCCTTGTTGTTCATTCCTTTGCAAAAGAACATGCATTATTAATACATTAAATATTTGGATAGCTTCAGTTAATGCTTTTTAAATACTTCCAAATAGTGTTATTTTATTAATCAGTCTAAGCCATAGTCCCATATACTCTTATCTTATGTGCAGCTAAGACAAAGGAATTTTTGAGTATGAAGTAAAAACATTTCTGCTTGGGTAAGGAAAATTATACCAAAACACAAAGTTAATTTCTTTTCACATTTGGTATGTCTACCAAACCCATATTTTTGAGCCCCACTGAACATTCACAATGTATTTTCCTTCTCAGCAATTAGATATAGTCGCACTTCCTTGTATGTGACAAGTGTATGATGGTGTATCCTTTTGACTACTGAAGACAAAGACAAGGTAATACTTCAGAAAAATTAGACTCACCTAACTACCCAAAATGCAGGGCAAGTAGGAAAAACACATTTACTCAATAGTTGTTTTTGATAAACTGCATCCTGTGGTGTGTTTCGTATGTTTTTATTACTTACATAATTCCAGTTTCAGAAAACAAATATATTACTTTTATAACTTCCCATTTTCATGGAATCATAAAAAGAATTGGAGTTTATGAAAAACAGTAAAAATGTTTTCCTATTCTAGTCAACTTATATTAATACAACCTTTTGTTTTTGCACTACAGAAAAGATCTAGATTCTTTTTTTCCTCAACTGAAAGATCAGATAGATCTTACTGAAATAAACAATTTGTTAAAAGCATTTTACTTTGGCAATCTTCCTAAGCTACGAAAACAAAAATTAGCCCTTATGCAGGGCTTTTACACACCTCTTCCCCTAAAAAAATTTGAATAGAAAAGCCCCTTTTGCCACATTTTTACAGAATCACTCCTAGAAGTTTTAATGCAAATTAGTTGCTTCAGGAATGTAAAAAGTAAATACAAAGGCTGCATAACTGACCAGTCTAAATATTAAAGCATTGTCTAGTAACGGGATCAGTTGTTCCCACTGACACAGCTAAAAATTCTGCTGCCAAGCCTAGAGTCCAAATTTGTACTTCATTTTAACTTGTGCTTAGAACATGCAAGATGAATATACACACGTGTGCGGGTAAAAAGAAAACAAACATAAATCAAATCATCCAAATAAGTAATATGTCAACTAAATAATTCCCTGTGCTGGTATAAAAACTGCTTTACAACTAGGTAACTTTGAGAATTTTTTCTTTGTGTTTCATATTTGACAATTGTTTTATATTAGAGTCAAATTCCTATTTTGATGAAAATTGAAAACAAATTTGGCTAAATTAATTAGTGTACTGAACAGTGCCACAAACCCAGTATTCTAAAGACCAAATATAAATATTCATATTTTATTACAATACTGTAGCATGTTGCAGCTAGAAAAATTCTGATGACAAATGCTTGAATCTTAATGTCATGTTTATCATCAAAGTGTCTCCTGATAAGAACTCCAACAGACGAGTGGACTTCCCCATGGTGGTGCAAGCTCCCACCCCAACTGCCTAACAAATACTTCTGCAGAAACTCCCGGGCTCGCAGCAGAGCCCCCACAGCAGAACACGTGCCTGAACACTCCGGAGCACGGCAGATCCAGGTCGCAGTGCCACAGTGAAATGCAGCGCTGAGACACAGCACATGCTCCTTCTCGCCAGCCCTGCCACAGGAGCAAGTCACACAGCTGGATTAAGGAACCCCACAATACTCTGGTTTCCTCTGCGTTGCTTCAGTACTTTCCTTCTCTGCTGGTTTTTTTCTGTCACCTCCTCATTTTGAAGCTGTTTTTCCTGTAACTTTTCTTTCCTTGCAGCAATTCAGTTCTCATTTCTTCCAGCATGGGTCCTCTGTATACTTTCCTGTGCAATCTGTTAACCTGATCATCAATTAACGTTTAAATCTTATAATCTGTGCTTCAGAGGAGACAGTGCAATTAGAAGGAACACAATTGAGTACATCATAGCCATTGCTGGCTGGCTGCAGACTCTGGCAAACATCAATTTACATTAAGTGCAGATTTCACAATCAGGTTTGAAACCCTATTGTAAACAAACAATTCCTGAAGTAGTAAGAAAGCCCATAAATGCACACCTCTCTCACAGTTAGCTAGAACATTTTCCTGCAACTGGGAGTTTTTATAAAGCCTCTCTGCTACGACACTCAAGGTAGGTGCACTTCAACGTTCCCTCAGCTGGGCACTTCCAGAGCCTGTTTCCTCTAAGAAGCCTTTTGCCACACATGCTTGTTTCAACTCTAGTACTTCTGGAACATGTTCACCCTTGTGAAATGTGACTGAAATGGGCAAGAGGATGCTTGTGACAGTCCCCCTCGAGAGGAGGCAGGCAGGAAAAGGACAAGAGACAGCCATTCAGAGTGACTCCACATGTCTTCAATCCTCTCAAAAACAGAACAAAAATTTGGATTGTGAGATAAGCAGAACATGCAGAACACACTGTTAGAGCACACAATCAACATCTAACCACCAATGATGTATTTGATGTCAGTGCTGGAGGGCTGAAACAATCACTGAAGACATCCAGTGACAGACCCTGTATGCAAGATGCTGAGATAGCAGACAGAGAAACATAATATACTGCTTTATATACATAGACATATATACATAGACAAACACCCAAAACACGAAGATTTCGATGTCTAATGCTACAGCTTCTAGGTTAGCGTAGTTTTAAAATATCACCACACTTTTTCAGGTTGTGCCAACATCATCACTTTCTAAAAGAAAACACTGAAAACAAGTACTACTACCTTTACAACTTCCTTGTGTATGTCTGAGACTGACATCTTAGCGGCTTTTCATAGCTTTTAAGCTACAAATGTAATTTCTATCTTCTCTTTGCTTCAGCTACTCAAAGCCTTGATGCCTTTTAACTGCTAGCAAGTGTTTCCCGGATTCTAGACAACAGGAGCAGAAGTCAGAAGTTCTAGATGCAATCTGTAAGTATAGCATGGGGCACATCTTCATTGCAGTTAGCCTAGGTTACTTTATCCCTCCTCAGCCATGCCTAGAAATCCCATATAGTTCAAGTAAGTCTTCGATTGCAGTTTTACTCATGGATGAGGGTAAAGACCAAGTTCTACTTTTACTGCAAAGACTTTAAAAATAATTTTAAAAAGTAGACAACACAATTTTAACCTCATCCATTTTGCAACAATAACAGTGGCTAAAGCACTCAAGGGCAAAGGTATTTTCAGAGCTTTTCCACAATCTCCAGCCTTGTAATTAAGACTTACTACAGCACAAGGAAGCATGTGAATGGTGATATAGAGCAAAGAATTTTAAGGAAACTGAAAGGTGATATAACACTAGGACACATTACTGAAGAAAGAGCTCTGTTAGCATTGGTATGAACACTGAGGTATAGATCAATGAACTAATGCAGCATGAAGGTATCAACAGACAGGATGTCTTCTTGGAAGATCATCCCCAAAAGGCACCACAGATAAACTAAACATACTGGTTATTACTCTTCACTGTACGCACACAACCTGCCCATACTGTAAAACATAATATACTGCTTTATAATATTTGGGGCTTGAACAACAAGAGTAAGACACACAAAATACAAATGGGTCAGCAGAAGCAAAACTTGAATTCGGATTAAAAAAAAGTCATGAAACACAGAACTGCAATGGAAGAGTTTCTTCAATACAGTTCTAGACTGCTCTGCTACAGATTGTAAGTATACACACACATTACATTTGTGTAGGGACAAACTGTCTGTTTTTGACAAAAATTGCCTGTTACTGGTTTTGTACTAACAAGAACTTTTTTCTTCACAAGAAGACACAGAACAGCCTGAGAGTTTTTGTAACAGGCATAGGAAAACAAGAAAACAAGGAAAACAGGAAAACAAGAAAAACTCGTAAAAATTCTTAGGTAGTTGTCTGGCACTTTATCAAAGTGTGTTGACATGAAGAAGCATTGCCAGAAAAAAAAAATAGTATTACTCAGCAATTATAATCCTCTTCAATTTTGTAAAACATATGCTTAAACATAAGTATTTGACTCTTGTTAGAATTAAAAAGATCTGCCTCGCTTCAACCACACGGTTCTGAACAACACCACAGTAAATACCACGTGCTCCTTCACACTGTCTTTACAGATACACTTTTAAGCACAGTCTCACATTAACTGCTGAAAAGCTTTTACAGCTGGCATCCTATGCTAGGTGTCCCCTATCACAGTACTATTAAAGCTTATGGATCAGAAAAATCTTATGCCTGGAGTTTATCCACCTCAGTGCACATGACAGTGACTGGACATATAATATCTAATTGCCATCAGGATTTCAGCTTTATGGATGCAGACAGTTTAGTTAGTAGTAAGAAGATTTTAGTTGAAAATTTTGTTTCGGGATTTACCTTAATCTCAGTGACATAACATCATTTCTAATAAACGTACACACAGAACAATCTTAAACTATCTGCTTGTCCAGCCCAGACCTATGGTTTGTAGGCAGTCCAGAAGCAGAGCAGTGAGGCCTCACACTTGACCCAAATCAAGAGGCCAGCACTGAATTTATGCTGACACAAAGGCCAGCGGCCAGCTCCGGGTGAAAAGATGTCAGCCAGAATTGCAATAAAAGATCGCCCCAGCTCAGGGAACAATCACACTGATTCCTCAACAACCTGAAACCTGCCTTCAGAGAATGGAAACTCCCAAAGCACACGGAACATGTCTTACCAATCTGGCCACATCCAGATATCAGTATGACACCTAATAAATATACAGCTGATAAATTCAATAAGTCAGACTCTCCCAATTCCAAACTAAAAGATGTCATTTCCCGAGTCAAAAAAACCCAGTAGTCCAGTGACTAAATCCCACCTGAGCAATCCCATCCTATGGGCTTACAGATAGTCAGTCAAAATTCTCATAGGCCATCTCTAAAATATCTGTTTGAGACATTCAAGCCTCTTTGCAGCACGATTTATGAAAACCATAGATCAGTTTCTAATAATATGAAACGTAAGCATTTCCCACTGTTTGATGAGACATAATAATGGCAATTCAGCAAATTAACAGAGTAGATGACAGAGCGTGTTCTTCCCCTTACTCATCCCTTCCCTTCCCCGTGGAAACACGTTTGGTAACAAGAACTTTCATATGGCCATGGAATAGGTAGAAGAGACCACAAATGTAAGAACTTGGGCTATGAACCATCAGCACACCTCTTCCAGGTGCTGTAACACCTTGCTGTAACAAGCTGTAACTTCTACTGACTAAGGGATATTTCCTTCCTTAAATTCATCACTCCTCCATCAGCGAATCTACCGAGCTCCCCGCCCCTCTTTAAAACAACCCAAGAGAGCTTTATCACATCTGTGCTTCTGCTTATGGCTCTAATTCACCACGAGAGAGAGTAATGAGAAAGCAGTCACAGGGAGCAGCCTCCTGTCGGGCCTGGATCGATGCACATCACCAGTCAGATCACACGGGCGGGATGGGATGCCCGCACGTGTCCGGGTAACCCGGGGAGCACCCGCCCGTGGATGGGCGATTCCAGCCGCAGCTCAGGAGCGCAGCACTCGGAGGGACGCCACGGAGTGAGCCGGGAGAAGGAGGGCGCTTCCAGAACCCCGACCGTAACCCCCACACGCCTGCAACAGGCAGCCCCGGGCCGGAGGGGATGCCCCGGAGCGCTGCCCCTGCTCTCGGCACACTTTGGGGAAAGCTGCGCTCGGTCCCGTCCGCAGCCGGGACCCGGCTTCGCCTCCCGCCCAGCTCAACCCGCTCGGCGCCCGCACCCAGGCTGAGTCTCCCAAAGCCGATTAACCCGGCTCCGCTCCCGACCGCCACCCACG
>VZRH01008349.1:37504-51984 GCA_013397555.1 Urocynchramus pylzowi | reverse complement strand
CCCAAAGAGAAGGCAGTTAGGGGTAAAATAATGAGAATTATTGTGGTGTTGGCACGTCAGGTACCAGGTGGGTGATAAAAAGCCATCTGGAAAGAGCTTTCTTGACAGTCAGGGAAGGGAAGGTGCAAAGAAAGGAAGAGGTAGAAACATCAAAGGAATGAGAGGACTATGTACAGAAGTTGAAAGTAGCAAAAAGAAAAACAGAAGAGCGATTGGATAAAATACTAAAAGAAATTAAGCAAGGCTTCTCCTGGTGCTGGATGGTGCACTGGGGGATAGTGTCAGCAGCTATGGGTGCCCATCCCAAAGCCATCCCCTGTTTTCCCTCAGCCCTGACAGGTCCAGGCAGCATTTTTGCCTGTGTTGTCCCACATGGCACACAATCAATCATAAGGATTTGATTGGCTTATTTTCAAAAAGAAGCGAGTGATGTCAAGTTTATTGTATAAGTTTTCTGTAGGGAACACAAAATGCATTTTGAATCCAGTTTGAAAACATAGTTGTCTATTGCTTGAAAAACTGAAAAACTCCCCAGTGAGATTTGTGGTACTTTACTGAATTCTCCTACCACTTTGCAAAGATTTCATTTAAAAGTTTAAAGACGCTTTTTATTTTAAATGGATTAATTACATGTCTAAATACTTACTATACACTCTACTGCTACCAGGATCACCCATCAGCTGGAACATATATTAAAATAATCACTTTCTGAAGGGTATGCCGTACATTTTAAAGCAGTTTTGTTAGTTTGTTTGCTCATGTGGAGACAAAAGAAATGTGCAACCTGAAGAGGAATTAGACTTCATTTAATCTGGGTGGGGATAAAAAACCTATATGTTAATGTAAAAATGAGTGTAACAAAAATTGGTATCACTGGGTTTTGGAGTATGCTCAGGTACCAGTCAGGACCCACACAGAAAGTGGCCTTCAACTTGCTGTGTTGGTTCAAGTGCCCCATCCCAATGAGTTGGACATCCCATTGTGATGTCACACATACAGTCACCTGGCAGTGAACTGTGATGTCTGTAGGGTTAGACTGCGACCTCACATCCCTTGGGACTTCCATTCAGGCACAGAGAGAACCTGGCTCAGGCTGGCTCTGGTCTGATTTCCTGCCATGTGTGTCCACAAGATCTGGAGGATTGAGCACGGGGACAGCGCGGGACCAAGATTTCTCTGTTTTGTTGCAGTGTGTGAGATTCTTTGGTAGTGCTAGTGATGGGGAGCAGCTTCTCAGGACTCCCTGTATTGCCATGGAGAACAGACAAAGCCATGGGGACAGAGTGGAGCTGCCCCATTTGTCATGATGAGCAAGAGGGTGTAGCTTATGTGATACCCTGTGGCCATAAGTTCTGCATGGGCTGCATCCTGCGTTGGGCAGAGAAGAAACCGGAGTGCCCACTCTGCAGAAGATTGATAGAGTCTGTCAGGTTTTCTCTGCAGGAACAAAAATACCTAGAATGTGTCATCACACCCCAGGGAAAATCACCAGAGACCAGCCTCCAGGCAGAAAGATCTCTTGGTCTTCTGGATGGAAACAGCTGCCAGCGCCCTGGAGCAGTTCCTGTGCAGGGAACGCCCTCCCCAGCTGAGCAGGGGCCTGCAGGGACAGAGGCCGTGGGTAGCCTGCTGCCCAAGGTCTGGGCAGAACTTTTCCAAAAAGAAGAGCATGTTCTTGACCCTATACTGCCCTGGCTGCGCCAGAGGCTGGAGGCAATATATGGGTCCCAGTGGTGGCTGGCAGTGAGAGCAGAGAACAGTATCTTGTATGCCCTGTGCCTCTGCGGTCCAGACAGGGAGGTCTTGGTCCAGATGCTGCAGCCTCTCCTGGAGGAATACACAGAACAGCTGGTTGATGGCACTGTCAATTTCATTGTGGGCCAATGCAGTGAGGAGGCCCAGAGGCTGCTGCGCTCCCATGCTGCTGGGAAGGAGGACAACAGCCCTGAGGCCAGTTCCTGCTCCACCAGCTCCCAGGGAGGGACTCCCACCTGGCATCCAAGCCCTGCCAGCAGCCCTGCAGGCTCTGACATGGAGGACCAACCCAGCACGTCAGAAGCTGCCCTCTGTGCCCTCCGCATGCTCCAGCCATCTGTGCCGATGGGTAGAGAGCAGGTGCAGCCCCAGAAAGAGCAGGGGGAGGTGGTGGTGCCAAGTTTCTCTGCCCAGGGCAGCAGCCACAGTCCCATTGCACCTTGTGAGAGCTGGGAACACTCACACAGGGTGCCCCAGCACCCCACAGAAAGGAAGGCCCGCAGTCCCCAGGACTCTCCGTGGAGTACAGATAGGCCCACAGAGAGAGAGTGGAGCTGCCCCATCTGCCACGATGCTCATGAGGATGCCGCTTATGCAATGCCCTGTGGCCACCAGTTCTGCCTGGGATGCATCATGCATTGGACAGACAGGAAACCAGCGTGCCCAGTCTGCAGCAGAACGATTTTGATTGTCAAGTTCTCTGTGCGTGAAGAAGACGACTATCTACAGTGTCTTGTCACACCTTCTGGAGAGTTGCCAGAGACCTGTAGCCAGGCAGGAAGAGCTCCCAGCCACTTGGCTGAAAACAGCCCCCATTGCCCTGTGCTATCCCTGCCATCTTCTCCACAGGAAACACTGTCCCCAGCTGAGCAGGGGCCTATGAGGCCAGAGGCTGTGGGGGGCCTCCTGCCCAAGGTGTGGGCAAAACTTTTCCAAGGTCAAAAGCATCTCCTAGACCCCATGCTGCCCTGGCTGTGTCAAAGACTGGAAGCAATATATGGGTCCCAGTGGTGGCTGGTAAAGAATGCAGAGGGACACATCCTGCAGGCCTTATGCCTCTGCGGTCTGGATGGGAAGTTATTGTTCCAGATGCTGCAGCCTGACCTTGAGGGATATACAGCACCACTGGTCTATGGCCTTATTAATGTCATTGTTCGTGGATGCAGCACGGAGGCCCAGAGGCTACTGCAATCCCACACTGCTGGGGAGAAGGACCACGACCCTGCAGCCAGCTCCACTAGCTCCTGGGAGCAAAATCTCACCTCCCCTGCAAGCAGCCCTGAAGGCTCTGATATGGAGGACCAAGCCAGCACCTCACAAACTGCCTTCTACAGGCATACTGACTGTCCCTTATTTGTGTCCTTGTCTGCAGAGCAGGTGCAGGCCCAGGAGAAACTGAGGGAGGTGAAAGAGGCAGGTTCTGCCCGGGACAGCAAATGCAGACCCTCTTCTTTCGCCCAAGGCAGGAACTTCTCACATGGGGGGTCCCGGCATCCCCGAAAGAGGAGGGCCCCTGACCCCCAGAACTCTCCCCGCCCTACAAGAGGCCACGCCAGTGGTGGCACCCTAAAGGCTCCAGCAAATCTTTATTCAAAAGACAGGAAATAAATTGTTATTTCCCTGACACAGTCACTGGGTGCTGCTTTGTCTCTCTTCACCTGGGGCCTGTCTCCTGATCCCATGACCCTCCATAGTCCAAAGATCCATGGAGCCCCAGGGCCCTGTTGGTGGTACCTCCTTCTGCAAGAAATCCTGCTGCAACCATGACAGTGGAAGACATTCTGAATGAAAAGGGAGCAGTGCATTTATGTAGGAGAATGTATGGAATAAAGGCAGATGGTGCCTCTGCACAGAGGGAATGAATATGCTGCTTCATGCACTGTCTTTCTCTGTGGCCAAGGGGACAGGAAGGACCCTGTGGTCCCTTCGTCAGAGGGGCTTCTGGGCAAATAGGCTGACAGGATGGCTCCTGCCTGCCAGTCATGACAGGCTATGTGACTGAAAGGATGGTGTCCCTCCCGGGTACAGGGCACTGGGGCTTCAGAGCAGCATCTCTGAATCCAAACACCACTTTGTAGGGATAACCAGAGTCCTGTGACTGATCACAGTGCTCAGAACAGATTGGCTCTGACAAAAGAAAACAGTGGCCTTGATGCTGCTTATAAAACTACACTTCCATGAAGAAATGGGCTTCAAGGAAAATACTTCTTAGCTGGCCCCTTGGCTGATCCTCAAAGTCAGGAAGTGTCTGGCTGCTAGAGTGATTCCTTCCTTCTGCCACTTCCTTCCTTCCTTCCTTCCTTCCTTCCTTCCTTCCTTCCTTCCTTCCTTCCTTCCGACACTTCCTTCCTTCCTTCCGACACTTCCTTCCGACACTTCCTTCCTTCCTTCCGACACTTCCTTCCGACCCTTCCTTCCGACACTTCCTTCCGACACTTCCTTCCGACACTTCCTTCCGACACTTCCTTCCGACACTTCCTTCCTTCCTTCCGACACTTCCTTCCGACACTTCCTTCCGACACTTCCTTCCGCCACTTCCGCCACTTCCTTCCGCCACTTCCTTCCTTCCTTCCGCCACTTCCTTCCGCCACTTCCTTCCTTCCTTCCGACACTTCCTTCCGACACTTCCGTCCGACACTTCCTACCGACACTTCTTCCCTCCCTCCCTCCCTCCCTCTCTTTTCCACGTCTCTCTTCTGTGGCTCTGTTTCACTGAAGAGAACATTTGATGGGACTGCACATCCAACCAAGACCAGGATCTTGGTCTTCCTGGAGGAGAAAGAAGGTTGTCCCTTTTACCTCATACTGGAGAGACAGCTATAGCTCCTTCCTGTGTCTATGGAAGCAGGTTCCATTGCTGGTGTTTTTGAGGAGCACCAATACAGGAGCTGGGCAGGAGCACCACAGAAGCATGGCAGGCATAGTAAACGGAGAGGGACCTGGCACTGTGGGAACATGCCAGTGGCAGTGGAGGGAATGGTGTTGTGGTTTAACCCAAGTCATCAACCAAGCACCACGCAACCACTCTCTCACTCCACTACCAGGGGCAAGGGAGAAAGAACTGGAAGAGTAGAAGTTACAAAACTCTTGGGCTGACGCAAAGACAGTAATAGTTAAAGCAAAAGCTGGACACAGAAGGAAAACAAAACAAGGAATTCACTCACACCATGGGCAGGCAGGTGTCCAGCCATTCCTAGGAAAGCAGGACTCCATCATGTGTAACATTTACTTGGGAAGACAAGCATGACAACTCTGCATGTCCTCCCAATCCTCCTTCCTCACTCTATTTTACTTGCTGAGCATGACGCCATTTTGCAGTTACTGCATCAGAATTCATCCATCCCATCTTTGCTTCCTCTGTGTAGCTGAGTGTTCCTGATCACCCAGAGCTGTTCTTCCTGTGTACTGCCATGCAATAATGAAATATTCTCCAGAAGAGACTCCAAACCTGCCTGCCAGATACTGAGAGCATTGTCCAAACACTTCTTGAACTCAGACAGGCTTGGTGCCTTAACCACTTCCTTGGGAACCTGTTCCAGTCCCCAGCCACCCTCTGGGTGCAGAAATTTCTCCTGAAATCCAACATAAACCTCTCCTGATACAACTTCATGCCATTTCCTTGGTTCTGTCACTGATCACCAGAAAGAAGAGATCAGCGCCTGCCCCTCCACTTCCCCTAATGAGGAAGCTGTAGACTGCTAAGGTTTCCAGTGTTCCTTCTTTTGCTTCTTCTTATTAGGAGGCCTCATTGTGTCTATCACTTTTCTTTCACTTGAGTGTCCACACTTGGACTTCTCATTCTTTTTTTCTTTTTGTCACACTTTGTCTCACTGCATGCTAGATACACTGAAAGGCTGTACTCATCTGTGTAGCAGTCACTGAATTATGATCATTTTGTCTAGGTCATTTTATCTCACTAGACTTGTGAGCTCCTAAACTGTGCACTCCATAGCAAGTTTTGTATTTCCTTTATCCAGAAGATTTTTCACTTTTTATCCTGCTCTTTTTTCCAGAAGTGGCCCAGTGACCTGTTACTTTATCAGTTTCTTGATCTGCTGCTTTTGCCAGAGCAGTAGCATCTGCTACGGTGTCGCCTCTGGCTTTACAGACCTCTCTATTCAGTAAAGGATTTTATTCTGTTCAATAGATTGCCATAAACTGTGACCAGTTTATGGCAATAGCCTGAGCCCTCCTCTGCAGAAGGACTAACAGTCATTTTCAACAATCTTACAAAAAGCAGAACCTCTCCAATATTTACTATGCTTACTGTCTCTTCTATAATATTGATTGCTGTCTCTGCTTCTTTATCTCCTTTTGCCTTTTTCTTTACTACACAATCCTGATCTGCTTACTTTTCTGAATGTAATGCTCTTATGACTCAAAGAGCCAGAGGCTGTCTGGTTCTTTGTAGAGAATGCAGAGTCAGAGCATGGCTGAGGTTAGAAAGGATTTGGCATTCGTGCAAGAGGATTAGGTCAGGGAATACTTCAGCAAACTAGAAATAATTAAGTGCATGGGCCCTGATAGGATGCACCCATCAAATGCTGGGTGTTGAGGGAGTTGGCAGATGTAACTGTGAGGCCCCTCTCAGCAACCTTTGACCAATTGCAGCACCTGTGGGCACTGCCCAAAAGCTGGAGAAAGCAAATGTCACTCCTATCTTCAAGAAAGGTAAGAGTCCTCTCCTACCTTTTCCTGTTACTTTGAAAGTTGTGTATTCCTTGCAGAATAAAGAACAGAGTTATGTTCATACAAGAAGCTCTCTGGATGTGATTTGCAAGGTTTTTTAGGTGATGCAATAAACAATTTCCCATTTTCTTTCATGACAAATAAAGGCATATGATTTTTGTGAAAGTTAAATGACATTGTGACCAGTTCTGCTATTAAGGTATTCTGTTCCCTCTTGAAACTCAGTAAAGAGAGCAGTGCAAAACATTTTTGATGTATTCATCTGGAGCACTAATAATATTTTTTGATAGTGAATATGTAGAAGGGTTTTGTCTGTCACATAAAACCTCAAAATTATTTAGCCCAAATCCAATGTTAGATATCTGTCATGTAAACATTGATGTAATTTAATGCAACGCCCTGTATTCTTGATAGTTTTTTTACCTCTATGACTTTACAGACCAAAGCTATTATGATGTAACCTTTATTTAGGGGAGACATTTTCATTGTTATGGTCTGTGTACTTACATAAGTAAGTATACTTACATTACTTGTTACCTCCACACTTGTAGCATTTATGAAATAGCACATTGACTTTGTGTATGGCACTTCTGAAATTATTTTTTTTGCTTTGAAGTGGCCACGCCTGCTGGTAAATTGAAGAGCTCGGATTATGTTTGGGATATATTAGCTGTATGTCAGAGGTGAGAGGGTTGTGTTTCTAGGTTTAACTTGTAAACACACAAAAAAAAATTTATTCTGGTGTTAACATTCTGCATTTGTATTGTTTTGTGTGCCTTAGTAAAAGATGACAAATACTTCTCATTAAAAGCATTTTGGCATTTTGTAGTTCATGCCATTACATGGGTAAATGGATGGGCATATCCAAGACAAGTTCACTGTAGCTCACTTGAAGAGCTCATATATAGTGTAGAAAAACTAAATAGTCTAAGGTAGCCTTAAATTTTAAATAAACTATCTTGAACTATAAAAACCAGAGTTAGAAAGAGAACTTCAGAAAAACAAAGGTAGCAGTTTTACAGCTTCCACACATGATATGTCTGAATTAGATACTCAAATCATATTGCACCGAACACTGTTGTCTTGCATTTTATTTAATGAAGACTAATAAGAAGGAATGGTCGTGTCAAATAAAAACTGCTCAGTTGTTCAGGTGTTTCACTTAGATAACAGATTTGTACTCAGTGATATTTTGTAAATTCTGGGGAGACCTCACCTGGATGCTGATCTCCTGAGCACTATCAGAATGTAATATTGCTTTTTACACTGGTAATTTTTGTTCTGCATTTCTTTGTGTGTAACACAAGCAATACATTCCCTTTGGCAGTATTAATGGATAAAATGGATCCATGGTAATCATGGGGAAAGAGGGAGATAAATTTATAAGTGTTAAGTTCCCTTAGTTTAATAAAGGGCTTTCACCTGCCACTAAATCCAGCTGTGGGTTTAAAATTTGAGTATTAACTTAAAGAAGGGGTTTATTTCTTGTAGTTCATATCATTGCAAGAAGAGTTCTTAGAAAAATAACCTAAATGAAAGGTTTTCTTTGCCTTCTTATATTTCAGTGAGAACATTATACAGGTCATGCAAAGATATGAGAAATTAATAATTGAAGAGAATGCAACTGAAAGATGTATATTTGCATTTCTGCTTTATTTATAAAGAAGAAATTCAAAATAAAGGCAAGTTGTACACTCATCAGACCTAGAATCAGTAACCAAGAATACCAGGTTCTCTTTTAGATCAGTTATTCATTGTTCAAAAAATACTCCACACCCTATATTTGGCTTAAGGCACAAAAGTTGAATGGAGATTGCTAGTTTAGGTGACTGGGTTGCCTTCCCAATAAAAGAAAAATTCTTTTAGTGCTTCTATTTATAAAACCTTTTCTGTTAATTTTATTTTTTTTCCGATTTAGAACATTATCAGTAGCAATGTAATAAGTAGAGAGCTTAAAAAAAATGAATCATGCTCTTTTTCAAATGTCAATAGCAAATTATTGCTTTGCTTTCTCATTGGAAAATCACTTTTGGTCAAAGAGGAAAGGGACCTCACCTCTCAAACATAAAATGACAGCAGTATCTGGAACAAGGAAAGCATAGTAGATATTTCAGGAAAGTAGGAGATGCAAGGCAAAGATATTTTCCTCTGTGTTTTTCATGTTCAAGGGGAAATAATTTACTGCAAAAGTTAGAAGGCTTTGATTAATTCTTCATTCTCAATGAGAAAAAATGTCAGCTTCTAGTCGCTAGGTTTGCTAAAGTGAGGCTTAAGTTCACCTCTAATTAATGCTTGCACATAATAACAGTATAAAAACAGTATTAAAAGTTTGTGGTAACTTGGATTGCAGCTGTCTACATCTATTAGCTAAATAGCACACGCTTCAATAAAGATCTACTACCTGTATGCAATAAAACTGGATAACTAATTGCAGTAGGTTCATGTGCTGTCACACACAGCAAGCCAGGTAAATAGTCACCACATTTGTTGCCTTGTGTAAAAGCAGAATTTCCTTTTTGTACAGAGTTTACACAGAGATGTGGTTATGTTTTGTATTTCTCAAAGATTACGGATTTCCTGCAGCCCCTCAGCTAGTGCTTCACTTATTTGTGTATATGAGTGTGATTCCTTCTGTTGTTTTTTCCTCTCTCCTTTTCTCTCACCTCTTTTATGTCTGTTGTCAGAGAGAAATATATGTGAACTCCTTTCTGACCTGGAAGGTTCTTCCATCTCTCTTTTGCTGCCCTGTCTCCCTTTCTACCTCTATATAGTGCTTTCCACTTTCCTACTATTGAAAATTCAACATTTTATACACTCAGGTTCTGTAAATTTACTTCCTGCCTGCTCCCTGTATGGGGCCACAGTGTGAGTTTTTAACATTTAAAAACTGTGGTTCATAAGAATTTTATACTTATTATACTGCAATACTATCTGCACTCTGCTAAATCGGGATCCATTATGCCATTGGCTGTCCATGTTTAGGCAACAATGTATAGTTCCTAATCATTTGAGGAGAAATAAGGAGATGAGGGCATATGAAAATAATTTAATAAAACATAATGTAACTAATTAGATGTCGACTATGTAACACTGAAAATGCAATTAAGTACTTATGTCTGCATTAAAAATGTCCGGGAACTGAAAAAGATGTAAAGTACTGGTCAATGGACACATTAGTTGCTAGAAATTTTGTTCAAAATAGATGCTAAGTTGCTATTCATGCAGTTACACATCTCTGTTCTTGCTCCTTCTCATCTGTGTTCTAATTTGATAGACACTGCCTCTCTTTCTCTCTGACCAGCTGAAGGAAAGGGTGGAACTTTCTTTGCTGCAACCTTTTTCCACAGCTGCCTTTGATCCTTCTGCTCCACAATGTCAGGAGGAATCTGAGCTCACCTTTCTCTAATCACCAGAGCTAAGGCAGCAAAACCTTCTGTCCCTGCACCTCACCATTAGCTTTTGCTGTGAAGAAAACAGCCTTCCTCCTGCACCACTTCTCAGGCCATGAATGTCAGCTCCCTAACCGTCTAAATATATCCTAGGTTTTATAGAATATTTTTTCTTTTACAATGCATAAACCCTGAACTAATTTTTTCTAGTTTGTTTATTTCTGTTTTGTTTGTTTGTATGGTTTTTTTAAATAAGCTGCTGTAAAAAAAAATCACATATGTCTGCAAAAATTTCAACCTGTACCTTCACCACAGCTATGCAAACTTTTTTTTGGACATAAATGATGTCAGAGAGACAATGAATACTTGAGTACTGCTGTTGTCCTTTGTAGGAATAATACCTAGAAATGTGAATGTAATTTCTTATTCATATATGCATTTTTTAATACCCTGAAACTGAACTTCTAGATTCTCCTCTAACTGTTCATGAAGGGTACAAGACAATTCTTTTTCCACAAGCTATATTGCTTCATATGTCTAGTTGAGTATAGGTGACAGTGACCTTAATGACTGTTAAAATACATCCAAAGTATGAGGTTTTGGACTCTATCTGAGCCCCAGAGGTCCCTTATCAGTAAAAAGGTAAGTGCTTGGTACTTTGAGGGAGATATTATACATAAATCTGTTAGATAAGTAAGTAGTGCAGATAAGATTTCCATTCAGTGTTAAACTGGTCACATATTTTACTAAAAGCTATTTTTATGGAAATAGTTGCTTGAAGAGGTGCATTTGTATTTTTCCTTAAATGGAAGAGTAAATCTGGGCCTCTTACAAATTTTGTTCTCTGTGTCCAAGTTAGTCTCTCTCTGTATTTCTGAGAGAATTGTAATTCCTTGTTGATGGAGACAAAAGTAACGTAGAAATACCACAAAATATTCCTAACATTAACTTTAAGCTTGTGCAATTTTAACCACATTAAACTGTCATGAAAACATGACAGTTTTTAAGTTCTTATCATAAATAGCTTGCTCATGAGATACCAAAGCACTTGTCAAGTTTTTATATTTGAACCAATACTTTTGTAGAGTGTAGCAAAAAAAAAAAGTATGTTGGTCTGCACAGCTGGCAAAATTTATGATTGAATGATAAAAATTGTAATTATAATACCCAGTGAAGGCAGAAATTGCACAATTCACCATATTTGTGATCTGTATAATTAGCTGCTTATATATTTTCTAGATTTATTCTTCAGCAGCTTATATGAAGTTGTCATAAAAGCCATCTTGCTGTTTTTCCTTGCACAGAGTATTAATTGTGGCATAGGAGGTTTTTCACTCCTGTTTCGGTGTTATGTCCCTCCCTTACAGTATCAAGAGAACAGTCTTGCTACAAAATCTCTTTTCAAGCTGCTCTTTACAACCAAAGCATATTTAGATGGAGCTACTGCCTTAAAATGCTATGTCAGCAAACCCACTGAGTGTAACTCTTGCACTTAGTTGTGGGGTAGTTGTTCATTCGTTGATTTTGGTATTGGTTTTTTTATCAGTAGGCATACTGATAATTTTTTGCAACCCAAAATGTCAATACTACCTCTCCTTTTGCCTAAGTAAAACTCCACAAATGGTGTATAGATATGGTGGGTAAATAAATATGCTTCTAGTCACACAGCCACAAAGGGAAGATTGAAGCTTTCCTGTTAGATTTGTGTTGGGAGGAACAGGTTAAAGCTTGGAAGACTGTTGAGAGGGATTGTAAACCACTCAAGTGACCTTGCAGTTGGAAATAACTCTTGATAAGCTTCTGAGAACCACAGTCCAGTGATCCTCCAGCACGAAACATCTCTGCTTGTGTGCCTCTGCCTGGTGCTGCTCTGGGGATCCCCTCATTAGCAAGGTAAATGGAAATAAATTTATTGGTTTTGTTCTAACTGCAAGTTTGTAGCTGTTCTGGCTGCCTGCCTGTGTCAACTCACAGTTTGAAACAACAGCAATAACATCTTTAAAACTTAAGTAAATAAGTATCTGTCCTGTCAGAAATGAGGCATTTGTCATGCTTTATAAATACATGAGTAAGGGTCCTCATGTTGCAGTATTTTAAATCCTTCACCTCTTTTTTTACTGCATGGATTCCAGGTGTTTGTGTATGGTGAATTTATGATGTTGTTTGCCATTCTGTCTCATAAAGTCCTGGCACAATTGTTCTGGCAGACCACATTCTTACTGGTCTGTCTAACTTAGTATCAGCAGCAAAGTTTCTCATCTCAGTCTTCACAGGGTTTCCTTTTTTTCACAAGGTTACATTTAGGAACGTACTGGATAATCCAGGTCCCAGCACTGATCTCTGCAGAATTCTAGTGGCGAGTTTCCTCCATTCCAGGAGTTAACCATTAACTCATATTCCCTTCTCCCATTTCCTTCCCATCTGTTAATTATTTATCAAACCTAAGAGTGAAGTTCTTATTTTAGGCTTAAGCCTTCTTTTAAGGCTTAAAGTTTCTTTCAAAATAAGTGTGCTTCAGGAGACTTGGTGAGAAGCCTTTTGGAAATCCCATAGACTCTATTAACTAGATCCTTGTTGTTTACTGATCCTTTTAAAGGCTTTAAAAGGTTTTCTCTGCGATAATAAAGAAAGCCAAAGTTTGCAGTACATTTAAAAAATGTGTATGATGAGGCAAGTACCAGGTGATTACTATGTAAGGTATGTAATCCAAAAAACAGTGTTTAGACATCTGGGTCACTAAGGTATGTTAATTACTCCTAATAAAAGGCTTTATGTCTTAACCAAGGCTTTATCATCTGGATTAATTAATTTTTCAAGGTATGTAATGATAACTGTGTGATAAATACATAGCTTATGTACTATAGGGGTTTATTATTATTTGGAGGCAATCTGAAAATATGTTATGAAAATGTGAGAAACACTTCAAATATATATAAACTTCGGTATCCAAAATAATGCAAACGTAAACAAGACCACTTAACTAAACATATTAAATAATTATTTTCCAGTGTCTTTAATTCTAAGTGCATTTTGATCTACCCAATATGGTTCTGGTCATTATTTTTCTTAGGTCAGATTTCTTTTATGCAAGATATTAGGAAGACACTATTATAAAGGCATTTTGGGAGGTAACCTTAGAACTTATTTTTTAAGAACACCTTCTTTTTTATTAAATTAAGGAATAACTCTTTAACACATTTTTATTTACTTTGCATTTGTACAGTTTGTTTCCAGAGTCCACGATTGATAAGTTGTGAGCATTTGAAGGTTTTATTAAAATTTATACCTTAAAAACTATCACTGTTTGGAATTTTAAACCTTGTAAAAGAAGAGACTGAAGCATACCATAGACAAGTTGGTAGCCCATACTGACAATGTAAATAAAACTCCTACTGCATTAATGCTGTTTTGTACTGAGCTGCAGATTTTGTGGTGAATGTAGAAAGCCCTTTGCAGAAGACAATGGTGCAGCACACCAGATTTGTCCTTCAGGTCCTGAACTTGATAAATGATGGCAGAAGTGTTGGTTTGTCCAAGCAGGCTGCTCAGTGCCTTGGGTTTCCCCACCACTGGGCCAGCTCCGTGCCAGGCACTGCCCAAGCACGAGCGCAGGCTGGAACTGAAGCGCAGCTCTGTGGAGAAGGACCTGGGAGTGCTGCTGGACGCCAAGCTGTCCATGAGCCAGCTGTGCCCCTGTGGCCAAGAAGGTCAATGGGATTCTGCAGTGCATTAGGAACAACATTGCCAGCAGGTTCAGGGAGGTGATCCTGCCCCTCTAATCAGCCCTGTCAGGGTCACACCTGGAGTGCAGTTCTGGGTTACCCAGTACAGGAGAAGCATGAAGCTCCTTAAGGGGAGGGTGACAAGGGTTATGAGATCTGTCTTACCAGGAAAGGCTGAGGAAGTTGCACCTGTTCAGCCTCGAGAAGAGATGACTGAGAGGGAACCTTATCAATGTCTGTAAGTACCTAAATGGAAGGTGTAGAGAGGATGGAGTCGAGCTCTCCTCAATGGTGCCAAGCAATTGGACAAGAGGTAATGGGCAGAAACCGATGCAAAGTAAGTTTCACCTGAATATGAAGAATACCTTTCTTTCTGTGCGAGTGACCACACATTGGANTGATCCTGCCCCTCTAATCAGCCCTGTCAGGGTCACACCTGGAGTGCAGTTCTGGGTTACCCAGTACAGGAGAAGCATGAAGCTCCTTAAGGGGAGGGTGACAAGGGTTATGAGATCTGTCTTACCAGGAAAGGCTGAGGAAGTTGCACCTGTTCAGCCTCGAGAAGAGATGACTGAGAGGGAACCTTATCAATGTCTGTAAGTACCTAAATGGAAGGTGTAGAGAGGATGGAGTCGAGCTCTCCTCAATGGTGCCAAGCAATTGGACAAGAGGTAATGGGCAGAAACCGATGCAAAGTAAGTTTCACCTGAATATGAAGAATACCTTTCTTTCTGTGCGAGTGACCACACATTGGAACAGATTGTGGAGTCTCCCTCACCGGATATATTCAAGACGTGTCTGGATGCAGTCCTGTGCGATGTGCTCCAGAATGACCACCCCTGAGCACATGACCTCTGCGGTCCCTGCCAACCTGACCCATTCTGTCATTCTGTGAGTCACGGCGCCCAGCCCTCCTGCGAGGCCC
>VZRH01008349.1:0-37386 GCA_013397555.1 Urocynchramus pylzowi | reverse complement strand
CGGCCCCGGCGGGGCCAGCCTGGGCCCCAGCGGGCCGGCAGAGCTCAAGCCGGTTCGGCGGTTCATTCCGGACTCGTGGAAGAACTTCTTCAAAGGGAGACGCCACCCCGGCTCCAGCTGGGATAGCACGGCTTCCGACATCAGGTACATCTCGGACGGGGTCGAGTGCTCGCCGCCAGCCTCTCCCGCCCCGCTGCAACCGGGGACCAAGACCGTGCCTGGCTCCTACACGGACCCATTCGGGGGGTCGGGCGGGAGCTACAACTCTCGGAAGGAGGCCGAGGCCATGCTGCCCTCCGGAGACCCCTCGGGCTCGCTGGAGCGCCGCGCCGGCACTGGTCAGACGTACAGCGAGCGGGTGGAGGAGTACCACCAGCGGTACGCCTACATGAAGTCCTGGGCAGGGCTGCTCAGGATCCTCGGCGTGGCCGAGCTGCTGCTTGGCGCCGCCGTCTTCGCCTGTGTCACCGCCTACGTACACAAGGACAACGAGTGGTACAACATGTTCGGGTACTCGCAGCCCTACGGATACGGGGCGGGCAGCGCCTACGGGGGATACTCCTACAGCGGGCCCAAAACGCCTTTCATCCTGGTGGTGGCGGGAATGGCGTGGATCGTCACCATCGTGCTGCTCGTGCTGGGCATGTCCATGTACTACCGAACTATCCTCCTCGATTCCAACTGGTGGCCTCTGACCGAGTTTGGGATCAATGTGGCCTTGTTTATCCTGTACATGTCGGCTGCCATAGTATACGTGAACGATACCAACCGAGGTGGGCTCTGCTATTACCAGTTGTTTAAGACGCCGATAAATGCGGCTTTTTGCCGTGTGGAGGGCGGTCAGACTGCGGCAATCATCTTCTTGTTTGTCACGGTGATCCTCTATCTAATTAGTGCATTGGTTTCCCTAAAGTTGTGGAGGCACGAAGGGGCCAGGAGGCACAGGGAATTAATGGAACAGGAGGTAAGTAATGAATTATGGTTTTCTATCTACCGGGTACCACATGATGGGGAGCAGCTGAAAGATCTTACCTTGGTATAGACAGTGTCAAATCAAGTGTTTTCTCTACAGCAGATCTATAGCCCTGAGGCTGAATTTTAACCAGTCTTTTAATATTAGAAACTGCCAAATGAAAGGCGTTTTTAAGATGTCAGATCCAAAGTCTTGGACGCATTTTGGTGTTTTGGTTTTTTTTATGTTTATAATTCACCTTTGGTAAGGACCTAGCTCTATTCTCTTCATAATACTGGGCTCTCTTCTTGAGTCAGCTGATTAACTACTTCCTAGTGTGTATTTTCCAAACAAAGGAAGAAACAAACAATGTTCATCTGTTCAGCAGGGTTAGGTGGCTTAAAGCCACCTAGCATTTATTCGAAATCTGTGCGTTCAGTACATCAGGTTCTATGGTGCTTAGGTGAATAAACCTAAGAATGTGAAATACTTATTTTTACTTTGCAAGCAAAACCCCAAGCAACTTCTTTATGCCTTTTCAGCTTTCCTCACAATAGTTATCAGCAAATATTTGTAGTAACAGCCTTGACTAAATTTTGATGTCTCAAATTTCAGTCAGCCATATCTTTTTCATTTCAAATATTTTGTCTGGCTACTGGCCTTGCCCTTACTAGAAGCATTCAGTATTTGCCTGGTTAATGATAAACTATAACAGTACAGATTTAACACTCTTACCTAGAGAGTTCAAAGTAATTTGTGTAAAACTTCCTTCATTTGAAAACATCACCAAAAGACCCTTTAAAAATGAGTAAGCATGAAAAATTAATGCATGTGAAACGTACATATTCCTAAATTAAGGAGGGGTCAGCCTTCAAGGGATTTTAGAAGGAGAGACTTTAAAGTTGCATTTCCTCTGCTCTGTGACTGCAGTCTGATTTGCAGCTTTTTTATTTAACACTGGTTTCCAGTTCACCATCTTGCATAAAATTGAGACTTTTCTTTTGAAAACTGATGATAATTCTTCAATAAGAGATTTTTAACAAACTGATAGTATGTCCTGCAAGAGTGAGGTGATTGCCAGAGTTGTACACAAGGTCTTCAGTCTTCCTTGTTACTATCCAAGTTATTTTCGTCCACTTACTAAACATTTCTAAAGGGACTACTTTAGTAGTAGAGGTTAGAGACTGGAGAATGCTGTGCAAAACAGCTGCAGGTTGAGCTGCTGGTTAGTACACTGTTGTGTGTTCTAGGTGATGAATTAGGCTCAGCGACTTAGTGAGTTAACGTGGGTTGGAATGTGAAACAATAATAAAGGAGCTTGAGAAGTGGATGGAGTATTTCCTGCAAGCTGTTCCTTACAGCTGTGCTCTGGGAAATCCTGTTGTTCTGGGGTTTGGGTGGTTGTTTTCCTTAAACAAGTCTTTAAATCGGTGGATCTGAAAATACTCCTTATGCTAAATTTCATCATACCTAAGTAAAAATGTAATTTTCTGTACAGTATGATTTTGAAAATGGTTAAATTTTAGGAGTCTGTGCTTTTGCATACTATCTTTGCTGAAAATAAAACTTAGTTATTTCCTTTTTTTTTTTGATAGATGAAAACACAATGCTCTTTTCCAGAAAAGAAGGTAGGAAATAGGAATTTTTTTTTTTGTTTACTTGTAATTCTAAACGATTATTATTTTCCTTGTGACTATTTTTATTTATTTATTTATTTATTTATTGTTTATTTGACCTCAAAGAGATTAGGTATAGTTTTTTAAGTTAGTTGGGACAGCAGTCTCCTGCTTAGAAGATTCAAAAGGAGCTTGTAAAGAACTCACTCCTAGTTAGGCTAGGTTATAAAATATATAAAATTGTAAAATAGCAGATGTGATGTCTGCCTCTCCATGTGCTCTTACCCTTTTCTATGAGGTGACAAGATCTGTAGCATTTTTCACAGAGTTTGGCAGACATGACTAAAACAGCAGGCCGTCTGATGTGAGATAGGTTTGAGACTCTCTGGCTGTGTGCTTAATTTGGAGAGCCAGTGGAAGCAGAGTCCAGGTGCCCTGTGAGTGGAGCTTCTTCCTTGGTCTCTGAGACTGCTCCAAAGACCCCCTTGTGAGTTAAAGCATCAGCAGTGTTAGTGTTTCAGTCACACAAAGTGTCATTGCATACACTGCAAAGATTGTATGGGTTTTCCAGAGAAATTACAATGTATTAATTTCAGCCTTAAACGTCTCCTAATAGACACTGAATTTCCTACCACTGTTTTCTCTGTTGATTCAGTGCTGGATCAGGATCCTTTTGTTTATGTTCTAAGATTTCACTTTTTTTTTTTTTATTTCTGGATCAAGGGATGAATTGTGCAATAGAAAACAAGGAGAAAAGGAAACTCCAAAGAACTGAATGATTCCAGTTCATTCACAAATTAAATGAATACTGAAGGAAACTTCCTTACACTATTTTTTTAAGACATGCAAACAAATCTTTCCAAACCTTCAGAAGTATTTATCTGTACTGTTGTTAGGACAAACTTAAGGAAAATCCTGAGTGAGAAGCATTACTGTAAGTCATTAAACTGATTTTCTAATTACACTAAGAGTTGTGAGAAATATCTGTGATTTGCTTCTACTGCTGCTCAATACATGCATCTCTGTCTTAAAGTTGTGTATTTTGTGATTTATACAAAACTGATTTCATAAAACAGTTTTAAATGTTTCTTTCTCTTTTAAAACAGTATGAAGGTGATGACAGACCAAGGGAAGAAGTCAGTTACAGGCAGCTCAAATCACTTGAAAGAAAACCAGAGCTACTTAATGGTCATATACCTGCAGGCCACATTCCTAAACCTATAGTGATGCCAGACTACTTAGCGTAAGTGACTTGATTTTGATGGACCAACTTAGTGGAGGATACTTGAATAATGTTTTTCACTCTGCATTTCTCCAGTATACACTTGTGGTTTCTCTCCCATGCTAGTGCTATGGGAATTTGTAATTGTGTGTTGAGTTAACATTAAAAAGCAGAGAGGATGGGGCTGGTATCAGTGGCATAAGACCAGTAACTATAAATAAGGAGTCTTAATTAAAAAAACCAAACCCCCACAAACCTCAAATGCTGAAGGAGAATGTCATAATCTAGCAAGTACATTAACTGCCAAAGGAACGGAAGACCACTATATAGATACTAGAGAAAAAAACTAAAATACATGGGAAATTGCCTTTTTAGGGCCTGAAATTTCACTAGTCTTATACTTTCTAATGCTGAGTTTGTAACATGCTCCCTTTTAAAGGGTAGGCCTTTCCAATTAATAAATTAATTTTTATACTATTTGCTATGGGCACAAATAGAAACAAGAGAGGTTTCACCTGAATATTAGGAAAGTATTTTTCTCTTTGAGGTTTGGCACAGGTTTCCCAGAGATACTGAGTCTCCATGCTTGGAGATATCAAAAGCTGTCTGGACATAGTCCTGGTCTAAGTGTTCCTGATTGTTCAGGAGGTCAGATCAGATAACCTCCAGACATCTCCTACAACCTCAATTATACTGTGATTCTCTGATTTCAATGCTTTACAGACATGCAGATTTCAGGAGGTTATAAGATTAGCAAAAACTACAGAAATACGCTGTCAAGGTGAAGAGTCTAAATGTTGTTAGTAAGTTGTATCTCTGAAACTAATTCTTTTTTTTTTTTTCCCCCCTCAGGAAATACCCTGTAATTCAAACAAATGAAATGAGAGACCGGTACAAAGCAGTATTCAATGATCAGTTTGCTGAGTATAAAGAACTGTCTATGGAAGTTCATGCTGTATTAAAAAAGTTTGATGAACTGGATGCATTGCTGAAACAGCTTCCACACCATCCTGAAAGCATATATGTAAGTACCTGTGAAATGGGCTGGTGGAAAATAGTTGTATTAGGTGGTATCAAGCAGTTTTTGACTGTCTTCAGCTAGGGCACAATGTCTTCTAATGCTGGCTGTGGCCTGGTGTGAGAGGAAGTTTCCCCATATGTTACATCATCTCTGGGCATTAATTAGGGATACCAAGTTCCAGTTAAGACGTATACATGGTTTTCTAGGGATTTTTGTTTCTTTGTTTTATACCAGTAGCTTTTAAGTTCTAGTGAGTCACAGTTATGTATTTTCATTATTTCTCAAATACAAGATTTACATCTAAAATGTTATAACCACAAGGTATTGATCAAATGAGAATTCTGATGAGTATTTTGTAGTATTTACATGAATATATGGAGCACCCTCAAAGTTAAAAAATATGTGGTTTCTCACTAGGAACAGGAAAGAATATCAAAAGTTCTGCAAGAATACAAGAAGAAGAAAAATGTAAGTGTTTTAAATTTACATTTGCTATTCAATCTAATGACTAGCAAAGAGAGTGTAAATAGCCAATATTTCTGATGCTAGGCAGATTTCCGTATCTCAGGGTACCTGTAGTGTTTTGTGTATTTTGTCTTCTAAAACTTCAGCAAAGTTATGACACAACCCATACACTCACACCAACAAGCATTTTTGAGAATAATGATTCCAGTAGCCCCATGTGGGGAAAAACCCCAAACCACAATGCAAGAGTTGAGCATTTTCATCTTCTGAGAGCATGCTTAATCTCTTAGCATTCTGCATTTAGAAGATTAGTTCAGTTATATTCACTGACTGACACAGCCAATGGGTAAAAACAGAAAAGATAGTCTTCCACTTAAAAACAAGTTTTGTATTTTTTTGAGGCATGGAATTTAGACACACTCAAAAATTTTCAGTGTAATCCAAGAGGTTTCTCTTTGTAATTTTTAAATGCATGAAGATAAACACAGATAACACAGATAACACAGATAAATATGTATCTGTGTTCTGTTAAAAACATTACGCATTACAAATATAATTTTTTTTCCATGGAATTCAGAGTTTGTGTCCATGTTAGGTAAGCTCCATTGCTTTTTTTGCAGGGAAGGATGTATTGCACGTACAACAAATACATGTGTAAAATCTAAATTATGTAGTAGGATGTCATTTATATTTGCAGATTTCTGCTTTAAAACAGCTCTATTTACTAAGTAACTACAGCATATAAAGGCAGAACATTTTCTTCTGGCCTTTCATGTAGGAAGGGGAAACAGGAAGTAAGAAGGGCCAGGGGAAAAGAGTGTGAATTTTTGGAGAATATTTACATACTGTCCTTTTAGTCAAGAAGATAATGGATAATTAATTTCAGAGTATTCTTGGAAGAGTCTGAAAGCCTAATATAATAATGTAAAGGTTTTTGTATTTTTGGCAGGATCCTGCATTTCTGGAGAAAAAGGAGCGTTGTGAATATCTGAAGAATAAGCTTTCTCACATAAAACAACGAATTCAGGACTATGATAAAGTTATGAATTGGAATGTAGAAACTTAGTAATGCCTTCACTTCATGGATACTATTTTCTGGTTTTAAAATTGATATATGTATTTTAACCTATTTATTTACTCTTCGAACAGTACACTTATGGGGATTACTTAATCACTGTCATATGTTGGGATGTTGTACATTACTGATAGGTTATGTATGCAGATCCAATTGTAATTGAAGTTATGAGATAAGTTAGGAAACCGCTGCTAACATTCTGCTTTCATTAGTGCAAATCCTGGCCTCTTAAATATGAATACTTTATTTGAAAATACTTCATTTGCAAACTTGCAAAGCCTACCAGAGAAAGCAGTTTCCACATACCTTGTGGAAACTTTGCACAGAAATGCTGTTAACAATTCTGGATTTTATTTATATGTGACATCTTAATGATATCAGAAAGAGCTGAGCTGTTCTTTCTGTGTGGGGTTTGATGCACTGCCTGATTGTATTGAATATTTTGGGCAATTCAGAAGCTAGTTTAATAAGAAATTTTGTATAGTATTTCCAAATGCTGTCAATTATACCAGAAATCATCTTGAATTTTGCCTATCAAGAGAGGAGAAATAACTTCTTATTTAACCAGCCGGGGGAGGGTGACTTGGGTTTGGTTTTGGTATTGCCCTCTTCAGAGATGATGCAACAAATCTATGCTTGGCCTTGAAGGAATAGAGGTACAGGATGAGACATATTAATGTCCCATTAGTGTTGCTATAGGTCAGTGTGCTCTGCCTACCTTCTGGATCCTGCTGTTAGGGGTACATATGTTTAAGGGTTTCACTCTTCACCAGTGAATAACAGGACTTGTCTACACAGCAGCTGTTAATGAACTTGGCATTCAGAGAGTAAATACAGCAAAATGAATTCTCATTCAAAGTATAAATTGTTAGTATCTTCTTTAAGGCCAGATAAAATGTATTAAAAGACATACTTTCCTGAGCATATTTGCATAAATTATATATATTTTTTTATATTTTCTTGGGGATATTATGCTGGCGATAGGTTTGTATGTGCAAGTATTTTCATAAGCCAGTAAATTTTCTCTTTGTATCCTTTTTCATATCTTTATTTACTTTATTACTTTTTTTACTTACTGTAATTGTTAGAAGCATTGATAGTTTTTGTACAGTTTTCTATGACTGCAATTTGTCTGTTCTGAAATATGTTTTTTAATATTAAAAAACCCCACCAGTGTAGCCATATTAATCTATTGCTTTTAAAGACATTTTGTTTGAAAAAGGTGCTCTGATTACAGATAGTGCAAATTTTTGTTAGTTTAGATTTGGTTTTTTCTTTGAAAGAAAGTTTTAACTTCTGCCTTAATTTAAAGGAGCAACATCAGGAAAGCCTTTTCCAGTTCAGTGTGGTCATGGTAGTACTACCTCTGCTCTTCACTGCTGGAAATGTATTAACATACCTCACTCTGACCATTGTAGCCCTGCTGGTTTTTTAACCCTTATCATTCATGCTGCAATCCTGATGGCCATGCACCCACCTTCATATTTGTAAAATCGGCATTCCAATTTTATCAGCCATTTAATTCCAAGAGCTTTAGTGGATGAAGTAAATAGCACAAGATGCCATGGGAACACTGAGAGAATTTGAAAATTTGGCACCTCTTAATTTCAAAGCCTTCAGTCTCATCTACTGGAAGGTGTCTCAGTATTTTCATCATTCTGAGAACAGGTGACAGCCAGTGCTATGCCTTGTTCTCTCTTTCTCTCTTTTCAGTGCCTTTCTCTCTGATTCTGGTTTGTATTCATTTCAAAGGAGAAACCTCTCTTCCTTATAAAGGAGATGGGCCAATTTTTTATACTTGTGCAGCATACTTTTTAAATTGTTCTTTGTAAGAGAAGTACTTGTCCAAATCTCCACAATCTAAATAAATGACCTCTCACTGTACACCCATGTTTCTTGTTTTTTCTCAGTGAGAGTTCTGGGCATTGCATCAATAATAGAAGAAGATGAGCGCAAGTTTGAGGATCAACTGGTGTTCGTAAAGTGTTATCAGTAACATGACTGATGTTATCTTTGGAAGAGTCACAGTCTGCACACTTAATAGGTCTTCTTTCTGTAGGATAGTGAGACCCAGCTCCAGGCTCCTTTTGACAGTGGTCTGAGTTCTAGTCTTTGAGAAGCTGGCTCCTGGTCCCTCAGACAGCGTCGGCATAGTCTGTGGAGAGCCATTGTGCTGCTTCTTCCCTGCAAAGTTTCCAACAAATGGTTTGGGAAAAGGGAGCAGCATACCTGTGCCTGGAATGAGGAGATTAAGCAGCAACATTTGTATGTGGATTCTTGTGTTTCCCGGCAAGGTGCCACAGGTGTGGCCAAGTAGATTTTCCAAATGTTGGGAAGAGAATCTGGGAGAGAAATACTCCCTTCTGCCTGCCTTTTGGGTTCCAAACAGGATTGATGCAGGGCACGACAGAAGTAAGCTACCATCTTAAAGTATGCAAGCCATCCTAAGGCTGCAGCAACGTGCTGCAACCATTACAGTAAATTACCTTCTCAGTCCTGTGTCTGTTACAGGCCTCGGGGCTGCTAAAGCACCTCTGGTGTGTACAATCTGTTTGCTGGTTTTGCTTTAACTTACCACTGGATGACTGAAAAGGGTCTTGTCTGCAATGCTACAGACATGCTGGAGAAAAACTGTTAGTCTAAGATTAGTCTAACATATTCATCTCTCAGAGAAATTGAGGTGAATGAAATAAGAATTAATGGCTGGAAGCTGAAGCAATTTGGAGCAAGGCAGAAATTATGAGAAAAGTGATGGGAGAATCCCTCAATCTGAGTTACTGTAAGAACTGTCAAGGAAAGTAGCCTCTTGATATTCTTAAAGAATAGAAGGCATACTCCAGACAAAACTGAAGTTTTAGATGATTATCACCTCAATCTCTCTGTGCAGTCTCTCTAGGCCCAGCTCTGAATCTACATTTTTGCACATATGTGTAAATAATGTGCTGTGTGGTCTTACTGGGGGTTTGCAGAAGGTAGTTAACACATAAATTAATCACCAAGGAATACTGCCTTACATCAGTGGGCTTGCTTTTAATTACAGCCTCTCCTCAAACCCCAAGTGTATACAACAAGAAGTTTTATCCTTTAGTCTTCCTCTCAGAAAATGTTTACCTGGCTCCACAGATCTACAAATTGAGATGCTCAAGATTCTAGTGTTTCTACAAGTACCATAGATTCTAAACTGTATTTGTATTTCTTCTTGTCTTTGTAAGAAGTTGGGTATCCTAGATCAAAACAACTGTGGCAAGATTGGCATACTTTTTTACTAAACTACATTTTTTCAGGCCACATAAAGTAGTGACTAACAAACGTACCCAAAATTTTGTCTTGCACAGCAAGACATCAGCTTTCATGCCAGCATAGTGACTACGAATGCAAGTGAAATTGTAAGAGAAGGTTTCTAGCATCTTATTTATTAATTTCAAAATCATGGTGGGATTTCAAGCACTCATACAATAAAGTTTTACAAAATTACTGCATATCCTGTGTTCCAGTCCAGCACTGAAATTCTTGGTCTTGAGAATAAAAAATACTCCAGTTCTGAAAGAAGTTTCATTTCTCACTTCTTTTATCCAAAGTGCTAGCTTAAAAGACACTTCATTTCAGTGTTTAATAGGCAGGACTTTTTCCTTCTAAAGAAAAAATGGTGTATGTTCTAATGGGAGTTGTTCAGACAACAACTGTTTCAGTTCCAAAGCAAATGCTGACTTTTCAAAGAACTCTTTTCCTGTCTTCAGATTGCTTTCCTTCAAAAAAATAATTGCTTTTCCCAGGAACGGTTTAACTGAAAGCTGGTTAATTTCTCCTCTCTTTCCATTATAATTATACACTGCTCCTGATAAATGCAATAAGCTGAAGGGTACGGAAGTGGTTAGTTTTGCCCCACTCTTGTTTCAAGAATTGTTACTACTGTTTACGTGTTCTCTTCCTCATGTATTGTCTTACTTGGATGCAGAGTGAGACTCCTTAGAAACGGATGTTCAGTGACTTTCCTGTAATTCAAGAGGTGAAGCCCAGTCTTGGCATACTTCCACTGTATCCAGTAAAGTTTTAATCGCTCTGCAGAGCAATCAGCAATTAGCACAGCTAGCTCTGAGCTAATCCTCACTGTGGTGCTTATGAAATGGAAACTCTTGGTGACGTGACATGAATACTCAAATATTTTAGGTAGCTGGAAAACATGATTACTTAACATCAAAATACCTGAAACTTCTTACTTTTGCTGCCGGGGTGACAGATGGCTGCCTTCATTAACCGGCGTATGAGCACAGTCATGTGTTAAAATCTAGTGCTTTTTCCAGGCTCCTGCGTTCTTCCATAAATTACAGAAATTTCTTCGGTTAATTGCAGAAGCGCCACCGAGACCCAGGCAGTGCCCTGAGGCTGGCGGCTCCGTCCGCACACATGAGCGAGGGGCTCCGCGCCCGCACGAGCGATGGCTCCGTGAGGCGTCTTCCCTAGGCACTCGTCCTCTCCATCGATGGCTCCGTGAGGCGCCTTCCTTAGGCGCTCGTCCGCCCCATGACCGCACTTGGAGGATTTTGACGATGCTGTGGAAAACACAGCGGAACCTTGCTGCCACGGTCGCTCCGCGGCCCGGGCGGCGGCCGGGACTGTTTCGCGGCACACCGAGGCGGAAGAGGGCGGTCGCCAACGTGTTGCGGACGGCCGGGCCTGGCTGCGGGCGCGGGTCGGGGTTCCTCTCCGTGTCCTGCGGCTGTACTCAGCTTTGCTCGGCTCCCTCGGCTGCCCTTAGCCCCCCTCGGCCCTCCTCACCCCCCTCAGTGTCCCTCGGCTCCTCTCAGACCCCCTCGTCACCCCGTCTTCTTCCCGCAGTCCCCCTCGTCACCCCGGAACCCTCTCACCTCCCCTCAGCCCCCGCGGAGATGGATGACGAACCCGAGAGGACCAAGCGCTGGGAAGGAGGCTACGAAAGAACATGGTATGTCCTTCTCCCCTCACCTTTCTCTCCTTTCTGGCGAAAGAGGAGGAGAAACTGCCCCTTTGCCCACTGTAACAGTCTGTTCTGCGTAGGGAAATTCTTAAGGAAGACGAATCCGGGTCGTTGAAGGCAACCATCGAGGACATTCTCTTCAAGGCAAAGAGGAAAAGGTACGTGGTGTGGCCACGAGCCTGCTAATAGCACTGATTTGGTCTCTTCTAAGGTCTTGATCATCCTGAAACTGGGTCCTGTGGGATGAATTAAGCATAAGGCATGCCTGCAGGATGGGGTTTTTTTGCCTTTCTCCTTCAGAGGTGCAGGTGCATGCCAGAAAAAACTGTGAGAAATTAATTTTTGTCTTTAAACACTGAATGTATACAGGCTATGTATCCCATGTGTATGCAAGCTACAGGTCTTGATCTGAAGAAACACAGCAGAGCACTGCAGCTGCAATTTCCACAGCTTAGAGGAATCTTTCATCAATTTGTTCTTAATATACAAATCAGAGAATCGCAGGATAGTTTAGGTTGGAAGAGACCTTAAAGATCATCTCACTCCAACCTGCCATGAGCAGCGACACCTTTCATTGGACCAGATTGGTCAGAGCCCCATCCAAACTGGCCTTGAACTCTCCCAGGGATGGGGCATCCACAGCTTCTCAGGGCGACCTGCTCCAGTGCCTCATCACCCTCATGGTAAAAACATGTTTATCTCTAATCTAAATCGATCTTCTTTTAGTTAAAATATTGCCTCTTGTCTTGTCACAACAGAATCTAGCTTCTGGTATCATGGGTACAGATTTCTGTTTCAAATTTTAAAAAAAGTGACTAGAAAAAAAAATCCTAAGTTTTGCGTTATTTCAAGTTATGTTAGAACTTGATTTGTCAAATTTGGATAAAATTTTAAAGCTTCATTTTAAACTGGGTAGTAAGAAATAGTTCTTACTTATTTTCTGAGGGTTGTGAAATCTGCGACTGAGCTGTGGGGTTTTTCAACATGAATAAGTGTCTGCAGTTTGTTGCTTCTACATTTTAGCAGAAGTCCAGTATTGGGTTTGTTTGGACTTTTGTTTTAGGGATGATTCACTCATTTGAATTTGACTTAAATCCTTCTGTGTTTTGTCAGACTCTATGAGCACCATGGACAAGTTCGGCTTGGAATGGTATGTTAATACCTTAATATACGTCTTCTGTCCTTAGTCCAAAACTATTTGGTTAGAGGTGGTATGCCAGATGTGAAATACCCTCTTGCTGGCCTAGCATACTTCATACCAAACCTTGTGGTTTCCACTGTTTGTTTGGGGTTTTTTTAAGCATTCTTTGTTTGCTTGCAGTGTGTCTGTGAAGCATGGGTGTTCAGGGTTGGAGGTTTGATGTGTGTTTGGCAGCAGAAGTCAGACCACATGTGCTCACACTGTCCATTTCTCTTCATGTGAAAAATGGACATGATGGAAATGGGTTGTAAATAACCACATTGCTTTGTACAACACTGAGCTCTTCAGATGAAGACATGAATGTTCAAACTATGCATGTTCTGTAGGTTATCATGAGAGTCATGAGAGGAGAAGAACAGTGCGCATTTTTCAAGAGAGGGGGTTTTTTTCATTTTAAGAAAAAAGTGGAAGAATGTGTTACTTTTCAGTTGCTGTTAATTGCACCTCTCAATCTGCTGAATCTTCCCTGTTAGAGGGAGGAAGTAGTGGCTTTTTAAAGTAAATGGAATAATGAATTCATTTCAATATGTATTCTGTGAGTGATTTTCCCATATGGTTGGAAATGCAGATGCGTCACCTTTACGTGGTTGTTGATGGATCAAGAACAATGGAGGACCAAGACTTAAAACCAAACAGACTTACTTGCACTCTGAAGGTATTCCTGCACTCAAATTTTTTCCTTACTGAGCCACCATTTCTCTATGAACTGGTTGTATTTTGCATTTCAAGGAATTGCAGTCTCCTGTATCTGCATAGCCTCATCTCTCATCCCTACATTTGTCTCCTTGTTTCTGTCTGTCACTTGCCTGTTTTTTGAATAGTAATATCTGTGTGACATTTTTTTGCCTTGCACATGTACTTCTGTAGAGTTAAAACACTTTGTATGGGCATATTATGGGAAGACACATCTGGAGACTATGTGGAAATTGTGTTGCCCAAAATAAGGGGATGACCTGTTCTCATTACACATCTAGAATTGGTTTGTATTTTTTTCTTACAGTTGGGGTTTTTTATAAATTCTTATTTGAAAAGATGCTAGGTGAGAGTTGAACTGGATTGTTGTTTCAGATTGTGTGGGACTTGAACTGTGCACATTGTGTTCTGTATGGTCTTCTCCAGCAATACTTGAGCATGGAATCCTGGATTTTGATTTTTTTGTACAGAGTAGTGCTTTTTGGTGTATTGAAAACCTCCATTTGAACCAGCAGGAAGCTAGAACTTCAGCATAGGACAAGTGAATAAAATAAAAGGGGTGTAGTTTCTGAAATCTCATTTAATTGATTACTTGGGATGAAGGGGGAGGGATAGGGTGAAAGAAGAATGAAAAGGAAAGGCTCATTCCCCCTTTTTGTGTTACCCAACTACTTTGTTTAGCTTTTTAGTGATACTAGATGTTTTGCATCTACTTAATGCATGTGCAATAAAAGTATAATTAGTTGTTAACTGCCTTAACTTTTCTTTATAGTTACTGGAATATTTTGTTGAAGAGTACTTTGACCAGAATCCTATTAGTCAGGTATGTACAACCATGCAAGAAATAAATAACAGAAAATTATTTTAAAAGGTAGTTTTGGTTATAGCACTACCAAGTAAACTGTTTTCAATTTATGTGTGCCTTCCGATCCTTTATTCATCAGTCTGCTGAAATTCTTGTTTCTGCCTGTTTCTGCCAGGCATTTAGAAGATTTCTTTTCATACCTTTTGGCAGTAGTAATGAAAGTACAGGAGTGTTTATAAACGGATGCATCATGTTGTGCTGTTATTGTTACACTTGAAGTAAAACTTGTATAGACTTGTATGGTTAAATAATTCTGGTCCGTAAAGACGTAAAAAAATATAGTAAAATTCTAAATAAACTCATTGTAAAACTTTCTAAGAAAAGTTTGGTCTTTTTTCCCCCTTTTTCAGATTGGCTTAATTGTAACCAAGAGTAAAAGAGCAGAAAAAATGACTGAACTCTCAGGTAGGGAAGTAGTATTCTTTTCTTAAATTGCAGATTATTTTATCCTTTTCATTGGTGTTTTAAGTTCTGCCTGATACACTGCTGAAAATGAAGTTATCATAATTAGTTTTAATTTAAAAGATAAATTATTTCAAATTGTCTGAAACCATAATCTCCATTTTGATCTGCTTTGATCCAGAATTGTCATTGTGTGCTTGTTTGCGATCAGGTCTCAACCAGAATGCAACTCAGATATGTTCTGATTTCCCTATAGTTAATTTTTACCCAGTTTCTTAATTTTGTATGTTATGACATCTGTGTATTTTGTGAGATCTGATCAGATGTTAAGAAGTCAAGGTTTGTTTGGTTCCTGCCTGCTGTTACACCAGCCTCTGTGGCTACAGCAGGTTTCATTGAGGAAATTTAGGGTCAATCAATCTTTGAACCATGCTTTGAGGATAACAGAGGAAACTAAACTCTTTTTCTGTTTGTGAGACATTTCACACTCATGTTGAGTGCTTAATGATACCCAACAGTGATTTTAGTCTTTGTGGCTTCTAAACTTTCTTGCATCTGGGTGCCTATAGAGTAAAGTTTGTTTTACTCTTTTCTGCATTCTGATCAAAATACCAATTTCGAAGGAAAAATACAGACCCATTCCACTTTGAAGCCAGTCCCTGTTGCTGTACAAGTACACTTCATTACATATAAACTTTAAATATTTCTGTTCTTTAACTTGTTGAATCAGTTAAATTGATTGCATTTTTTTCACTTACAGGAAACTCAAAAAAGCACATAACTGCTCTGAAGAAAGCAGTGGATATGAACTGTAGTGGAGAGCCTTCTCTATATAATTCCCTAAATTTGGCCATGCAGACTTTAAAGTTAGTATATACATGGAGGTTTTGTTTTTTCTTTGTGATTGTGACTTTTGAGAGGCAGGAACAGAATTTTTTCTAAGTAGCATCTTGCATCATGCTGACTTGAGTCTTTAAAAGGTGAATTTATCTCTTCTTACAATACAAATCATTAAGTTAAATTCTCTAATAGTGCAGGAGTTTATTTTCTACAACTAGATGCTTTTATTTAGGGATGTGATTCTTACAGAAATGAAATTTGAAAACCAAGTTGATGATGGTATGTAGCTATTGTGATGAAAGACACTGCAATTCTTTTTTACTGAAGGGCTGTGGTATGAGAGACGACATAGTTAGGGGTTAATAATGTAAAGGAACAGGAGAAGAAGCAGCATTGTGTCACAATAATCTTGTGAGAGTTTTGGCATACTTTAGAAAGATCAATTTTCAGGTAGGATAGATTCAGAACACTTTTTTGCAATGTGAGATATTGAGCTGTATCCCAGTTTGTGGAAGTCTGAATAAAGAATTACAGCTAAAGACACTGACTGAACAAAGCATATAATCAGTGTCATGAAAAGCTATTTAATTACTAGCAGGAAGAGAGTTTTCAACTAAGAAATAGAAGTAATTGAAAGTAATGGATTTACACTTAGAAACTGACTAGAGCTCTTTAAGAAGTCAGGAAGACTTACTACAGTGTGCTGGTTTGAAGATGAATTTTACCTGTGAGTATGGCTAAAGTACAAAGGATTCATTACAGGAAATAATCAGGTAACAACTACACAATTAAATACTGTATTTTAGATATTGATAACCTATAGATAAGCTTGGAAAGGTTTGGCTTCAGAAGGTGAAAATCTGGTGCTCAGACAAGGATCTTACTACCATGGTTTGTAGAGGACTTCATATCATGTCATCTTCTGACTTCAGCACAATAAGGTCCTTGGAGATGTTATCACACAAATAGCTTAGTGTGTATAAGTAAATTGACTGTGTGCTTTCCTTAGGCACATGCCAGGACATACGAGCAGAGAGGTTTTGGTAGTCCTCAGCAGTCTGACGACATGTGACCCAGCCAACATCTATGATCTAATTAAGGTACAGAACTGAAGTTTGACTACTGCATTGAACAGCCAAGCTGCTGGAGGAAAAACAGGCAGTAGCAGTGTCATCACCAATTATTTTTTGTTTAAGACATAGAACCTTTTTACTGTTTCTTGTTCTGCACATGAATTGAGTATGTTTTTTTTCTCTATTTTAAGTGTTTAAAAGCAGTAAAGATCAGAGTCTCTGTCATCGGCCTAAGTGCTGAAGTTCGAGTTTGTACCGTACTTGCCCGAGAAACTGGCGGTATGTATCTGAAGTTCAGTAATTATATTACTAACACAGGTTTAAAATCAAAATTAAGTTAGTAATTTGTTATATTTATACTGCATTGTGACATTTTTAAGGCTAATTTTTTTCCATTGTGCTGGCAGAAAATTCAAGAGTTGCCCAAATCTACAAAATGTCCAGTAGTAAGTGAAATTACTACCAGCTGGTAGCTGCAACTCCAGAGAGAAGAAATACATATATTTTCAAACATTTTGTTCCATACATAAAGCTTTGTGATGTGGAACTTCATCATTGTAAAATGTTAGTATCCATTGCTACAGCGGTAACTCTTATAGTATCATTACCACAGTGTAATGTTGGAGGACAAACTCTGTGCCTTCATACCTAATTTAACATTCTATTATTACTAGTTTTAAAACTTGTCATTTACTGTAGCATTAACAGGGCTGCTTTTTAGGAGCAGGTTTGGATAAATTTTCTACCTAAGTTGTTTTCTGTCATTTGGAGCATATGTTTGTTTGGGTTTTTTTTGTTCATAACCTGACAGTAAGGCATTTCTTTGTCTGTGACAGGAACATATCATGTTATTTTGGATGAAGGTCATTATAAGGAACTGCTGATGCACCATGTTAGTCCTCCACCTGCCAGTTCAACTTCTGAGTGCTCCCTTATTCGAATGGGTAGGATATGGTTTTGTCAAACTCCTAGCCTGAGATTTTGTCTTTTTCTTTATTTGCCTCTTCTGTGTTAAGGCAATACAAATAGTAAGATGTGTAATAAAGACATTGTGCTTTTTTTTTTTGTTGTTTTAACTTTTATTTTGCCAGTTAAGTTTCAATTTATTGATGTTATTCCTGCAGAATAGTCAGCTTTTAAATAAAGCTTATTAAGGAAGACAAATTACTGAACAGAATTTGGAAACAACGAAGTGGAACGATATTGATGGCACAGTAATTGTTATAAATTTAATACTTAGAAATGAAGGAGAAAAACTATTATTTCTCCCTCTGCTTTTTTCCTTGCAGAAGGCAACTGTTACAACTATTAATTGATTTAAGAACCATAGGTAGTACACATTTAATTACACATATTTATTAACACCTTCTTGAGTGTTCTTTCAAGAAGTAGATTGCCTTTTCTTTTCTTGATCTGTTTCTCAATAAATTTAAGCTTGGAGTTAAACCAGAGGAGGAACTCTAATGCTACAAAGTAGAGCATTGAGTTCTCACTTTCATCCACCCTTTTCATAGATAAGAATGTATGTATTTTTATGTCTAGATATAGATAATGAAAAGGTTTACTTCTCATAGGTAAAGCCTGAGCAGCAGTTGGAAAAAAACAACTTCTCACCTGTCATGATCTGTAAAAAATAAATGATAAAAAGAAAAAAAGAAAGAAAGAAAGAAAGATATCAGGCTCCAAAAAGTCCTGTAGTCTCATCTGTCATATACTGCACTTAGAAGGTGAATATAGGCTGGATGGATGCATATAAAAATATTTCCCCCTTAATTAGAAACTGTTGTTTAAGTGAACACTTTTATGCTGCTCATTTTGCTTTCCTACTGTTTCACATATTTTACTTTTTACCTATTCTTCTAAAATGGGGTTCCAGTGCACTTTAGTTAACACGAAGTCTATGACAAAGACATTTTTTCATTTGCAGGGAAGTAAAGTCAGGGAGGTGTGGGTGTAGGTAGAGACCTTTGGGAAGAATTTGATACTAGCAAGAGTGTATCAGTTCTCATGTAATAACAAATGGGAAAGAGATAGGCCTGAATGTCTGGAATAAGCTTCGAACTTCTTAATTGAAGTAAGAAACTGACGCATTATTGCATGTTTAAAATTGTTACTATGGGATGTTTTTCTCTTCAGGTTTTCCTCAGCATACTATTGCTTCTCTATCTGATCAAGATGCAAAGCCCTCCTTTAGCATGGCGTAAGTAGCATTGATTAGAATTCAATATTAATTAGTCATATTTGGAAATTCTGCTCAACAGTGAAAGCATTGCAAAATAATCTGGAAAAAAAAATGTAAGCCATGTCTTGCGACTTCTCAGTAGACATTTTATTTCCATTGGTCCAGTATTAACAGTATCCTCTGTTAAATATGTGTTTTAAAATTTGCATTTAAGTTTTTTTAAGGTAGTAAATGGTACTTAGTCCTGTTACACAGTGATTGGGGCACACAGGTGCTACAAGGTATTAAAGAAATTACTTGCAGCTCTTGATTTAATTACTGCTATCATTATAAAAGATAATTATGAAGATGGAAGGGTATTATCTGAAAAAAGTACTTTTAATGTATTTCTTAACATGATTTTAAAGGGAAGTTTAAAATAGAGGGCTCATTTGATGACTGTACCAGTGCACTTCTCAATGAAAAGAATCATTGTTTTCCAGGGTGACAGGGGAGTCTGAATTTCAGAAACAGCATCTAACAGTGTGTGCTATTTGGAAGAATAATCACTACGTGCATCTTAGAGACAATAGAATATTTTTGTGTCTAAAAAGAAACAAATAATGCAGTTATTGTTCATATCTTTATTTTTAAATATTGGCTCCTTTATATGGAAATATTTGGTCTTTGGTTCCTGTGGGAAAATGCAGTCACTGATATCTATCCATATAAATTGTTTTCTGACACACATTAAACTGTTACATGCAATCTAGTCAAACTTTTTAAATTATTTGATTGAAAACAACATTTGTAGTTACATAGTAGCATGGTATTATTTCTTAAATACTGAATTGTTTCATTCTACTGTAGGCAACTGGAAAATAACAGTGACCCGGGTCTTACACTGGGTGGATATTTTTGTCCTCAGTGCAGAGCCAAATATTGTGAGCTTCCTGTGGAATGCAAAATCTGTGGTAAGTAGCAAGAAGAGGTGAGCAGATGAATCAGGAGTTCATGGTAAGAGAATTAAGGGGTAGAAAAATTCATCTATACTTACTAATTAAAAGCCAGCTCTGCTTAAAGAGTCCTGCATTTCTGTGACCTGGGATGTCAGTTTCATACAAGTGTCTCTCAGGATTATATCTGTAACAGTAAAGCTGTATCATATTCCTTGGTATAAGGAATATATCTAAAGCAAAGTGAGGAAGAGGGGTGATGCACATGGGAATGGTAATTTCTCAGGAATCCTCATTTAACTAAACACACCCATGTTTCAGAGTCCTCAGTGCGAGGCCAATGAAAATAGAGTGCTTTGGAGCAGGAGGACGGGAGTACTCTCCTCTCCATGAGTATGTGGATGAAAGATTTCCAAGTTGAACCCAAGGGCAGGCTGCACAGTGACACATGACAGGCTGTAGAGTTGTAAATAGGAGCCCTTTGGTCTTGCGAAAATTAATGGGCTGTTCCACCAATGATGCCTCCCTCCATTGCTCTTAGTGAAGGTGGGAGGGAGGATTAGTGTGGTTTATAATAATAATATTGTGAGGGGGTGCTGTTCTCCTAGCTTCCACAGGAATATGACTGAAACACAATAGGTGTTACCAGGATGCATGTATTTGGCAAGAGGATGAAATAATTATGTTTTTGGGTCACTTTATCCTAGTTTAATTTCAAGTTTTTCCTACCAGCATGAGTTTCATTTGAGCAAGGGAATACTGTAACTGGAGAAATCCTGTATATCTGCAGTGAATTCTCCACAGCTGCAGTGATCAGGAGAACAACAGTTTGGACATCTGCTGAGTGAGTGAGTGAGTGAGTGAGTGAGTGAGTGAGTGAGTGAGTGAGTGAGTGAGTGAGTGAGTGAGTAGTGAGACATTTGTGCCAGCCCATGCCCCACCTGTTCTCATGGTCTAACCCCGGCTGGCAACTCAGCCTCAGACACCCACACACTCCCCACTGCTGAGATGGGGGAGAGAATCAAAAAGTGAGAAAACTCACAGGTGGCATTAAAGGCAATTGAAAAGTTACAGCAAAAGCTGTGCACACAAGACAAGCAAAGTAAGTAAGTAAGTAATTCACCACTTCCCATCAGCAGAATCTCCAGGAAAGCAGGACTCTGTTTTGGGTAACAGTTACTTGAGAAAGTAAATGCCACCATCCTGAACATTCTCCTCTTTCCACCTTCTCCACCCAGCTTTATAGGCTGAGCATGATGCCACATGGTGTGGGATATCCCTTTGTTCTCTTGGTGCACTGTTGACTGCAGTCCTGACTGTATCCCCTCCCAATGCCTTGTGCACCCCTGAGCCTACTCACTGATGGAGTAAGAAACAGAAGGGGCCTTGATTGTGTGTAAACACTGCTCAGCAGTCAAGAAAACATTCCTGCCTAATCAACCAGTATAGATCCAAAACACAGCCACATGATAGTTAGTGTGACAAAAATCAGCTGTTTTAAAACCAGCAGACATGTGTTAGCTGAAATGGGGTTGTGGTATGGTTTTGGCAGTAGTATAGCAAGCTGTAGTAGAGCTTTGTAACAGGGTGTCATTTTAACCAATGGTGTGATACAGCAGAACCATCATTGTTAAAAGGAGCTTCCTAACTTCACCACTGTGTCTTGTAAATGTATTTCTAAAGGCTGAATTAAACCTTTTCAGTAGAAATTTGAGCAATTTGCTTGTTCTTTGTATTTGGATTTAAAACTGGACAGGATTACAGGTTTGGCTAATGGAACAAGTTTTTACTTTTTAAAATTCTTAGAAGCTCTCAACCATTGAGTAATCAAAAATACTATTTTTCCTTTTTACTTTATTTGATACAGAAAAGCTTTTCAGTAAATCTCCCCCTGTAACAATTTTGGTGTCTCTTTATTTGCAGGTCTTACGTTAGTGTCTGCACCTCACCTGGCTCGGTCTTACCATCACTTGTTTCCTTTAGATGCCTTTCAGGAAGTTCCACTGGAAGAATACAAAGGGGAACGGTATGCAAATCTTACTTGTGGATCCTGTAACTTTTTTTTCACAAAAGTAAGAATAGTTGGCAACAGCTTCTTTGCTGCTGGAGATCCTGGATATTTGGGTGGTGTGGGGCATCTCTGGCATTAAGAAATACTTGTAGTTTCCATGACCTGTGAGTTCAGGTGAATAGCTGAAATAATTGTCAGAAATTGTTACTATGTATGAGGTCTTTTTTAAAACATTGATTTACACAGTCTTGACTCTTTTTTTTCAGTTAAAATATAAAATTTTGCTTTTAGGTATTGTCAAGGCTGCCAGGGAGAAATGAAAGATCAAAATGTAAGTATGTTGAATGGCATTGTAATTTGCATTAAGGGGTGTGAGAAATAGAGATGATCCTTTAGCATTATGTTCTAAAGACCAGAAAAATACTTGCAAAAGTTAATGTGATGGTTAACTGGAGTTATGTGTTAAACAGTCACACTTTCTAGACTGCAAAGTCTGTAGAAGTGTAGGAAGGAATTTCCCTAGGAATTTCCTAGGGTGCTGCATAAAAAAAAACCGCTTCCACTCTCAGCCATTTGGAAGCATTTACAGTAACCTGAGCTCCTGTGGATACACTTGCTGTCAGAAGCTTTAATTCAATTGGGTTTCTGTGATGCTAGCTGTGTAGTCTGTTTACATTCTCTTGATAACATAACTCTTGCCCTACTATAGTGCTATGATGATAATTTTTGCTAATTTGACTTGTCTTTCTGTCCTTCCCACACAGGTGTACATATGCAAAGTGTGTCAGAACGCATTTTGTGTGGAATGCGATCTGTTTGTTCATGATTCGCTGCACTGCTGTCCTGGCTGTATTCATGAGCACCCTGCTCCTGTACCTGTATGATCTCATATCTTTTTAAAAACTGCTGTATCTTTGTCATTCTTGCATGAATCTAATTAGTTAATTCAGCCATCGCTTTAACTGATGCATCTCTGAATTACAGAGAGATGAACAGTGAAGTAGTGTTTTTATTATTTTATTACTTTTAATATATACTTGAATTATCTTATCTATTTTTTGTTCTTGTCTAAAGAACTATGTTTTTTTCCAGCTGTTATTATAATAACATGTATATTTGTAAATGTGAAAGTGATAAAACTGCTTTTTATGATAATGTGATGATTCATCTTGGTTTCATTACTTGTTCAAAAAGAAGCCCTGAAACTACATTTTACACATCTGTTGTTACAAATTTTTGGTTTTGGCAGGTGGTGGATTCCTGTAGATCTTTCTTGGTTTGAAAAGACAGGTGTCTGCTAAGGAAGGCAGGAGCCTCTCTTGAAATGGAAAATGTAAACCCCCCCCGTCTTAATTATTATGATTTTCAAATTAAGGGGCTCTCAGGCAAAGATATGAGAGTAGGAACAACAGTTCTTTATTAGGAAAAATAAAAATAAAAAAGCAGTAATACAAAAAACACTGACAGAGTCAGAATACAACCTGACACCCTGTTGGGCAGGGTGTTGGTAGCAATGCGATTGAATCGTGGCTGCAGTCCTCCTGGAGTGACAAATGTGATTCTGTTGAAGCAGTGACCCTGTAGAAGTAGTTTTCCTACGAAGGTCCAGTGATGGTGTAGAGCCTGGTATACCTCTGGGAATCCAGTGGAGGAGAAAGCTGCTCCTCGGGGAATCAAGTGGGAAAAGGCTGCCTGTGTTGTTCCAAATGTCAGATTGTATCCAGGTCGGAATGCTTGGCTCCTCCCCCTGAGCGAAGCATCTCACAATGGGATGATGTAATTTTATCAGTCATGCTGTGGCACTCAAGGACCCATTAACAGAAGATATTTCCTGGAGGGAGGATGGGTCATGGAAAAGATAAAGAGAACTGCGCCACCTGCTTTTAACAGGTGGCCCAATTGACAGAAGATAACTGCCCCACCTCTAACAGATGGGGATAGAATCCACACCCCCAGCCACATCTTGCATTTACAACCTAAGAAAAGATCAAAATACTCTTTTGCAAGAATTTAACAAAGATGTTTTTGAGCAATTAATTGGTGGACATTTCATGTATTAATTTCAAGTATTATGAGTATTCACCTTGGGGTTTGGTAAGGCAGCTCAAATACAGCTGTTATAAATGTGCTGAAAACACATTTTAGGTTTTAATGGTGCAACTCAAAGCTAACTGAATTCTATTACTCCTCTGTCTGGGTTTAAGTTTCAATTTTTTGAAACTTTTTTTGAAACTTTTTTTGAAACTTTTTTGTAGGAGGGTAAGGTTGCTGAAAGAGTGAACTTGCAAAAGGGCAATACCTGAGTTAATACAAACTGTTGTTTGGTGGACTCAGTATTGAAGACAAAAAGAGACACTCTTTGGTTCTGAAGCTACACTGAATTGACAGAACTGCACGTCATCTTCTCTCCTTGGCTAAACCCCTAGAGCAACAGACAGACAGTAAGGTGGGTGCTGGAGGGGAAGTGTCCATCTTTACCTGAACTTTGAAGAATAGAAATTGAGACAAATGCAAGACTGCCATTTTGCAGTGTCTGTTCAAAGTGTGTTTGCAGCTTGAACCTGTGAGAATTGTAATGTGCTACACCTCAATAAAAGGAAGTTACAGGTGCAGTGTCTGAAGCAATACATCACAATGGGTTTTCTTGAGTCGTCACCTTGTGATGATTGTCAATACATCAGTGACTGAGTTCCTTTGAGTGTATATGACTTAATTTTTGAGCTTTGTTTTCTGTCAGTTTAGAAATGGCAATATAACAGCTGAAACTTAATACAGAAACAAACAACAAACTCAAACCTGTCCTCTTACATTAGTTCAATTTTTCATGCTCACCTCATGTAAGCGGTACATGCTACTATCCACTTCTTTCAGGCAGTTTTCATTCAATTGTTAGTAAGCTCTTTCTATGCTTTTTCTTCTGATAGTGCCTGCATGCTGGATGGAGGGCAGACATTCTCTTGTGTTGTCAGAAAAATTACTGTTGAGCATGTGCATCTCATTTTGTGCTGAGTCAAACAATCCCTATAAACCCTTTTTGCTGTCAAGTGGTTGCAGTCCTGCTACTAAAAACTAGCAGAAAAAGGACACAGAGTGTTTGTTCTGGTCTAGCAGGCCACTCCAAGCTCTGAGCATCTGGCTCTTATGTATTATCTTATGCTGCTGACAGCCTCTTGAGACAGCGTTTTCTGGTAATGTTTTCATCTTTGCAGTCAGTATTTTCTAACCTATTTATTTCTAATGGAAATAAAAGGGGTTTGTCAGAACACTTCAAATGCTCCTTCTTCTCTTGCTAGATACCAAAATAACATACTCTACCTAGCTTCTATTTCTAAAAGTAAAAACTGTGTTGAAGTTGCAGCCATATACTCCATTATCAGCTTGTGGTCACAGCAATAATTTGGTTTGTTCTTTCCTACCCTTCTCATTGGTAGAACAGTTTAAACAAGCTCCTGAAAAAATCACTACGAAGGCAGTATTTCTCTGGTGTATAAAGACTTTCCTCTGTGTCCTGTGTATTTAAAGCAGTACGAAGGAAATCTTCCCTCTACCTGTTCTCTTTGACTGGGATTCACTGGCTCTCAAGTCTCACTTGCTTTTGGGAAGCTCCAACCTTCTTAATTCTTGTTTATTTCCTTATTTGCTGTATCTGCCATAAGATCAGTCAATAAATGAGGTTATTAGGAGGCCTGTGAGAAATTCTGGTAGGTCTTGAAGATGTTGTGTAAAAGGTTTCAGACTTAAAAGTGCCGAAGGAAGACACCCTGTGGTGTGGTTGAGGATGCAGCTGTGGCAAGAATTTTTGAGACTAGAGAGTGCTGCCACGTGGAAAGGAGAGGATTTAAAAAAGGCAAGAGCCCTCATTTTCCTTCCAGTTTACATTTTCTTTGTAGGAATAAAAGTTCCCCTCTGTAACAACACTCATAGCTGATTTCCAAGAGTGGAAATAATGAAAACGCATTCATTAAAACAGAAGTAAAAGAGGACCCCACACTGGAGCAGGTAGCTGCCTGAAGGAGGCTGTGACCCTGTGAAAGGTCCACACTGTAGCAGGTTCTGTGCCTCGTGTAGAGAGGAGTCCATCCTGGAGCAGGTTTGCTGGCAGAACTTGTGACCCTGTGGGGGGACTCATGCTGGAGCAGCCTGATCCTGAAGGACTGACTGCATTCTGTGAAGTGGATGGGACCCACACCGGAGCAGTTCTTTAAGAGCTGCAGTTCTTGAGAAGTATCTGTGTCCTACTTTATCCCTCTTGCTGTGTTCCCTGAACCTTTACTTGTTCTAATGCAGTATTTTTTTGAGTTGAGGGAACTTCTTTCAAATGCACTGTTTAAGATGTGGATCAATTGTGGGTTTTTACAGTGACATCATTACATTTTTTTTGCTTATTAGTCTGTAACAGATGCCAGGCTTACAGATACAATGTTCCTTTGCAAAATTTGCAATGTATTTTCCCCACTGATCCATAATTGCTTTGATTTTGGATCTACCTTTTACTATATGCTCTCCCCTTTTCTGATTTAGACAATGGGAATCTCCCTGAATTTGTCTGCAGTAGCCATTAATAAAATTATTGCAGAGAGTGCCACTTCAAATCCTCTGCAATTGCATTGTCCCTTTGGAAAGGTTCCTTTACAGCCTGGTTAGCAGATGGCTCTGCAAGCTCTCTTTACAGACTTTTTGTTCCTGCTGTCTGGAAGAAAGTTTAAATTAGTTTAGCTATTCTCAGATACTTTATTTTTTTACCCAGCCTGTCTGATTTTGTTTTACCCACTTCATTTGCCAGAGGTTTTGAGCCTTTTGTTTTCTTTATTAAAAAAGCTTCAGTTTTTTGAATGATGGTTTCTGTCATGGGAATGGGATCTTCAGGCAAAGTTTATCAGGGAGACCCTCCCGCTGAGACATGAAGGGCAGAAAAGACCTGCATCCCTTCTAAACTTCTTCTGAGAAAGAAGTTCATGTGTGGCTGGATCCACACTCAGCCACAGATTTTGTTTTGTTTTCCAGTAAGCCCAAGATGCTGGCAATCCAGTTCTATCCCTGCTTTTGAGAATGTGATAGCAGGCCAATGCTTTCCTAACTAATCAAGCATCTTTGATTGAAAAGGCGATCTCACCTTCAGCATCTTTGAGGATGGAGGAGTCTGACCAGCCTTTTTTAAAAAACTTGGCTTGCAGAAGCCCATATGGAAGCCACTGCTCTTACTAAAGCCAGGTGTTTTACATAAGCTCAAAATGAGCTGGTCAGCTACATAAACATAGGACAAGTAAAAGATCCACTTTCCAATGCAGGTGGGACAGAGTCCTGGTGCCCAGCTAAAATCTTGTCTTGGCCTTCCGTTAGGAGAGTAATGCAGCTGAGAGAATGGCTTTTGCAAAAGTTGTGACAAGGAAATTGAAATGAAATTGCCCTAGCCCTGTCTGAGGTGAAAGCCAGAGCAAAGAGTGGCAAGGAGTGTATGTTTTTAGGAAAAAAAAAAAAAAAAAAAACATTTATCAGGACACTTACTTATTTGTCTGGTGTTACTAGGAGAGTAACATTGAATCAGGTCTCACAAAGCAAATGTGAGGAAGGGTCTGTGTTCAGATCCTTCTGAGAGGGATGAGCTGAATGAGATGAATGGCTGTCCTTGACTAGAATCAGAGGTGTTCAGCATCTCTGAAAGCCAAACACTGTCCACCTGCAAAAAACAGGTTTATAGGGACCAGGGGAGGGTTGAAATGGATTGCATTTTGAGAAGGGAGGATTACCCTTTGTTTGTGCCCTGTTCCCCCTCCTCTTCCTTTCCTGTGGGTGCCTTGAGCTTGTCAACAGAAAATTCTTTGTATCTCTGGAGTACTTATGAGGCCTTTTACACCCTCTCTGGAGATGTAGTTTGCCTTTTCTGTTGATGATCTTTATAAGCTTCCTGAGTTACAGAATGAACAACAACAGCAGGGGCAGACCTGAGAAAGGAAAGCAGATAGTAACCTATTGCCCAAAATCTAAATTTTAATGGATTATTTTACTTGGATCTGCTGCTGTCACTCCTAGGCACAATATTCAGGAAATATATGGTTGTTTAATCTTTAACAGGAAAAGTCATCTTCTCTCTGCAGCATAAAACTGTTTTTCTTAATTTGAAGGAGCTCATCCTTCCTGCAGGGTAAAAGAATAAAGTCTGTAGCCAAACTGATGGTTTAGCAGTGTACACCTGCTGTACCTCAGATGCTTCCCATTTATCCTGTGACTGCAGGATGACAGCCTGTTAGAAGTAGGTGAGTTTAAAAGAGAGAATTTCTGAGTAGAAAAGGCGCTGCTTCAGGATAAATTAATCTTGTTTGTATACTTTACAGCAATTGCAAATTGTCATTTTTAATAGGTATTACTTCTTTTTGTTTGTTCTATACACAGCACAAAATATGTCTTGCTTCTCAAGTGTATTCAGCCTGCTTACATACTAGACTTTGCTGAGACCTCTATTGAAATGCCTTCTTAGTTCCCCTTCTACAAAGCAGTGGAAATTACAAGAAAAATAAGCAGTAGAAAAATGGACTGACTTAAAATAGAGCTTCGTAATTTTGTTGCTAGTTGTATTAGCTTACATGTCCTAGCTGTATTATAAAACTCTGTATTTCCAAAATCTTTTTTTAAAGTAATTCTTTTCTAGTATAGTCAAAACTACCATGTTATACATAGGTCAGGGAAAATGTTTTTTTCTGTAAACAAATACCAAGTCTGTCATATTATCTTCCTTTAGTTTTGACATACATTTCAGTGTAGTGACTTAATTACAGGAGTCACATCTTGTAAATAGGGTGATCATAAGGCAAGGGTGGAAAGCACATGTGATGGTACTCAAGCCTGAGGGAGACTGTTGTGCTTGGTATCTCGATCTCTGCAGAGCTGATCTGGTGTCTGACCTCCAGTGGCTGCACAAGTGGGTGTTTTATTTGCTTTGTTCTGTAAGAGTGGTATTTGAACACTTGTAAACACACAGGTATCTTATTCTACTAGGCATTGATATGCCAGGTAGAGAATCCCTTATCAGATAGTCTCCTCACTCTGAGTATCACAATGCTCAAATGTGTAGAGTTCAAAGTTCTACTATTTTTTTCAACCTAGCAGCAACATTTTTTAAAATTTATTTTTAATGTACCATATCTCAGCTTCACTGTTTATTTGTTTATGTTTCATATCGCTTAGGAGCATCTTTAAATCCTTATTGGTGCCTGTTTGATTTTGCAGTGAAAGTAGCAAACTATGGAGGTTTCCAGAAGCTTGGAAAGCTGTTAACAAATCACTTGTCATGAGTTGACGCTGGTGCAATGCCAGTGCACCCATGAAAGTATATTTTCTCCAATTGCTACTGTGAGAAGTGACCAGAAATAGAGCAAAGCAGGCTCCAGCTTAAGAATAAAGAAAAAGACTTTATTAACCTACGATACAAGGAAAAGAACACACACAAAATTCAGGATGAAAACCTCCCAAAACACTTCTCCTCCCCCCACCCAATTCCACCACAGCACAATGAGACAAAACCTTAGACTCACAATCCAGTTACCACCCATCAGGTAATCAATTCTCAGTTCATCACCACCCCTCAGACAATCAATTCTCAGTTCATCAAGGAGATTAAAGTTTCACTCTTGTACCATAGGCTTCCCCAGGAAACAGTTGAAACCCCTTGTATTTCCATGTCAATCTTCCTTCCATGTTCAGTGCTCTCATCACCATTCATGGACCAAAACTGCTTCTCGGGTTCCTTTTAAAGATGCTTTGCCAAGTTCCAAAAGAGTGACAGTCTCTCACTTTTGGGACAGCAGTCCCCCCCATATTCACTCCCCTGGGGCCTGGGGGTCTCGAGAACAGAGATCCTTCTCCTCTGAAGGCAGAGGGCTCCACTGCACCCTCCTCATCTGTCTCTGTTCCCTCCACTTCTTCACCTAACACCACTGCACTCTCTTGGCTCCCAGCCATCGCGTCTCCCTAGATGCAGTCTCTGAGTTACAGGAAGAATCGGTTCGNTCCACCACAGCACAATGAGACAAAACCTTAGACTCACAATCCGGTTACCACCCATCAGGTAATCAATTCTCAGTTCATCACCACCCCTCAGACAATCAATTCTCAGTTCATCAAGGAGATTAAAGTTTCACTCTTGTACCATAGGCTTCCCCAGGAAACAGTTGAAACCCCTTGTATTTCCATGTCAATCTTCCTTCCATGTTCAGTGCTCTCATCACCATTCATGGACCAAAACTGCTTCTCGGGTTCCTTTTAAAGATGCTTTGCCAAGTTCCAAAAGAGTGACAGTCTCTCACTTTTGGGACAGCAGTCCCCCCCATATTCACTCCCCTGGGGCCTGGGGGTCTCGAGAACAGAGATCCTTCTCCTCTGAAGGCAGAGGGCTCCACTGCACCCTCCTCATCTGTCTCTGTTCCCTCCACTTCTTCACCTAACACCACTGCACTCTCTTGGCTCCCAGCCATCGCGTCTCCCTAGATGCAGTCTCTGAGTTACAGGAAGAATCGGTTCGGCCCATGGCTATGCAAGAAAAAGTCCAGCCAAAGGCCACTCCAACATCTCCTCCCACCTAGGATTTTTCCCATCTTCTTCTGACATCTTTCACTTGCTCAAACCTTCACCACACTTGCCCATTTCCTTCTATTTCACATCTGTCTCTCTTCTCGTTCAAATCAAGGGGAGGATTAGTGTTCTGCAAGGCTTCCATTGTCCAAGAAAGGGATTAAAATCTCGGGCTCTGCTACCCGCAGGAAGGAGATCTCACAGCAGCCCGCACAGGGCTAGGGCGCTTCCTCCCACCTTTCTCCTCTGCCGGCGTGCTGCCAGCACACGATATCAAATTCCAAGGTGGCCCAGGTCTCTCTCTCTTCCCCACTCCCTCTCTGGGGGCTGCCCGACACACCTCAGTGCCTCTCCACCCCTCCACCTTGCAGAAGCCTGGCCCGGCTCCCCTCTCCTCCATCCAGAGGTTCCGGCCCACCTCAGCCCAGGCCCATGGCTTCCCCCCCCCGACCCAGCCCGCGGCTGGGCAGGGCAGGTTCAGACCCCTTCACCCGACCAGAGAAGAGAGGGTTGCCCGGCGCGTTCTGCTTTTTAACCCCCTGCGTTCTCAGAGGCGTATCCATGTCTTCAGTGGCCACACCAGGTTGCCAATATTCAAATCTGGCCACTGATTGGTTTGACTACAACTTCCCAAAAAAACTCACTTCCTTGTCAACCCAGGACATCAATATATTACACAAATTTCCTTAGAATACTTGGTAATGTGTCTGCTTTAAAAGAAGTGGCCATTATCCACATGTTCACACATCAGAGCACAGACAGAGCAGCTGTAATGGTGGCTTTTCATCACTGCTCCTTGATTGTCTGGTCCTGTGACAATAGCAAGGGTGGGTTGGCTCCTTGATACAGAGGCCCTTAAAATCTCTAGCATCATGAAGGAGCCCTAGTGTAGGACTTTAAAATTACCTTGGCAATGGGTTTTGCCCCTTTCACCATTTTTTCAAGCCTAGAAAAGTTTGAAAGTGTTAGGGTTTGGGTTTTTTTTTTTCCTTGTCTTCTTATATTATTAACTATACCTCTCCATTGCAAATAAATATTGTTCTGGTTCCAGAACAGGAATATCCTGTATCCAGCCAGGATAGGGTTAATTTTTCCAGCAGCCACGAGGGGACATGACTAGGAGTCCCAGATTATTCTATACCACCTCACATCTTCAATGGGGATGGGAGAAGGGACCTTTCCAGGTCAGATATCCTGGCAGTGGCCAGCTGTTGTTGGGAGTTCTCAGTGTGGTCAGCACTCACTTGTGAATCATTTGCCCCTTTCTTGTACAACCTTTTATTGATATTCTATTCAGTTGTTTTGCTTGCAATTAAATCAGATACACAAATCCTTTGTTTAAAACATAAGCCCCTTTACTGAAATCAGAGCTGCAGTAAACTTGTTGTATGCTAGATTTTACTCTCTCAGTGTTTAAAACTGATGAAGGCCACTTTTTCTAACAATGCCAGACACCAACACAACTGACTGAAGCAGAGGGCAGTTTTGCCTCTTCAGCAATCTGAAAAGATGATTTAGAACTTTTGCCTCACTGCAATCAATCCTAATCACCTAGACAATTGAAAATAATAAAAAAAAAGCCTTCAAAGTAGCTTAAGTAAGTTATGAGCAAGTCTTTTTTTGCTCAATTACTTGTGAGAAAACTGATTTTTGACACATGACCACAGTAGGAAAAGGAAGTGAATGCAATAAAGTCCACCCCCTGTATTTCCCTGAAATGTAAACCACTGGCATTAACTAAATTAGTGCCTGGTTTTGTGGCTACAGCCTCTACTGCGTAGAGTAAAATTCAGCCCTACATTGCAAGGGCTGAAACCTATGTCCATACTTACCTTTCCACAGGCATTCCCTAATTTGCTTTCAGTAATGGTACTCAGAAAAAGACAACACATCAAGGCTTTCTGCTGTATTTCAGCCATTTATCCAACCAAGAGATGCCTATGGAAGCTCAAAACAAAAACCATCCCAAAACAAATAACATCCCTAAACTCAAAAGTTTAAGAAGTAGAACTTTATTCACACGTTTGAAACAAGACAACAGCCCTCCTGAAAAAAGCTGTCATATTTCATGATTCTAATCAGATCTGCAAGATGTCCCTCCTAGTATGACAGTACACTGTTTTCCATGCCAGTGCCACCAGCGGCCACTGTGACACACATAGCTGCCATAGGTCTCTCCTAAGAAGATTCCAAATTCAATCATTCTTGTGCTGCCATTCAGACAGAAAGGCTGAGGGACGCAAAACATGTTGAGAGATACATGAAATCTATCACATGGGGTCAAAAGAGTTAAATCTATCATGTGGCAAGAAAACTTGAAATTGCCTCAGGGAAGTGAAAAGTAATCTGTTGCTGCAGTGCTTTTGAAATACATTTGACTAGAAGTCTTTAAAAAATAGCTCATTTCAATGCACATTTAATTGCTAGTCTGAAGTTATTTATTTGTTAACAGGGACAGCAGTTAAGAAAATGTTATGACTAATTGTCTTGATAAAATTCAGTTCTTCACCATCAACCACCAATGCATAAGTGATACACACCTCTCAGTGGAAAAGATTTGTACCTGGCTTTAAAAAAGAAGCAAAAATTAGTATAAAAGAGCTTTTTTGTTTTAAATGCACAAAGAATTAGTCAATTACACAGAAATTACATATTGTCACAGAAAATCAAAAAGCAATTCCCCAGGAGAATATAGTTTTGCTTTATAAGGAAGTGAACAATGCACTGGAGAATTCTGGACAAAGCATTTCAAATAAAAGCATAGGTACTGACGTACTGAGAACAGAACTGCTCAACATTACCAAACTGAATTTGTCCTGTAAACAAAGTTTAGCTACAACCTTCCCATCTGTGTAAGGAAACACAGATGAAAAAAATGCATTTCACTTCCAACCTTTTGTTCCCAGAACAGCCCACTATGAACCATTAATAATTCAAATAAGCTGCACTGTTAATCGTGATGTAGACAAATAGTTAAAACTCTCATCAGAGCAATGAATACTTTCCTTCATCCTAGCTACAAAAATACAATTCCACAGCTGCAAAGAAGGGATTGCTACTGGCAGAAGCAGTCTTTTCAGAGAGCCGTAAAAGTGGGTGGAAGTCTCAAAGCCAAGAGGTTTCTGAAGGAGTCAAAACTTGACTGTATCTTCATCTACCAGAAAGCTGCAATACTTACAATCCTTCAGAACAATGGTGGACATGTGGTTACTTTCCATGTGTTTGTCTCTCCAGCGCTGCTTCCATTCGGCTTTGTTTTAAACCCTAAAGGATACAATTTAGTAAAATCTTGGTTTGGCCAACATGCAAATAAAAGCTTTAGTCGCAGAACAAAACATTTCTGGACAATCCTTTTCAGTCCTCTACAAATCACAAACAGTTTTAAACTTTCTTTGGAAATCAGAATGGGCAGTTTAGAAATTATAAAAGCCAAGCTACATGTCCTCTTTATAATCAGAGGCTATACAAAATAATTTCAAATATATACTTGTTCAATTGAAAGTAAATTAAAGCAATCCACAGTTACAAGTAATCTGAAGCACAAAATCCTCCCTTTCCAACTTCCTCAATGCAAAGAGTTCATCACATCATTTTCTTTCTTCATAAGTGCACAGATGAAAATATGCATCAATAATACAAGTTCACAGATTTTCACAACTATGTTGACAGTTTCTACTGGACCTTCACAATGACATCAAACAATTACTGATGAACACCTCTGCAAAAGTGACAAATCTGACCTTAAATGTGATACTACCACTCATACTGAAAGAAAATACATAGAAGACTATTAAAAAATAATCATATTTACTCCACCTGTCTACAAAGACAGAACTGGTTGTTTTATAATGGCTCTAAAACACTGGCTATAAGAGTACCTGACAGGAGCCCTCCAGTTGAACACAGTACTAAAACATCAACTAAATATATATATATACACATATTACATACATACATATATATATATACACACACACACATATATACATATATATACACACACATATATATATATATATGCTGGCTCTGAGTTGAGTAGAATTCATGTGAATTCTACTCAACTCAGCACTTACACAATACAAAACACCCTTAAATGTAGTGACTGTAAATCAGAATAAGAGACCTACAAAGCATCCCTCCCTGTGTGGCTCCTTGCTGCAAACAGGAGCACCAACAGCAGTGCAAAATCACCAAGACACTTCAAAACCACAGCAGCAGCACCTACCAGGTAGTATCCAGTGTGGTAACCACTCATGTACCAGGCTATCAACATGCTCCCCAACGCTTCATCATCCTCAGCAGAGTCTGGCCTCATGGGGGGTGGAGGAGGAATCAACTAAGGAATCACAAAGGAAATGTCTGTGTTTCAACAGGGTGTTTCCCAGATTAGAGCACCTAAGTCTAAAAGATTAAAACATAGAACTGAAAAAATGGGAACATATCCTCAGTTTGCTCTCTGAATAGGAGTCAGAGATGATGCTTCCTGAACACATGTAATTTCCAAAGCCTAGGAAAAACAAGATTCCTGTAGCTTCACAGGAGTACTGGATACAAAAAGTGTTACTAGGGGAAAATACTATCTTCTTCAGTGAAACGCTGTTAACATAAAGTGTAGTTTCTTCTAATAATTTACCCCTTGATATTCTTACCAACAGCTTCACTGTCACAGAAATGAATGCAAATCAGACCTTGTACGTTAGATTATCATAATATTTGGACCTGAATGTGTTAACAAATACATGAAAAATATAGACAAACAGAAAAAATGTGTTCTAAAAACACAGGCAGTGAGCACATTCAGTGAGAAAACCTGAGATCACCAATACTCATCTTCCCCATTTTTCTGTCACTTACTGGTGGTCCTGCTGGGAAGGGTGGGGGCCAGCAAGATAAAAATGATGGAGGTGCCTTGAATTTTGATCCAGACTACACGGGAAAAAAAAAAAAAGTGGAAGAGTATAATTAAAAGGGAATTTGGGGTACTAGGATTTTACTTAAGAAAATTATGTGAAACAATTCATGTACTTTAAACAACAGACAACACACCCCAGCAATTTAATAAAAATACAGACATGTCTATAATAAGGAAAATAGCTATTTCTGAGGCATGTTCTGTAACTTAAGTTTACTTATGTCACTGAGGTAAACACTGCTGAAACAGGGCTCTGGTTAACACAAGCATTTTAAAAAGGCTTTCCTAAGTGGAAGTCAATGGTCACACTCTCAACAGGAAGAAACAGATCAAATATTCACCCATGAAAAAACAAATAATTTCTCTGCTCCTGTGTGGACAGGGCAAAAGTTGACTAAATTCCATTGTGCTAGTGAATGCCCTTAAATAAAGACCTAAAGACAAATCCACTGATACAAAATAAAAAATATAAAATAAAACCTTATAAAGATAACTTGCACAAACAGTAATATTTAGAAAACATAGTGCCATGTTTCAGAAAACCACTGCACTATTATTTAGACTCCTACAGAATAGGAAAATTGAAGGGTGTATCAATACCCCATTCACTCCTAATTCCAGAGAGCAGCTGCAGCTGAGAGGCTCTATGACATGTGGGCATCACCTTTAACGCCTCCAATGTTCTGTGAAGTGGCTAGAAAATACCAATTGGCTAGAAAATGCAAAATCTTAAAATAGCAACAGCACTGTCATTAATCACAGCACCAGAATCCAGGGAACAATATCCCTCTTTTAAGTTAAAAGGCAATTGGAAAACAAGTGTTAGCTAAGGACCAGAAGGTTCTCCTCACTAGACAGTGGCACTGCAGAAGGACTATACTGTGGCCAGATAATTACCAAATGGCAGACCAACAGACACTGACATGCACAGCTGTACATCCATTCTCAAAATGCTGCTAACTGAACTCTAGACAATGACAAACATCATTATTTTGTCTCAGGATTCACAATAATACAACACTTAGCAATGCTACATAAATTATTTCAATTAAGGTCGAGCTTACCCTTCCTAGGCCTGGGGCTGGCGGTGGTGGTGTGGGAAATCTCAAGTTCTGAGGGGAAAATCTTGATTTCGTGCAGTTGTTTTTGTTTCGAGGTGACTGGGAAGATTTTTCACTTTCATCTGTTGAATATGGAGTCTCATTTTCATTCTAGAAGACAAAGACATTTTTATGACATGCACTAAACAGCAGTTTACAAAAGCAATTTTAGTGCAAAAAAGCTTGGAAAATCCCATTCACATCCTTCCCTCTCTCCAACCCTCCCACTCCTACACGGAATAACTTTATCTGCTCATCATCTTAGCTACTTTATTGTTCACTGGTGAATTTCTTGTTGTCCACTTCCTTTCTTCCATGCCGAGTTCAGGAAATAAAGGGATACTTTCATTCCCTCCATCAGCTTGTGTCTTTTTACAACAGAATTGTGCATCACTTTTCACTGTGAACACCAGCAGTGCCACCAGACACACTAAAAGAAGTTGATTCTCCCGCTTTCCCAACTCTTTACAGAAGAATGAAAAAGTCCCTCACCTCCCCAGAATGCCCCATCCCATTTACTGTTTCATCGCTGGCTGGAGGAAGTAAATCGGACAGGTTCTGCTCCTCCTGATTTCCATATCCCGTGTAAGTGACAATACATGTGCCTCTCTTCTGGTTGATGGAGGCAATAGTTGCTAGATACAAATTACCATCCTCAGACCAAACAGCACTGCAGCTGTCACCAACCTTCCACTGCAACAGAAGCAAGAGAAGTATGTAAATACCTACACGGCTGGACAGAACGTGCCTTTTCCTAAGCTACTTTTTGTCCAGAAAGATAGATCCCACCTACAGTGTTTCCTTTGTATTTACTAAAATTCCTCTATGTAACCTAAAGCTTATAACGTTATCACCCCACACCACCATCCCAAAATGTTACTCTCAAGGTGATGAAGCAAAAACTTCTGAGTACGGAAGTACAACATGCAGTACAAGCACCGCTGGCATTTACAAGTGAGACGACCTGTTTCAAAGGCGCTGCATTGCTCTTGTTTCTATTTCTGTTCTTTTTATGGTTTTTTCTCTTTATCATCAGGCGCTGCTCCTGCTTGTCTGAAGGCTCCGAGCACTCCCCATTCTTTAAGGCATTCTTAGGGAAGAGAAAGGAGAAAACCAATAAATGCCAATCCAGCGGCCTCAGCCCCAGCATCCAGCCACGGCCGCGCCAACCCCTTACCTTGAAGGAGGCCACCGCCTTGTCGTACGCCTTGATGAGGGCCGTGTCGTCCCAGATGTCCGAGTCGTCGCTCTGGGGAGGCCACACACCCTTTAGCGCCATGGCAAGGCCCCGCTCCCGGCCCC
>VZRH01008337.1:0-65381 GCA_013397555.1 Urocynchramus pylzowi | reverse complement strand
AGAGGAAGTTCACCTGGGAATGCTCGGCTTTTAACCCCTGTATATTCTCAGAGGCGTATCCAGGTCCCTAGTGGCCACACCAAGAGCCAATATTCAAATCTGGCCACTGATTTGTTTGACCACAGCTTTCCCAAAAACTGACTTCCTTGTCAAACTAAGACAAGTAAAGAAGAAGTCAAGTCTCAGATAGGAGGGATGGGGAGATGCCTTGATCTTGGGGCTGAAATCCTCTTATAAACTATGAAAAAAACCCTCTTTTTCACTATAATGCATGAAACTATGAGGAGATAAAAGGTTAAAATTAATATAGAGCAAAAGCCTCCATGTTAAAATAAACAGATGTTAAAGTAGCCGGGATCCCATAAAAAGTTTGAACAGAGAAAGACAGAAGAGTAATCCTGTGCCTCCAGGAGGAGAAGATCTCTGTACCCAGGGATGAAGATGATTTTAGAGATAGATAATGAGAACTTTTGCCTTTGAACAGCTCATCTTTAAAACAATAACCCATAAGTTGACATGGTCTGTCAACAAGCTGTGGGAAGGCTTATATAGAATGGGAGGGATTTCACGATGGCAGGGTTCCCTGGGCGGCTGTTATCCATGAGGAAATTAAGAACTACGAAAGAACTGGCTTTTTTCTCTTGTGGAGAAGTCTCCATAACATTAACAAGAAGGACTTCTCTCCCTAAATGAACTAAAGAAAGACTATTTTAGAGGTGGTAAACTGACTGGAAATTTTAAGTTTTGTTTCTTCACATTATCAGCGGAAAAGTTTGTGGGGGGAAGAGAAGTATTCTAAAGGGTTTGTTTTGATTCTTACTACTTTTTTTCTTTTAGTTACTGTTAATAAAATTTTCTTTATACCTTTCTAAGGTTTTGAGCCTGCTTCGCCTTTCTCCTAATCCTATCTCACAGCAAGAAGTAAGTACATTGGCGATTAACTTAAACCCACCACAATCTTTGGTGCGTTGGCTGAGAAATCTCAAAATTAGTGAAATTTCAAATTGATGAACCAAAACCACTACACCAACATAACAAAGTATTTGCATGCATGCATTTCAGAAAGGGAAAAAAATACTAAAAACATCTCCAAGGCACGAGTTGAAACCCTGGAATAAGGCCAAGGCCTACCTTTCCAGTAGTCATTTTCAGATCTGCTACCCTGTGTTTGAAATGCCAGGTCCCTGATCCATGGGCACTCCATGACCCCTCTGACATGGGCCCCAACAGTAGAGGATGCTCTCTCCTGGGAAGAGAAGAGGAGCTTGAGAGTGTACAAGCTCCTCTTGTGTACAGTGCTGCAAGTGTGTGGGTCTTAGAGATGGTGGGCAGAGATGGTGCTGGCAGGTTGATAACCACTAAGGCAACAAATTGGTCCCTCTTTGTATTCCTGATCACTGAAATCTAGGCTGCTGCAGCTCCATACCAATAAATTTGCCTACACCAGAAGTCACTGCTGCAGCTTATCTATTATTTTGCTTGTCTGTTGACAGCAAGACAAAAATTCTCCAGCACTCTTCCCTCCTCTTTCCATGGCAAATGCAACCTGGTCCTTCACAAAGGAAAACAAAACTGAGACTGAAATACGTGTGCTGCAGCAAGAATGCAATTTCTCAGCAAAAATGTTGTTTGCTATGGAATAGCAATGATTTTTCCTTACTGTTCATGACGTCTTCCTACCCGCCAACAAGTACAACCACTTTGTCACAATACTCAGCAAAAGCCATTTCAGATTAGCACAATTCTTTCCACTGACACTTTGAATCAACCTCCCAAAGAAGCTTTTAAGAGACAAGCCTTCACATGTACAATCAATATTGCTTTACTCTTATGCAGATGTTCAACACCTACTTCTTTCAGCTCAACAAAATACATGACAACAATTCAATAAAACTGAAGTGTTTAATACAGCTGTGGTAATTGCTAAGAAGAAAAAGGTGATGGCACTTACTTCTGACAGAGTACAAACACAAACCTCAGATATGCCCTTGCACTAGCATTCCCATGCCATGCCATTTGCATTCTACACTCCACTGACTGCTCTCCAAGTTGTTAAACAATGCCAAAAATGGCAAGAGTTATACTTTTGAATTCATGTACATATAATTTTCAATAAAGCAGGTTTTACCCCTATGCCCACTCAATTTTCAAAAGACAAGGTGTAAAATATGACAGGCTCCAAATACAAGGTAAATTTTATGGTCGTTTCAACATGAAAAAGAAGTAGACCATAATAATGCCACCACTAAGCTCTTCAGTGAAAGTAATATAAACTATTTTAAACCATTTAATTAACATCTTTCACAGCTGTTGAGTTGTTTGCTGGGGCTCTGATCCAACTACTACTACAACTCTCAACAGAAAGGCTATGATACCTCTCATGTGGATTGGTTGCCATCTTAAAAAAGCAGGGTGGAATACCCAGCTGTAACACAGGAACACAAGTTTGATGATTATGGCTATCCATCAGATCACATTTCAGTAGAGCTGAAGAGAATTAGGATGTAGATATATAAAAGACTCCTGTATCTTTTATCCCATGACCAGCAGACAGAAAAAAACCAGGAACACTGGACAGAGTTGTTATCAAAAAGTTCAGTAAAACAAGAAACTCCTTAATACTAATGTAACATTGAAAAGAAAGCATTCTTTATTTGGCCAGATGCATAAGGGGGATAGCTCCTCCTAAAGTCATACATGCTGAGTACAGGAAAGTTTCTGTTTATATACTGTGTTTTACATACATATTAATTGATGTCCCAGAATAAACATATATATGATAATATTTTCCCCAAAATCATTAACGTATTTTCCCTCCCCTTTATGCATGAGTTCTTCTGTACTGGGGGTTTCTTTGATGGTCCCTAGTGTTTAGGGACCCCAATGTTACAGATGACCTACTAAGTTACCAGGGCAATGGGACTGGTGAACTTCCAGTTGTATTTCTTACACCATGGGCATTGTGCAGTTCCATAGGCCAGTGGTTTTTGAAAAAAAAAGCATTGTGTTAACTCGCCAGGTGTAGACAAATTTATCGTCTGGCAACAAAATTGCACTCTGCTCGCTTTAATTTCTTTTTACTCAATTAGACTTTGTATATGTCCCCATGCTGAGTTCAGATTTACAGCTGAAAAGTATGGGGTTTTTCAATCATATTATTTGACTGCAAGGGGCAGTAGTGGAGTGAAAAATGGGGTTTTGACTGTACCAATTATCTCTTCCAGTCCTTTGGCTAAAATTCAGTCTGATTCACTTAATAAACAGAATATTGGAAAGAGATCAGTGCATCATTATCAACTGGGCATTTTTCCTTCTTAACTTATAAATAATATCAGACAACAATGAACTGGATTGAGTGTGATTCCTTGGCTAAATGCTGACATCTGTAATACAGATGTCAACCTCCAATAAGTTGTTTTTGGCTTTTTTGTGAGCCGGTAGAGTCCTAGTCAATGGAGTCTTACTTGTCTTGCCCGAAAACACATATGGAGTGGTCCAAGTGAGTCATGCCCTAAAAATGTTTATTTCTTGCCAGTAATTGCAAGGGCAACCAAGGTAATAGATGTGTGATGAGATGAGTATCACCCATTATGCATATCAGCCTAATGACAGTACAACTGTCACTTTTTTTCTCAGATGACCAGTGCTGGCATCTTACTCCAGACAATCTCAGAAAATGTCTCAAGTCATTATATGTCCCCCTGAAAGTAGAATCAAGAGTTTCTTCCAAGGCCTAAAGTAGTATGAGGTAAGAAGCTGGAATGACACATGCTCAGTATCATAGCTTATTCTCTATGCACTCTTTGGGAAAGAGATTACATGGAAAAAACACCACTTTCTTGTAGGCTAAAATGGAATATTCTACCTGCTTGACAAAAACCTGAGGGCTGCCAAGTAAAAAGATCCATTTGTAAATACAACATTAAAACACCAATACACCTTTTATAAAAAGTCACAACTAAAAACATAGAGAAGATAACAAAGTTTCAGTTACCTGTAGTGTAGACAACTCACAAAATCCATCCACCCATATTATCTAGCTGCAGAAATGGTGTGGTAAACACTGAAGCTGCCCTTTAAATGATGGGCAGCAATGACTCCCAATGGCCCCCCCAATGCATGTTCTTGGTCACCACTGCCTGCATAATGAAGGGCCTGGTATGTTCTTGTATATGGTAGCAAACACTTCTGGGGGTTTGGTTTAGTGCCACAGTACACAGCCACTGGCTGGTTGTGTTGGTTTTGCTCAACCTTTTTTGGTACCAGGGGGCCACAGAGGTGGTTTCTGTGAGAAGCTGCTGGAAGCTTCCACCATGGCCAGCAGAGCCAATCCCTGGTGGCTCTCATGCTGCTGGGCAAAGCTGGGCCAATCAGAGATAATGGTAACTCCTCTGTGATAACATATTTAAAAAGAAATCAAAACAAAGTGGGGCACAGTTTTTTCTAGCCAGAGAAGAGGTGAGACCATGTGGGGGAAACAACATGGAGACACCAAGGTCAGTGGAGAAGGAGGGGCAGAAGGTGCTCCAGGTGCTAGAGCTGAGATTCCTCTACAGGCCATGGTGAAGACATGGCGAAGCAGCTGTCCCCTTGCAGCCCATGGGGGTCCATGGGGGATGCAGAGATCTGCCCACAGCAGGTGAGGGAGGCTCTCACACTGGAGCAGGTGGATGCCTGGAGGAGGCTGTGATCCAGTGGAAGACATGGTGGAGAGAGGGGGCCCCTGCTTCCAGGCTGAAGCAGCCTGTCTTTGGAGGACTGCACCCCATGGAAGAACAACCCATTCTACAGCAGTTTTGGGAGGACTGTTCCCTGTGGGAGGCACTCACGTTGCAGCAATTTTGGCAGGACTGCTGCTCATGAGATTGGAACCAGGTTGGAGAAGTTTATGGACAACTATCTCCCCTGGGAAGGGACCTCATGGCACAGCAGGGGAACGATCTGCCTCTCTGAGCCAAGCAGTAAGAAACCTCAGGTGACAAACTGACCTAAACCATCACACTGGCAAAAATCATGGATAAGTAAGGATCCCTTTACCCATTTCAATTGTGTTTTCAAAAGCTAGGCTTGAAAGAGATCTATTTGAGATAAGTAGGAAAGATACACGCAAGAGCTGCAGCCATCTCTCATTTCCCTCAGTGACTTCTCCTTCCTTCAACTATCCAGCAGCCATTCTCAAGCTAGCAAGAGCAGTTCAGAAAGATTATCACATGCAAAGGGTAAAGACCTGTTCGTAAATGTCCTTTTGTTCATGACTAGCACAGTAAAAGTTCGTGTCTTGTTAGGCATTTTTAGATGCTGCTATACCAGTACTGTTTCTCCTTTCCTAGAGATGATAGCTTATAAAATTCCTTTTAAACAGGCTTTGTTTTTCAAAGCAATTTTGATTAGGGGTGATTTATTTAAATAGTCTTTACACATTAAATGCACATATACATTAATATACATAGACAAATAACATGAACCCCAGCATCATTCCCTCTCTCATTGTATGAACAAATCTGCTCCAAAGTGAGAGAAAAAAAGAAAGCAGAAGGCTTAGTTATCCAAGTGACTGGAGTTTATTCCCACTCATTACTTAGAAATCTGTCGTCTGTATAAAATGAAGGATAAGCTGAAAATGCATACTAAAAATTTGTAAATATTAGTAAAAATATTACTATATTAGTGGAAATAATCCTAAAGTAAAAACAGAGATTTGTTTGTACGGACACTTAATTACCCAAAGTCCTTTCCCACGGGCATGAAACTAACTTGCATATTTTGAGTTAGTTACATACATCTGTCCAGTGCATCAGTCTTATGAGTCAAAACTTCCATCATTTCTGTTTACTGTGTACACAAAGTAATTATTTGCAGCCCACAGCTTGATGTAGTCCTGTATTGCATACCTGATCATACTGCTCTTTATCAATGTTATTACCAACTAAATAACTATGAGGGAAATTAGCCCACTCACTTAAAACACTGCAGCCTATAGTTACAGACAGAGTTTTGATACTTGTCAACTGAAAAAAAGGTTTTAAAAGAAAAGTGTTTTGCAAGAGAGGTATGGTAAATTCATCTGCCAAAGCCTAGAGTGAGCTGAAGTTTCAGTATCGACCAATGAGCTCCTACGTAGAGTTTAAGTTTGTCAGTATGCTTGCCAGACCTTGGAAATCTAAGCTAAACACTCCAAGGATCACAAATCAAGTTCATTTTGGATAATGCTGAGCTGCTGGCAAACTGCTATACAACACTTGTCTCAGGGCTGACACCGATTATCCAGCCAGGCACTGGAGGAAGGAATGCAGCAGAAAAAGAAGCAACTTAGTAGTAGAAAAACCAACATGCTAAATAACATCTGTTTTGCTGTGAAGACTCCCAGGTATCATTCTTTCATATTTTGTCCTTTGCAAAATACTTTACAAAGCATAAACATCTGGCTGACTACATTTTCCCTCTAGCACAAATGTAACACATCTCTAAATAGGAAAAAAATCAAGCTGGAAAGGAAAATAAAGGAAGATGATACATATATGACAATTAAAAATACATCATTAGATCCTAAATTCATTTAAACAGTCCTTGCAACTTGATGTTAGAAGCATATGACACATATATATAAACAAAATTAATTGTCTTCATTTCTTCTTCGCACCTACTTATTTAATTTTCTGCTTCTCAGAATATGGGATTGTTCAGATGGCAAACACTGCAGCTGTATCAAACTATAGCACATATACATTTACATAAGCCTTTTCAAGCACTGGATTTTTCTTTTTCTTAATAAGATATTAATTATTTCTGAGCTTTTTTTTTCTGGTTCTGACTAGAACTAATAGCACAATAGTACCTACCTACAGTCTCAGAAATGCTCCTACAATGCACCTACAGACAAGCCAGAACTCTGAGGTACAAGAGAGGAAAAACTCTCCTAGGATGTCCAGTCTATACTTTGCTTTCTCAAAAGTTTTAGATAGCTTATATACCCTTTTGGATTATACTGGGAATGTCTATTATAAGAAAACAACCCTTCAAACATTCAAACCTTACAATTTCCTCATCCATCATGGTGACTGTCCCCCTGGCTGTTTATAAGCCATGAGCACTGCTGTGGTTTATATAAAGCACTCCTTTATACAAAGGACTGTACCAGAGGTGGTTCCTGATCACAACAGCTCACAATCCAAAATCCGGGACTGATGCAATCACTCATAAAAGAGATAATTAGGTCTTAGGAAATATCAACGTGAAAACCAGATGAGTTGCTGCACTTCAATAATCCCACTGATTTTTTTTGATGAAGTCCAAATGAGCTTTAATCATGTTGCTGCACCATGATTAAACTACGTAAAGGAACCAGACATCTGAGACTCAGCTATGGGATACCTTCTGTCAAGACTGTGAGAAAAACCTGTCTGATTGCATGAGAGTGGTATGTGTGGGGAGTCAAGCAGGGCCACCCCACTATGAGGGGGGTTTGGTTGCAGCAGAAGTCTGCAGTGGTGGGAATGTAACTGCCAGTGGCTTCTGAATGGTCAGAGAGGAAGCTTTCCTTAACATGACAAAGATCCTGGCTTTTCAATTTTGGCATCCTTTCCAGCTCATTGAGTAAGAGCACACAAGCCAGATTTGCAAGTCAAGCGATAGACCTTAGTCTCTTAAAAGAAAGGAATTTTAAAGCCTTTCATCAGACTATTTCCCTATACACTTTGTCTTTAATAAAACTGCTTTTTATGGCCAATGATACATTTCACTTGCTACCATCTAGATTCTAGCAGGTTAAAAACATGTAAAAGAAGGTATAAATTTATGACAACCTGTTTCAACTTACATTCTTTGTTACTTGCTTCTCTTTTTACACTGTTTTCTTCTCACTAAAGTTATTAATGTCTGCTCCCTCTTAGTCAATCTTGCCAAATGAACAGCTGTAAGTCTGCTCATAGGATGAAAGTTACCAAGTCATGAAAAATTTAACCAGTTGTATTTTCAATTCTTTTTGTCATCTAAGAAGGAAGTAGTAAATTTACTTTACTCTCACATTAGATTCCCTTAGACTTAGCACTAACTTTTCACATTTCAGTCTAGAATTTAACACTAGACCCTGGGCCTTCTCACAGTCTAAGAAATAAATAAAGTGAAATAAAATAAACTAAACTAAACTAAAATAAAATAAAATATAATAAAATAAAATATTTAAAAAGGGGGCATTATAACTACTACAGGATGCTCTCCCTTTTTGTTGTATTTTATTGTTACAGTCAGGCTATCACCTAGTCCTACCCTTATGGTATTACGCACGTTCATATAATTCAAAGTAAAACATATTCAGGGTCTTAAAGCCCATTCATAAATGGAGATTAAAAATAACTAGAACAACAAGATGGAAATAAACCAACTTGTATAAAAAGCATGCAAAAGCCACTCCTTATTAAGTATTTTTCAGGTTTTCACAAAGGAGATAAATTTTCATAAATACTTTCAAGGAAGACATTTTTACAAGAAATGTCCTGTGTTACATATGAGAAATCACAAACACCAACACATGCAATTTAGGCAGAAAATGTGGTTAATAACTGTGGGGGTCGGAGAATCAGCCAGCAAAAGAGCCGTGGCATTCCCTTGGAGAGCCAACCCTTGAGCAAGTTACTTTGTTCAGGGTGAGTTAGCCTGCCACCCAGAAGCCTATGCAGGTTGTATGCAGATTCATTGTATCCCATTGGTTCTTTCCCCGCCACTCCAACAAGTTACTTGTATCCAATTTGTTCACGGGTTTCTCCCCACCCTCCTCTTTTGCTATATAAATCCCAGTTTCTTCCCTGCCCAGAGAGCTTTCTGTCCCTGGCTCTCCCCTGCAGAGGGCCTTTCTTTCAATAAAGGCCACACAGTTCTCCAGTCCCTTCTCTGCGTCGCCTAAAAGAGCTGCTGAGCTAGCCACTGAGCTGAGAAATCACTCTCCGTGGCAGACAAGGATATGCCAGTGCCCCCCAGCAGTCCTTCTCAGGACGCTTCTTCAGGAAGGTCGCGACACCCTCTCCACCATCGCCCCCGCCGTGGCAAATAACTTGACAATAAACCCTCAAATCAAGATTGCACATATTTCTAAAATTTGACTACTTCACTGCTTTGAGGATAGCTTTCATAAGTACACTTTATTTAATCATGACCTTTTTCTCCAAGCAAAAGTGACCACTGAAAGCAAGCATAGTGGTCAGTTGGTGACATAAACATTTGATGGTAGAAAAGGCCATTGTAAAATCATAACAATCTAATTTGCCTAATACATTAAATCCATAAGAGCATCTAGTATTAAGTCAGGAAACAAGCTTAAACATATGCCATCAGGGCAAAGATATTGTGGGCAAGGGGAAAATAATTTGAATTCCTGGATAAATATCCATTTCAAATCTCTGGAGAAGAGCTAATACAGGACAAAATAAAACACATTACTGTAGTATTAATACAAAATACTAAACATACCCCTAAAGTAACTAGGATTCTTGGGGAAGTCACAGATCTCTATACGGTGAATTGACAAACAAAAATAACAAACTAGAAGTCTGTGACCAGGGATTTAACTTCTCATCACCAGCACAACCATACCAACTGTAACTACCCTGTTGCTTATGTAAGTGCTGGTGGGTATGTGAGGGTGAGGGTAACATGACATAGTATGCATCTTTTCTCAGTTTCTGGACCCTAGGAGGTCAAGACTAATTGAGTTCCACACCTGAAGTTATGTAGTGAGTATCTCCTTATGAGAGAAAGGGAGAAAAGAAATTTTGTGCAAAAGAAGCTCTGTGCTGCAACCTATTATTCCCACATTTCTTCAAACATATTGACATCCACTTTTGGTATGAACTAGGGCACTGGATTAGCATTATGATGATGCCACCCAAACTAAACGCAGCATGTGTAAGTCTTCTAGGAAGACTCTATTCTGACTAAGAGAATGTTATAGGTTTGGAACATACCCAGAAGGCACAGCCAGCAAAATTAATTGTTTTCTCTTTAGCCTAGAGAGTTTTCTATTGGAATTTGCTTTCAGTGTTTCCTGATGGAAGTGTCCTGGTCATTCCTTTCTAAGGGTAGCAAAATGAAAGGGTAATAATTTAAGGCACTCCCCAGTTTGGACAGGAGAAGGTGACTGTGTGCGTGTGTGTGTGTTGTTGGTATGTGTGTGTGTGTTTGAGATTAGCACACATTCTGATATTTTTCCATATATTCTAAACAGGAAAACCACTAAGATAAACAAGCTGTTCTCTACTGCAGTTTTCTGCAGCAAAACTCTACCCTTAAGTGTATTCCCCTTAAATGTAAATTTGTCCTAAAGAAAAAAATAACAAACTTTCACAGCCCAATTTGCCCTCATGTACTTAGTTTATATACCTCTACAAAAAACATATTAGAAAGTTTCAAAAACAAGTGTTGCTTTCTCTGCTACTTCTTTCCACCAGAGAAGAACTCTTCAGTTAACCAGGAGTGCCATAGAAAGCAAAAATATTCCTAAAAATATTATCTGCCTTTTTAAAATATTTTTTCCTAGCACAAAGTCTGCTTTCATCTCTGTTTGGCCATTCACTTCCTAAACTGCCATCACTGGGAAATGCAATTACTTCTTTCAGATAAAAGTCCCATGGGCTGCCTCACAAATCTGTGGACTCTGGTATCAAAGAATCATGGAAAGGCTTGGGATGGAAGGGACATTAAAGGTCATCTAATTCCAACCCCATGTACCCCACAGACAGGGACACCTTTCACTAGACCAGGTTGCTCAGGGCCCCATCCAGCCTGGCCCTGAACACTTCCAGGGACAGGGCATCCACAACTTCTTTGGCCAACCTGTTCCAGTGCATCACCAACCTCTGAATAAAGACCTTCCTAACCTCTAATCTAGACATACTGTCTATTAGTTTAAAAAAAGTCACTCTTTTTTGTAAGTCCCCTTCAAGTCCTGGAAGGCTGCAATGAGGTCTCCCTGGAGCCATCTCTTCTCCAGGGTGAATAACCCCGAACCTTTCAGCCTGTCTTTGTAGGAGAGGGACTCCAGCCCTCTGACTAACCTCCACCTGAAAAGTGCCATGCTCTGTTGAGGCCTAAATCTTCTTCTCCGTCTCCAAAAGCTTTTATCTGCAAATGAAATCTCTTGTTGAGAAACTGCAGTATGAGACAGAAATATGTCATTGGGCAGACAGCAAAGCCAGGCATATGTCTACAACTGAATATCTAAAAGCAGCAGTGAAGTGTTATGCTTCATTAAGAATCTGCATGCAGTAAAAATAATTCTCAACTGTGCCAAAACTTGAGAAATATGCTTTTTTGAGATACTCTGCTTGAAAAGTAAATCATATTTCTTTGCCATTACAGAACATATCAAAGGGACAAGTACATCAAAGGGCTCAAGATTAAAGATTTGCACCCTTTTAGGGTTCAGCAGGGTACACTACAGTTTAAAAAAGGGAGGCAAGGCAGAATTTCATCAGCTACTGTGCTGCAAGTCTACTAATGGAGCCTCATTCAAAATGCCATTTATTTCATTTGGGAACTACAAAATCTCTATTTGGATTCATAAATATGATTAGCCAGGCACTTTGACAGCTACTTCACCACAGCAACCAAATTTCTGCCTGGGCCATAGACAATATATTTGGCTTTTTCATACATAATGGCAAAAGTCAAAGAGGAACAGTGAACTTCAATAAAATCAATTACCTTGTTAAGACTTTAAATTGGATTTTTTTTCCATAGATTTTATAACAGATAAGCTCTGTACAGAGCAGAATACATTCAAGGACAACTCTCCAACTACAAAGAAGGAGATAGTCGCTCACCCAATTATATCACCTAACAATGTGAGAAGAGGGGGGGAAAAAGTAATTTCTTTAAAAACCTGCGAGGATGGGCAGACGAGGATTTCTGGACAAAACCTCTACCTTCAGCTCACAGCTGAAAACCTTCCAATGGCCTCAAGACACAATCACCTTTGGGCTACCACACAGCTCTCTAGCTACACTGTCCACTAAAAAGCTCCCAAAGAGTTAACAGTACAGCATCTGAAACAACTTGTTTTCCCACTTAGCTGCACTACTAGCCCTTACAGATCTCACAGCACTTAACTACTTGCAGCATGGGTCCCCTCCTGAAAGGAGGCATATCTGGCAGCTTGATTTTGGTCATATTGTGCAGGACAGTTTTTAACTGAACTACAAAGTGACCCCTGAAAGATAATCTTCCTTGTTCTTGGTGAGCCTTGTAAAAACCTTTGAAAAAGCCAAAGATAACTCCATGATCATTAACAGTATTTAAATTTTGATACAGTTGATGCTCAGCTCAAAGATGTCACAGACTCCTAATACTCCTTCTGGTACTCCTACATCCATTTACCTAAGAGGAATGAAAAGAGTTATGCAGCTGACCACTGCTCGTTCCTTACTCATATGAGCTATGCAGTAAAAAATGCAGCTTCTCTTCTCCCTGGCTTATTTTTCAAGGTGAGACATCAGCTCTACTCAGTGCCAGACAGAATTTATCCAAAAAAAGATTATTGAACACTTTACAGAATAAGGCAACAAAAACCACTACTTACTTATTTTTATTTGTATTTCACATTTATTTTGCTCTGCTGGAGGGGAGGCAGGCTGTCCAAATAGATTATCAGTGTGGACTTTGCACAGTTTTGGAAAACATAACTGTTCTGGAAAGCATGCTTCTTGTAAATAAACCCCTGCCTGTGCTTCATGATCACCCCACCTATCCCACAGCCTTTTAAGGCTGTGCACATGTTATGATTGCATCTGGCTGGGCCTAGCAGTTTCTCCAGTTGGCTCTGCAAAAGTGTAAAAGAAAGTTACATAAAACAAGCAAAATGAACAAACCTAAAGGCATGAACTCTCTGCTCTCTCTTAGTACTGAATCTCTTCAGTCATAATTCCTGGTAAAACTACACAGCAGCTTTACTCTTGTAGTGATGACAAACTTTCTACTACAGGCTGGAACAGTTCAGTATTCTCTTTGTCTACCAAGTGGTCCAAACTCTGTGAAATTCTACAAAATCATGACCAACTTTTCATTGTTGTTGCTGCTGGAAAAGCAGTCTCTGCTTCAACTGTTACCTCTATCCTTTAATACTACCAACCAAACCTTTACATAGAGCTATTAATTCACAGGCAGGCAACTCTCAGAAGAAAGCATATGATCAAGGTGACATCATCTCTACATCTGATGTGACTGAGATCAAATGTTTTGGTATCCAATGTCTAGAAAAAAGCTAGGGTACTATGAATCAAAAAGAAAAGACTTTAATACATGCAACCCCTCAGATAAGATCAAACAGCTATAGAGGGAGAAACAAACATGACCACAGACCTTGACTGAAATAGATGAGCAGCACTAGAGATTGTTTGTGTGACCAGCCTAGAGTATCTCTAAAAGCAAGTGATGCATGGCAAACAAAGACCAGAAACATACCCATAAAAATGCAAATTTTTGGCTACAGGACTCAGCAATGAATAAAGCACAATTGTGCAACTTCTGTTAAAAAGTCGGTGGTTTTTTCCAAACCTGTCTGTACAAACACTAGTTCTTCACTTACACACATATTATGCAAAGGCTATTACTTCTCAGCCCCACCCTTCCCATAAGCTACGTCTGGATCCATTAAGAATTAATATTATGACATACATGAAACTGCTTAAAACAACCAAGAAAAAGATCTCTGGAAAATATAAATGCTGTGTCTAGTTTAATCATGTGCCAGCACCACTGATGGTGTCTGCAGCTATTAAAGCATCCACTCTGTACACAGACAACAGTGACTGGTAGCAATAGGCAGCCCAGCTGGCTGGACTACAGTGGGATAAGAAACTAGATGGTGCTTCTTTAATAAATGCAGGAATTCTTCAAGGGACTTTCAACATGATCACCATTACATCTTTGTGATAAATCAAGGAAGTTGTATTTTGATCCTGCATAAATCTGCAGGCACAATGTCCTTTGGTATCTCTGTAAAATTCTCATCCTATACACTGATAAATCTATCCTAAATATTAGGAGAGCCCACATAACCAGGAGACAACCAAGGCACTTATTGGAAAAAAGAAACAATGTTTCCTCAGAGTCACTACCTTGATCACAGCACCCCTTAAGCCCATTGCACTAGTCTTCTGAACACCATCAAAGGAGTGCAGTTGCCATGAGAAAATTCTACATTTCAGCTGCAGGCCCAGATATTAAGGAGACACTTCTAAAGCCTCCAAATCAATTTGTTTTCTTAGTCTTCTCTGATTCTATTCCCTTCTGCAAACTCTGCTTCCTTTTCTCTTAGTACAACATTCAATTTTCCCACCATTCCTTATACCAAAAAAACCCAAATAGTTTTACAAAAGAAAGGGGAAAAAAGCTAATCAGATTTAAACTTTGCATCCTTGTACTCCAGCAAAACTGACAGACAGTTGTCACAGAAGGCACTCATCTGCTCTTAATAGTTTTGTCACCATTGAAGGAGAGATGATCTTTAGCAGCAGCACATCATCCCCAGAGAGATGGAAGAAGAATGGTCCAGCAGTGAAGCACCTTCTAAGAGACACAAAGGATCAGCTATGTATTAACATGAGAAAGCCTGGGGTGCTCCTGAAAGTCTCAACTAACAGCCATGTTCTACTCAATGTATCAGTCAAATCTTCAAAAGTTGTTTAAATTAAAACATTACAGCTTTTGGAGATGACACCTGAGTTTCTGTTAGTATTGGTTTTATTACCCGTGTATACTAAAGAAAGTTTCTTAACTAGTAATCATAAAAAAGGTTCCAGTGAGGATAGGCAATTTTAAAAGAAAAGTATAAAAGAGTCATAAAACCATATCACTCCTCTACAACTCTATGCCCACTACAAAACCATACATAATGCATTTTGAAGTTCCAAATCGTTTCCATTTAATTCTCTGTTCTCAAACAGAAACCATGTTTTCTCATGAACTACCACAGCTCTAGCAACTTGAGTTGCAATTTGATAGCCTGCCGAGTACAAGATGAAGAACCCAGCTACATGTATCCTATAAACCTCATGAGATCCACTTAGTCACACAGATAAGAGGAAATACAGACTTTAATAGTCAAATTCAACAGCGGTAACAAGAAAAGTAGCTACTGTCCTGAAAGGGAATCACAAATAGGAAATGAGTCATGCTCAAAGCATGGACACTTATCAATTGCAAAACAATTAAATGTCAGTTTATTTGCAGACTGCAACTTTCAGTGCTCAGTTTTGCTGGGGTTTCTTGAGATCATATCTATCAAAAAATGCAGGCAGCTTGCAGAGATCTGTTTTTTCAATGGCTTTCCTCAGTTCTTCCATTTTGTGCTCCTAACATACTAGAATTACATGTTGATAAAACAATATCATTCAGCAAGGCCTGGAACAGGCTTTAATTTAACTAACTTAAACCCACAGAGTTACGCTGTGTTCCATTTGGACTGGAGACCTTGTGTATCTAGCAGAGTTAGTCAAGTTAGCACAAGGTGACACACAAGTCCAAACAGCTTCTTTAGCTCTCATTACAGGTAGTCTAGAATTGACATTGTTAAGCCACACAGATCCCTTTGTGACCTGTGACGCAAATAAACAATAATAAAAGGAATGTATTAATGATGCAACAACAAACAACTCAATTTGCCATGTAGGAGAATTCATCAGACATACAAGTAAATAAAAGGATAACAGGAAGCCTAAATGAAATATTTGTATATTTCAAGCCCACATATTTTTAATCACCCATTCCATCACAAATAAATGCAATTAAGAGAGAGCTCTGGTTGGAGTTTGTGGACGTGTTTTTTTGTTTAGTTTTTCAGGGAGTATGTTTTACTAGCTATTACTTACAGATAACAGTGATCATGACCCAATTTCCACTCCTTCAGAGTGTGCAGTGCTCTCTTTGATGCTTCGTCATGTAGTCTTGTGAATTACACCATCTTTTTCAGAAAAACAGGGATAATCTCCATCCACTTTTCATTCTCCCTCACAAGATTTCCTGTTATTCTTCTAACAGTGAAAAACAGCTGCTTATATCACATAGAAAACCAATAGCCTTGTTTGCTAACCAGCTATTTTGCTTTAAGTTGTTGGTATTTTTAGACATGCTTAAATGTTTCTCTTGACTATAAAAATCCAATTTCCCAGGAATTTTCCAGAAGAACAGTTTTTACCTTTGCATTCCCAAAATTAGCTAGAAATGTCACAATAATTTAAAGAGCTTCTTGGGCATATGTAGCTCTTTAATAAATTCTGTGTAGTATCCAAAAACTTCAAGAGCTAGTGTGAAAGAAATCATTATTGAGTTAAGATAGGCACATGGTTCCTTTTGATCCTATCAACAAATTGAAATCTAACCAGATGTGTTCACTGGAGAAAGACCAGGATTAGTAAATTCAGTGATACATTTTGTAAGTAAAGGCCTATAAGATTTTATAGACTATGTTTTCTTTAACAAGCTTTTCTACAGCAGACAGCAATGGTTGTTCCAGAAACAAAAAAAATGTGGAAGATATGTCATTTCCTCACAGAGATTCACACAATTTAATGGGACAGCATTTCCTCTTTGGTGCCCTTATTTATTTTATCTGCTCTCAACAGCCATGCACAAAATGTTGACAGAGTCAAAAGATTAATTTTATCTCCCATTCCCAGAGTTTTTAGGTACAAAAAAGCTTCCTGGAAAAGTTTATACATTTAGAAAAAGCTGGATGTGCTGTATTCTCAAAACAAGAGAGTACCAAGTGTTATCCATCAAATTTAGGTCACACTCATCTATGGGAATAAGTCCTTCAGTAAGGACTGGTGATAAAGAGTAGTGTTTGTAAGACACGTGCGGTTTAAAAGATAAATGTCCTTCCTATGTAATTTTAAAACCCATTCTATACATTTTTAGCGTAGAAGAAAATTGTGCTTATTCTGCAAACAATTGCATAGGTGACATTTCTTCAACACCTGCCAAATAAGGATAACTACAGTCCTAGCAAGCTCTAGATAAAGAATCTGTCACAGGAAAAACAAACCCTTTCTATGTCTCAGACTGGAAAGCACTCGTTGTATTCCTAGAACCATGATGCATGTGGAATTAAGTTAACCCACTGCTGCTTTCAAGCCCAAATGAAATTCACAGGATTCTTCAAATCCAAGAGCCCAATGATTTCATTGCAGGCCTATCATTATCCTGCCATCCCCAAGCAGATTGTATCACCAGTCTTTTGTGCAGTCAGACCTTAAACAAAACTAAACACTAAACCTGCTGTTCTAATAAAACAAGATGTTGTCTCCTTGGGAATAATACCTGTAGCAACAAACGAAGGCAAAAGGAAAAAGCAAAAAAAGAAAGAAGAGGGAGAAAGAGGGAGAAAGAGGGAGAAAGAGGGAGAAAGACCTGCCTGACCAAACATAAAAAAAATGTATTTTCTGGGCAGCAGGTCTTGAAGGTGCTTGGACTGACAAATCACGCCAAGCAAGAAGATCTGAACTTCTACCTATCAGGAAATCAAACATCTGAAACCAAAGCAGCACCACTTCGATTGGTTAAACAATTTTTTAAAAAGAGTGAAATGTAGTAAGGTCAAAGTAAGGAAGGACATTAATGATCTGACCTTGACATATGCTAGGTAATGCTTGCACTTTTCCTGCATGAATGACAGTTGTAACTTCTCTGTAATCTGCCCTGCTGTCTCTCCAGAAGTCACAAAATAAACTCTGGCTTGCTGGCTCTTTTCCTTCTTTGCCACATCAGCAGTCAAGTTATAATTCAAACCTGTTTTAAAAAGGAAGAAGAAAACAAAGGATGTCAGTGAACCATAGTTATTTTCTAGCCACCTATCAATGGATTGTGTTGCCCCCAGGGTATCTGTGCTTGAAGAAATGTCAGCCCTTGAGGGCCCTCAATCAATCACTAAGTTCGATGCAGCTACAGAAAACCAGATCCAATTACAAACATACTCCCATGTTTAACACAGCTATTATTACCAGCCCATCCTTTCCCTTAGGAAATGATGTGTAATAATACATCTAGAAAGATACACTTAACAGAAAAATAAGAACAAAAAACAAACAAACAAAAAAAACCCTACAAAAACCCAGAAGATGTTTCAACTGTGTTTCAGACAGAAAACGCAAAAAAAAACCAAACCAACACAAACAATATCAGCAACCTCAAACCTTCTAAAATAGCACAAACCATGCAAATGTCAACCAGGATGTGGCACTTCCTGACAATTGTTTTCTTTATTTGCAGTCATCTTAGCAATGAGTCTTAGCATTCATACCATACTTAGCCCCCCACAAATTTATTGCTTCCAAAAAGCAACCTGGAGCAGTGGGGGGGTTAGGGGGATAACTGGCCGAACTTATCACTGCTGGTGGTGTAAGTTCTTCCTGCTCACTCCAGTAGATCATAAGGAAAGTTTTCACTAGCAAACTAAATCTTCCAAGTAATGCCTTCAAACATTTAGTCTAGCAGCTGAGTTTTTTTTCTTTCTACTGAGGATTTACCCACCCAACTTCACACAATGAAAATAAAACTCTGGCATGAATTTGATGAGCTCAGAAGAAGGGCTCAATTTTTCTAATGACTGTTCATTTTCCATAACTAAAGTTAAATGCCTAAAAGCTTCGACAATGGCTCCCTCTGAGAAATTTTTACTCATATCTTCAAGATGGTTGCTACCCAGCAGACCAGATGAACTATTCCAGCCAGTAAAGAGATGCACCAAGTAAATGGCAGCAGGCATTTTATGATGGCTTTTCATCCTAAACAGCATATACATAGTTATGATGCAAGAGTCATTCTATAGGGCTGAAAGCGCCCCTGAAGCAGTGAGGAGTGAGAAGAGATTAAGATCAGGACATGGCCACAAGCTAAAAAAACAAGAATCACAGCTGGCTGTGCTAATGGACAGGTTGCACACTCTGAACCCCTTAGAATATCCCTTCCTCACCCACTAAGATAATGACAAAGCACGCAAATAGTAGGTGGTAAATGCTCATTAGGAATAAGCACATCTGTAAATGCTTGCTAAACTACTAGCTATAGTACTGATCTACCAGGGGGTAAGTGGGAGGCACCACATGGAAACAATGAAGAACTAAATAACTACACAAAGCCACTGGAAAAGGAATGTGTTTCTTTGATGTCTCTGCCATTAATTATGAGAAGAAAATTATTCATGAACTTTGCTTGCAAAGAAAATTCTTAAGTAATGGAAGCATTAAAAAACCACTAGCAAATGAGAACATATAGGACATTCCCTCCATTCCCTTCCAAAAAGCTTTCTTTTTCCCAGTACTTCCCACCTTGTTTCAAATCCTCTCTCTTAGTGTTTTCCTTGGGTGTAAGTAGGGAGCTATCCACACTGCTCCACACACTGAACAACACATCCCTGCAGCACGTCTGCTTCTGAGGCATTCTGAGGGTAGCACTGACTCATGCCTGCCTCCAAACAGACTGGAAAAATGAGAGACAGACAGAAATAATACCCCTGCACCAAACTACAGCTGCACACAGGTTAGAAGATGAGAGTCTACTTTTTAAAAGTTTTTAATAAGAGATGTTTCTTCAGTCCTAGGAACATGCTTAAACAGTGAAAATATCAAACAACCTATTAACCTACACTAAATCTTGCCAGTCCTTCAGGCAATAGTATTAGGGACGTGAAGACTACCGTAGATACGGATCAACACACAAGCAATGTACGTCTGAAATGAAGAGTACAGGAGAAAATTTGGAGCAATTTCTAACATATGTATCTGCCTAATTCTAGTCAATGACCAAAGCCCTTCATAGCCACTAAAATTCACCTAATTCTCAGACTGGCACTATTACTACGTTGTTATTATTCTCAAGAAAATTATCTAGACTGTTGTCAGGATGAAACAGCTCATGGCTCAAACACTGATATAAAATTTTGCTCATAACAGCAAAACTGTATAGAGGAGCCATTTAAGCCCATCCCTCCCTAAAGATGCTTTTCAGGGGGACCCTCACCACCAAGAAAAGGATCAATGGAACATCGTTGTGTGATAGATGAGTAATGCGATAGTTGACTCTCACAATTAAAGGGCAAATATTATGTATATGTTAAGAGAAGTTTTATAGATTTATAGTTAAGTTTCACCCCCTCACCCCTTGCATTGTTATCACAGGATGGCCTGGGTAGTCAGGGCATTTGGGAGGGTCGGCTCATTACTATGGCAACACCCGACCTCCATTCAAGATCTAAGAAAGTGATCTCCACCACTGGACAGCAAAAAAGGAGTCGATGGACAGAACTGGGAGGGGCTAAAGGGTTAAAAGGCAGAATATCCATTGTGTGGGTGAGCACATGTTGGGAAAAAAACCTTTGCTCCCAGCGCTGTATAATTTTCTCTGTTCGGTCTTCTGTTATATTTCTTGATAAGGTTTTAATAAACCCTTTTAAATTTTTGGAAGTGAGTATCTTTTCTGACAATTGTGCTCCACAGATGGTAATATTTTCTTTATTCTGTCTCTGTCACTCTCTGTTCTCCCCACCTATTTTCTACTTCTTTCTTTCCTTCCCTCTCTCTCTCATATTTACTATCAAATAAAATCCAAAATCCATACTATTGACTTTGACACGTGGTCTCTTTTGCACCTTAATTAGGGCAGAGGCATTTCTATTACCTTTAATAACTGGATCTTGACATTTAGTTGGCATAGTCAGCAGGATTAATGTTCTCTGACTCGAAGTGTCTTTCACAATAGTATTGCCTCCTCTCACAAAATTATTTCATATACTTCCTTCTGTAGTAAATCTTAGAAATCTAAACACTACTTCTTTTAAGGAGCTGTGAGGATTGTTGGGATTCCATCCGTAGGAATTTTTAGCACTTGAACCAATTTCCTTTGAGGGGTTGTGGAGACTGTGGTTTCTTCTGGAGGAAAGAAAATTAGAAATTTGAGCGTATCTTTCTCTGAGGGAATTGTGGAAATTATGGTAAACTGATTTGTCTATGTGGTGTTCTATGCAGAGCTGAAAGCTCCCGATTAGTGGAGACTAATGCTCCTGTACTTTTTGTGTGTTTTGTTGTGAAAAGCCAGAATTGGCAGGTTCCAGTTCTTGAAGCCAATTCTGCAGCTCCTATCTTGCGTGGAAGCCCCCCCCTTAAGTCTGTGGTTTGTTGTGGAGAACTAGAAGAGGCAGGTTCTAATCCTGAGGCCAGTCCTGCAGCTACTGCCTTAGGGGGATGGTTTTGTCCCTTTGCAGGCTTAGGTATTTATCATGCAGCTTCCTCTGTGAGGGTGGTAGGAAACCGTTAGGAGGAAATGTTAATTTATTAGTCACCTCTCTACCCCTGGGGTGGACATCGTGACGAGAAAAAAAAAAAATTGGGATAGGGAGCAATTGGTTACTAAAAAGGTGATGCATTATTAAAAAAGACTTTAGGCAGTGGCATTGCTTACCACCAAATTCGATCATGTCCAAAAGGAAAATCACTGGCATAAAAAGATCTAACTGATAAGGCTGACTGTTCCCAGGCAAAAAGCAGAAGCCTACTAAAACCCTGAAAAAAAGAAAAGGCAACTCAAATGCCAAAACCACTCCCTAATTCACAGATTGCAATTAAAGCAGTCTCACTCCCTCCACTGCACAGTAAATCAGTTGGAGGAGACCTCACTGAAAAACTGTGGGAAACAATAGAAGTGGTACAACAAGCACTTCATAGAATAAAAGCTAGAACTTCACCTAAAAAAGTTAATGCAATTAGCAACTTGTTTCATTCTGGCATATTTTGCCAGGGAAGTTTATTTCTTTTCCTTTTTACTAGGAAGGTCAAACATCCCTACACTGAAAATAAGGAAAACAGTTTGGGAGTAGAGAAACTGCAAACAGCACATTCACCTTCTTTTTATAGCAACCTACCAACACATGAAATGGAGCTGCATGAAAATCAATGAAATTTAAAGTATTACCATAATTGTTTGCATTTTCAGTTTGTTAATGTTTGTACTTTGTTTGTCTTTTTATTGTAAGTGTCTTGCTGGGAGATCAAATATTAGTTAAAGTATTTTACATAAGTTTGATTTTTGTCTGACTTGTTTTCTTTTCACTGAAAAATGGTGTGGCAAAAGGTCTTACGAATGTATAATTTGTCTCAACCAATTTTATTCTGGGAGTTGGTATAAAAATTTATACATATTTGAAATCATACAAATATGTACTAACCCCTCCAGTTGTGCCTCAGAGGGCTTTAAAATTATGATTTGGCTAAATTTTTCTGATTTACTGATTAGAGAACTAAAAAAATTAAATTTACTGATTTATTTTATTTATTAAATTACTAAATTTACTGAACTAAAAAAATTAGATTTACTGATTAAAGAACTAAAAATTCTTAACAAAACACAAAAAAAATGTCACTTAAAAAATGACTGAATCCCGCTTCCTAAACCTGGAGGGATAGCCATGGACTGCAAAAAGGACATGAATAAAATACAAAAAAGCCTTCTATCAGCTCTCAAGCCAATGCATGTTATATTTCCTGCCATACATCCGAAGAGAATATTTTAACTTTGCCTCACTTCTTCTATTTATGCTAATCAGTGTAGTGACTATAACACATTCTGCAATACACATGCTTCTCAGTTGTGGGTGCAGAATGTAATGAGGGCAATTTACTCACTGAAATTCAAAAGAAAAAAGCTACTTGGGATAATACAATTATGTTTGAAAGAGAATTAATTTCATTTCTAATCCCACCAATAATAAACCCACAGTTTCTATTCTGTGTCAAGATTAAACTACAGCTATCTCCTGGAGAACAGAGCATTGCCCCGATGTAAAAATATGTTTGCATGAGAACATTTTGCATTAATATGTTTTGTGTAGTAATTTTGTATTATAAAAACTGGTTTTCATAATATATAGAATTACCCAGTGGTGTAAGAATATTACATATTATATTCTTCCACCTATACATGAATGCAGTCAAGAGGAAAACACACATCCTCGAAAAATCCGTTTACTTTTATTCCAGGATGCAAAGTTAATCAATTATACTACAAGAGCCGGGAATCCTCTCAAAACTTGGCTGATTGACACACGTTAATACATGTATCTGTTGAGGATATTCCTCTATAGAATTTGAAAATGAAGACCCACTGTATAATTCTATAATTAATTTCAAAACATATTGAACAAACACCTAAGCAATACAATATTGTGATATCCCTCATACCCACTACCCATTAAAAACCACTGATTCCTGGGCTTCAGAGAGTAGGAGCACTGACTAATGAGAATTGAGTTGATGATTATTGTACGCTGTATGATTACTCATGTTATTGCTTCTGTTGTTTCTATCTCTACTCCTATTATCTTTCTATTATCACCTCCATGGACAACCCATAAACTAAAGAAGATCGCAAGGAAAAAGACATTTATTATATGTTTGAGTCAAGGGGTGGATGTCAGAGACTGAAATAGTTCATGCCCATTGATATAAAACTTTGCTCATTTTAGCAGAGCTGTATAAAGGAGCCATCAAAGCCCACCCCTCCTTAAAGATGCTTTTCGGGGGGGGGGGGAACATCGCCACCAAGACGATCAATGGAACATTGTGGGATTCACAGATGGTGGTGTTTTCTTTATTCTGTCTCTGTCACTCGCTTTCTGTTCCCCTCACCTATTTTCTATTTTTCTTTCTCTCATATTTACTATCAAATACAATCCATACTATTGACTATGGGGTATGGTCTTGTTTGCACCTTAATTTGTGCAGAAGCATTTCTAGTAACTTTAATAACCAGATCTTAACAACTTTACTACACAAGTTTACTTCCATTTTCCTTCAGGGAGGAATGCAGAAGCAGCACTTGATGCACAGAGATGCCAGCAGCCTCTTTCTCATCCTGGTCACACAGAATTAAACAGTCTGAAAAGGCTGAAACCTTTTCATCCAAGATAGGAAAGGCCTTCCTCTAATGTCTGGCTTTGCTGGCAATACAGAGACCCCAAGGGAGACAGAGCAATGACCCCTCAAGAGAGGGAGGAACAGTTCAAGTGAGATTCTGAGATGACAGAGTGAAAACTTAAAATGCTGTACCTCTCATATGTCCAAGACACAATGGAGGCTGTCTCTGTCAGGAGGCATACAACTAGATGTTCAGCTCTCCAACAAGCACTGAGGCAGAGTGAAGGGTCAGACAGAGAGTGGCACAAAGTATAAAGCACAGGTTTCACTTGGCCATGGCTTTTTGCTCAGACGAAAACATTTCAGCAATAAATTCATACTTCTGAAAACTATAGTCTGCAAGAAACAGTTTAATGGAAATTGTACTGTCATTTGCAGTGTCAAGCAGTATCCATAAACACAGATCCTCAGATAGCTATTCCAGTATTGCAACTACCACTTGAAGGAAAAAAAAAAAAAAAAAAAGGTAGGTGATGTTTACATGCACGTGTGAGACAGATGAAGATGACTTTTCTTCCCATTCTTGCTAACAAAATTACCACATATTCAAATAAGTATTGAAGACACACATTTTCCACAGGAGAACACTTGCATACATGTTCCACTTGATTTTCTGAACATTATGTAGTAGATGGTAAATTTCAGCTGCCCAAAAGCAGGAGAAATGCTCAGGTTTACACCAGTAAGCAGTAATCTTGAGAATCCATGCTGACAAGCCCTAGGGCAGTGCCACTCTAGATGAGCACTCTGTTCTCGCAGTCTGACTTAACAAAATGCACCCAGACATCTGAGGGTGAGACAATCCCAACACTTTCAGCCACAAAATTCTGGCATAGAATTTTAACACCTCTGTAAGCCTTTCAAAGTCTGAACTACATAAAAATGCATTAACAGGTATATTCTAGGGGTTTTTTCCCGTACATTTAACCATGCAGGAAAGGAACCACTATAATATTTCCATTAATTGTTCCATCTTTTGTAAATTAATATTCTTCAACCACAACATAATTAAAATGGCCTGACTGCTAGAATACTAACTGAAAGATTATTTGAGATATTTTATCCAAATCATATCCTGAAGGAGTTTTATACCGTCAGATAGCTCTGGCTGTAACATTTTCAAGAAAAATCACTTTGTTAGAAGCATTGTATGAAAAGGCAATGGTTGAAGTTTATAATAACCTACTTAATAATAAAAAAGTTCCTTGTATGCTATATGATTACTATATGGATGTTATGATGGATATTAGTCATTGAAAAAGATGCATATGTGCTTTTACCCAGTAAATCATGGGCAGTACAGTTTGTATGACAACACAGGTGAATTCAATCAGCTCTTACAAGACATGATGAACAGGAAGATAGGTCTTTTGTAAACAAAGGAAAACCATATTTAGATTAGAAAAAAGGCAGTTTACTCCTTAGTCACAGGTCCAAAGATACGAAATTAAAACAAAGGAAACATTTTAAATAGTACCCCAGGAATGTAAGAACACCTAGGTATTCAGAAAACCTATTAGTAATTTTTCAGAGATGAATTAACACCTCAGGAACCCTCAAAAACGTATTTCCTTAACAACAGAGTAGTGGGTAGTAAAAAAAGTAAATAAAAGCATGTATTTGTCTACTTAGAGTCATCATCTACAGGGAAGGAAAATGTCAGCATTTAGAGGAAGCAAAAAATGAAACTCAAGTCTCAGTTTCACCAATATGTTAGAATACAGAGGAATCTTAAATATAGTAACTCCATTGTTTTGAGCTGTTCAGGTGACAGTGACAAGCTGCTTGTAGTTCTCACTTCATGTGAAAGCAAGAAGTAGCAAGAAGCCTTTTCCTTTTCTGACTTAATTAAAAACAGAATACTGCAGTAGGCTCAGTGAGGATACACAGATACAACTCACCCTTCCCAACTAGCTGCTCTATAACCTCTAAAAAGGTTAGGGCACAGAGCAAGAGGAGGCAGTGCTTTCCCCAGCTCCTCACCAAACTCACTGTCAAGACACAGCATGCTGTGAGACTGAGGCCTCTTTGCTGAACAGTACAGTACAAGTCCTCTGCCATTCTTAAAGCAAGACAAAGGTGAAACATCATGAAAAAAATTAACCTAGGCCTTAAATATTTAGGTATGCTGTATCTGTCCAAAACCACTTCATAAAACAGCTAAGATTTGTAAGCACTGGGATGTAAAAGACAAATAGTATTTCAATAGAGCCAAGATGTAAAGGCTAGGGCAATTACATGTTACACAATTCAATTCACCTGAGAAAATCTAAGTGTTTCACTTAATCTTGAAGATATTCTTGCACTCAGTAAAATACTGGGCTTTTTATAATCATTTTACAAACAGGTAAATTGATGCACAGAAAAGGATTTTCTCATGTCTGATTCAAGAGCTCCTTGCAGACTTTCAAACACTATTAATCCAGAGCAAATCAAAACAGCTATCTGTTTTCTAATAACATTGATAGAGGATATGGATACAGGTACATATTATCAAGAGGTAGACAGGGAATATGAACTCAGAAGGCTGTGCTCTCTATCCTTGTAGTAAGCCCAAGGAGACATTTTCCTCATTTCACTCAGGAAGAATCTGCCTCAGTATTATGTCAGCCTCATCAGAAGGTGAAAACACGCCCAAGAAAAGTTCTCAAGCCTCCAGCTTTCTGGGATTGTATGGCCCATGTTCATCTTGAAACTACTTATTCACACAAAAGCTCTGTTACTAAGTACAAAGAGAGACCTTGACTCTGGGTCAACCTGCTACTGTGCTCCTGTCTAGGGCTAGCACAGGTACCTTACCTATTTCTCCAGGAACATGCTTGCCACTGAAACGAAAGCATGCTGTGACATTGAGGCAGTTCACCGGCTGCAAACCATCATGGCACTGAGGAGCTGTGATATTGATAGATATGGGCAGGAAAATGGCGATATCCATGGTAATGACAGGCCTGGATCTGGAGATCAACAGAGAAGTAAAACTGAGTGACCATTCAGAGGGAAATTCTCCATGGAAGGAAAAAAAAAGCAAATTTGGTAAACTGCCCAATTTCAAGCAGACAGGAAAAATAAGAGAGTACATTTGAATTGTAAAATACACTAGCATTTTATCTAGCTGGCAAGGGCTACTAGCATTTAAATGAAAGTGGTAATGTCAGCTTGAAGTTTAGTGCTCAAATACAGACTGCAGGCAGGCAGCTAAAGAAACTGGTAACATGTAATAACAATAATCATCTCCAGCAAAGGTTGCATAAGCCTTCCTGATGACTGAAGAGGATAACAAAATTACCAGAACAGCAAACAAGAACAACAAGATGCTAACCATCTTGGATAAACAGGGACAGGTAGGGAGAGGCTGTGGGTTTCCACAGAATGGTCAATAGTCAAATTTGTGACCTCAAACTCAAGGAGAGAGCACAGAGGTCCTCCAAAGGAGATGGATTCATACATAATTTGTCTGACAGTATAAGGACAACAGACACCACATCCATGTTTTCTGGAGGAAAAATTTGGCTAATTCCCGCCTGGCAAGTGACAAGGATTGAATACTCTTATCACGCTGCTGAACTGTGTTTCAGGAATTACCCAGTGAACAAAAGCTTTCTACTCTTGCAACTCCAGCACCAGGTTATTGCTGCCAGTACTCCTGAGTAGAGGAGTACTGAGGGAAGCCTCAGCCAGAATCACAGAGCGAGGTGACTGCCTTAAGGCACAGGTGTCTTGCTAAGGAAACTTCTCTGTCTGACCATCCAGGAGGTACTCAGGCAGTCACACTTCACCACCAGCGACTTTAACTGCTGGGACCAAAACTCATTACAGTGTGTGGCTCCAATGAGCTGATAGGTGCCCACCTTGACTCCCTACACACACCACACTCACACAGTCAGACCAGGTTTCCCATAGTTTCATAAAGCCTTTTATTTGCAGTGCAGTAACACGGAAACAGCTGGAGGTGGTGCCTCCAAGGAGGGACCCCCAAACAAAGGACCCTGTGGGCTTTTATAGCCCCAAAGTCTAAGCACACTAAAGTCTCTGCTCTGCTTCCTGAATCTTCAGATCCTGTTATGTCTTAGTGTCCTTGAGTGTCCCCTTGCTTTGGGCTCCTACCACCCAGAGCTCAATCTACAATTCGCACACCAAGCTACCTGCACTGAATGTATTTCTCAACAGTTTCCTTCCTCATACAACACAGAAGCCCCAGCAGCAGCTTGATTGGGAAAAGCAACCCAGAAACACAGCACTCCTGAGCCACCCCCAGTGCAGGACTTCAGCCCAAAAATTATTGGTGTTATCCTTCCTGTTTTCAATTCTGTATGTGTTCAAGATGAACACGTTCTTCCAAAATTAACTACAGTAATAAAAAAACCATGCAGCAATCAGCAGATTCAGTTCTAAGGTAGTTCTGGCAGCCACGTAAGGCCAGAGCTTGTTAACCACTTCAGGACTCTCACTCCACAAGCCACTTAAATTTAGAGGTAGGGGAGAGGGAGAAGAGAGCAAGGATTGTGATTACACCTAATTTATATGAACTGGACAAGATTCACATCAATCTGTGATACAGCTGTTCAGACTGTTTTACCACAGCCTGGAGTAACAGTGCAAGTTCACATTTTGAGATGGAGGATAAAAAGAAATTCTAGCCTTAGAAATATATATGGCAGGGGGAAGGGAGAAAAAAGGTAAGCATCTTAGGATCATTTCACACCTTCAAAAGAAACCCCACTCTTTCTGAATGCTTAGGGAGATATAAAAGAGTAAATACTATAACTGATCTAGAAAAATATTTCTCCTTGAAAAAAGTATTTCTTCAGTTATCATGCACTATGAGATTTTTCCTTAATGTTATGTCACTTGGTTATTCACTGGGCAAAAACAACTCAATGCATCTGTCAAAGAGCCATACATGATCAACAGATCGCATCTGCCCCAAGTCAAAAAAGGCTTCCACCAAAGGTGTTAAATATCACTTGGCAAAACATTTGCTGTTGTTCACAAAAGCAGGAAGGGTGAGGGGATGCATGGGGGGAGAAAAAGTTTGTCTTTTTATCCTAACAGCAAGAGGGACACACTGTAAATTGGCAGTAACAGCAATTAATTAAGCTGCTTACAAAGTTAGTCATTAATGCACTAATTTCCCCTGAAATGCACAAGCATAACTGAACATATGAACAGAGGTCATCATGCTGCTGTGATGTATGTGGTTTTAATCACAATAAGCCTTTCAGTTTGTCTTCCCCTCTCTGCAAGTAACATCAATGTAGGCGAAAAATGCAGTTTTCTTTCTAACAGCTTCAGAGACGTGAGTGTGAATTCCCATCTGGGGCATGGCACACCTTCTCACAGAAGCAGTTCTCTATATATATGATGAAGAAACAGAACACTCTTCAAAAGCCTTGACCACCTGCCATGCTGATCATCAAGAGCATTTCTTCCCTCCCTCTCCTTTTTCTTTTTCTTCAGTGTAACTGATTCAAATGAAAACAGCCAAATTTCTCCTGCCTTGAACAGGAAGAAGGTTGGCACATCTGTTCTGCAGCTCCAGCATTTGTCTTACCTGGGTCGCCCCATCCCTTTATCTTCCATTAAGATGCAGGATTTCCTAAAGATATCTAAGTATTGAAAGGATCTTTTAACTTAATATTAACAAGTGAAACAAAGGAGCTACTGACAAAAATCCAATTTTCCATTCTGTTACCCAGGTCACTTGCACTCTAACTCTCCACCTGCATAATTTGATGAACCAAGCTGTCCTACCTCTATAAGATGGAAAAAGCAATTACACTTAACTCACAAACTTGAAACAGCAGCCCAGCTCCTGTGTGCACAGAAAACATATTCATAGTTTCACTTCCCTAAACAGTCTTATTTCACTGCATCCCACTATAAAATTATATATATACAAAACTGTGTATCTATCTATCTATCTGCAAAACTACATCTTGGCATCCTACACAGCTCATTTTTTTCTCAACTGCATTTCCTTTAATCACCATTGATTTACTTTAGGTAAACATCAGAATAATAAAAAAGCCTTGTCACAAATCAGGAGTAACCTTTCTAAAGGGGCACAGAGATGCAACACATCTCCTTTTGGCTCTAACCCTTTTTCTTCACAGACCAGGTATTATCCTGGTATTATCACCCCCCACTATTCTATTTAAATTAGACTGCATTCTTTGACACCATTCATGTATAAGGTTTTGCTTAAAAAGTAATCCAGCTAGCTAGCTTCTTCTGGCCACAATAAACTAGGGAGGAAACTGGACTTAGACCACATAAGATATAAACAGAAAACAGAAGAAGACAACAGTGAATGTAAAAGACATCTCACCTCAGAAGTACCACACTGTCTGACAGGAAGGCTCCAACAGTCATATCTGAAATGTTTGTAACATTGAGGCAGTTACAAAGGAGGCATAAATGTCAGTTCTCTCAAATCTGTTGCTAAATCACAGAGCATGAATCTAAAAAAAGCATTTTTGGACTTTGCCAGTTTGTCCCTTCAAATATCATTATGTCATAAGTCTTGTAATTGAAGGATTAGTTCTGTGATGTTCACTTCTGCTTTGTTGTTTAATTTTTATTACTTCTATTGTATTATTTTCTACTTTTTGGGTTATTTGAAGATAGCCATCCTGACAGAGCAGCTTCCCAGTAACTTAAAACCTTGGCCAGATACTGAATCATCGTAACTGTCCAAATACTTTAATTAGGCAATCACCGAAAATTTTTATCAGGAGTTTTGAGTGGCAGAAGGGAAACAAAAAAAGCAGCTCAGTTTGACCACCTGCAATGGCAGAACTAGGAGCCTGAAAACAACCAGCTCTGCTGTTTTCTCAGCCTGCTGCTGTATTTTCCGGATGCTCTCACTGCCAGAGTAATTGACATACCTGGGTAACCATTGCTATCCATATCAACTCCCCCTGATATGGACTGGCCAAACATACGCAGCTTTGGGTTTATTGTTTGTCCAGAAAGCTTCTGCAGTAGAAAACACAGAAGTGAAATTAGTCATTAACACAAAAAATCCTCTAAGAAAACCCCTTACCAAAACAAAAGATCCCAAAACATTTAAGCATGATTTCCATGGCCACTGGGTCTCTCTTCTGTGGGCTGGAAGTGCTGCTGTCTTGCACTGCACCCACACAGCCCTAACAGGAAGGCTGTCCATTGCCCTTCTGCTCCTGGCTAGTAAGAGACCAGTGTTGACTTGAACTAAAAACCCACACCTGTATTACAATACTCATGCAGACCTAAGCAAAATAAGGAACACAAACAGATTTCTGCATGAGGAAAAAATATAACTGCACCTAAGAGATTTTTCTTTTATTACCTTAATTTCTGTGAATAAGAGTTTTAGGAAGCATCTTAACAATATAAATGATTAGTTAAAAAAGAAAATCATGCGCAACCATTTAGTTTAAAAAGTCTGCCAGCATACTCAAAGTCAAAATGATTAATTTTCATCCCATTTGGAAATTCTGGTTTCCATCATCTATTACAGAGTATTTTCTGGCAGTTTCGATGTTGTATTTCATTTTTGCCTCCCTCAACACAAAGATTAATTGACTTCTAACATAGTTTCTTTGTTTTTTTAATTACGAACACAAAACTTTCTCTAAATTATTTGCATTGTAAATGCCTTTGTCTGAAACAAATTAACGCATCAAAATCTCTTTTTCTAAGAAGGCAGTCAGCCAGCTTTCAATCATTCTGCTGGGCCACCAATGCAAGACCTGAACTCAAATCAACTTCTGACTGCAGAAGTTACAGACAGAGGAAACCATGAAGTAATTTTAAGTCTGTTGGAAGTGCTTCACTGTTTGTGACATGTGACCACCTTTTCCTGGCCCTCTCATAAAAGAATGCAATATTGGACAAAAGATCAGGCAGGAAATTTATGGAAAAGAAGACTAGTTGAAGATAAGAAAGATATCCTGACAATTAATTTACAGGGAAAACATTGCTCCTCTGAGTACAGATCTCTTTTTCTGCTTGTGGGCAGGTAAGCTTAAGACAACTGGAAGTAACTTCATCCCCATATTACACTCACATTTCATTTTTGGGGGTCTCAGTTAGGGTGGTTAATGCCACCTGCAAACACTTAAAGACATCTGTGGGTTCTATCAGTCTACAAGACAGAAGAATAATGCTGCTTTAAAGTATCATAAATGAAAACAGCAGGACACAAAGCCAAGTCAGCTGCTTCTGTTAATAGCTGCCACTGAAGCTGCTGAAGGGACATCAGAGAATGACACTTACCATCACTTTAAATGATGAAAGCAGGAGGCGGGAGAAGGAAGAGCTAACAAAATGAAAAGGGTGAAAATATATTCCCTGCTGGACACTCCCACCTCCACCTCTCACAGCTTATTTCAAAGAGGAACTCCACAGCAGTAAAATGGATCAGGGATATAGTAATAAGATACAAAATGTCTTCCACCTCCAGGTTAAAATCCAGGGCAGATAGTTAACTGTTACACAGTTTTGGTTGCACACAGGACTTGAACCAGCAGTGTGTCTAGTGCCCTGCATCAGACACTGGGAAATGGCAGAGACAATGCCTCTAAGTGGAGCCCCCTTGGCTGCCTCAGGACATAGGACAATGATAAGAACAGTTTATCAAGAGTCAATGACCACATACCCTGCCATACACTTGAGCTGGGTGTTTTCCCACTGACCAAATAGAGACATGTGCTGTATCTGCTGGCCTTGCTCCAGTGGGGGGGAGAGACCACAAACAGGATGCCTTCCTTCCCACCCTGCTGATCTGTCCCTAAAAAATGTAAAATTTTCCCAAGAATGACCAAAAAAAAAAAACAAAAACAAAAACAAAACAACAAAACAAACCAAAAAATCAAACCAAACCAAAAAACTTAACTATACTAAACAAAACAAAATGAAACAAAAAATCTGATCCTTTTCAGCAAGAGCTAGAAAGCTCTGGGGTTTTCAGAGAACCTCCCAATCAGTGTCTCTTGGCAAAAATTAGGCAGAATCCTCCACATGCCGTACATTATAAATACCTCTGAAATGCACTAATGAGTCAACTTCCTTTTTTCTCAAAAGCAGTGCATGCCACATACACGGTAAAGGAAGAAGGACTAAACTTTTATTGTCTGTTGAAAGAGTTGCCAATATAACTACTGTACTCTTTCATTCTGTGTAAACTGATTTACTGTGAAGGATCCCACCCAGCAACAAAACAAAACAACCAGAACTTCAAACGCACAGAGAGAGGGAAGAGTCAGGCTTTTGAAACAATGAAATGTGCTAGACAGAGAATATGAGACACACGTTGGGCAGCATGAGCATAAATTTATCTTCTCTACTGCCTGGCTACAGCAGCACTGTGTTGTTGCTGCATAAGATACCATAGCATATCCCTAACAAGGTTTTACTTCATCATACGTGGGTAAAGGGGATAGCAGAATGACCTTCTGACTTATTGTCAGAATGCAAGAAGGCCAACAAAGTGGGTAAAGAGGCACAAAAGAATAGTTAACTCTTCATTCTCACAGTCTGCTTCTACAGGAAGAAAGTGTAACCTCCCAACTTCCCACAGGCCTCTCCATAATTTCCATACTCAGTCTTTCCAGGGTTTTCATTCCTCCTCTGCATTAGTACTATCCATAAAAACTAACACTCAACTTTTAAGACTCTGCTTGCTTCAAGAAGATGTAGCTGACAACTCTAACAAAAGACAGTAAAAAATACCACCTGACTAATACAATTTTACCTTTCAGCACAGATATAGACCAACTTTCAGAGAAGCTATCTTCAAACCAGGACTGAGAAAAGGATGTAGAGCTATGACAAGGTTACCTATTGAGGGACCCTTAAGTATTGTTTATTTCTGCGGGTCCTGGAAAAGTGACTTTCAGATAGGGATCATAAACGATAGTGTCACATACCATAGAGTACTGAGGTATAATACCATTGGCATCCCCATGGTAAACGTACACTGCTCCTATGTAGTTATCCTCCTTAGGCGCTCCAATGGCAACATCTGTAAAACAGTGCAGATTTCACAATCCATTCCATTAATCCAACTTTTCCCTAATTTTAGGATACAGCTATCCATAGGAAAACAGCTCCCCATGAAAAGATGATCAGCAGCTTATATGAACCTTGGTAGAAGAACTTATTTGATTTAATTAAGAGCTCATGTTAAGATAAACTTTAAAAATAAACAAACACATATGAATTTGTACACATATGTATGTTTCACATAATCAGATGTTGTGCCTAATTAGACACATGTTCTTTCACAAAAATGTGTTTATCAACCAGCAACCATACTCAAAAAAGTGAATTTAGAATCCTTTCATAACCAAATCTTCAACCCATGAGAACATCAGCTTTGTGAACCAAGACAAGACTGGCGAAATATTTACTGTAGCAGTACATTAAGGTTGGTTGAAAATCCAAGGCTACACAAAGAAGCTGGGTATATTAAATGGATAGGCAAGAATTAAAAACAACTGCTGAGAGTGAATTTTCAAATTACAATTGATCCAATTTTACTGCAAACTCTTAGTGGCAGTAGAAGGTGGGAGCATGATCCCATCTCCCATTCTACTCTCCTACTTGGATCTTGTGACTATGCTATCTGCTAAAATTAAGCTTTTCACAATTGCTTCGTACCCATGGACTGATCCAACTCCCTCTGCAGTCCCAGCATCACCATGACAGACTATAACTATTAGCAAGTACACACAAGCACATGTCCAGATGCAGAGGAAAAGCATGTTCATGATTTGTGAGGGCAACCTGCAAAGATGCTGGGTTAGGCTTAATGGGATACTGTGTCCTCAGTGGCCTGGAAGAAATAAATCTAAGCACACACTAAATTGGCCTTTGTTTAGAAGTTCTTAATCTGCACTTCCAGAAACCAGGGCAGAAAAGGAACACCAACATTTTGTTCTCACCTACTGCTCTCACAGCATGGGGTCTCATACAGAGCATCCTGAGAATGGAGCAGGCAGAGAACAAAGCAAAAGAGAGAAATTAATAGACTACGTGTTATCAGGAGTGAGAAGCTACTTCTGAATTCTACTTCTTGATAAGAAATGAGATTTGTCAACGAAACCAGAAAGGCTTGAAAACATAGGGAAATGGTCAAGAAGAAAGAAGTCAGACATAGGCTTCTGTTTTGTTCAGGGTGAGGGTACCTACAGCCTTTTATAAGCCATACAGGGAAGAAGAAAATACAACAGCAAGGAAAGCAAAGCAATGTTAATGTGATCTGCACAGACACAAACTAAACCAACCGCGAGGACAGTCAGCTAGAAAACACTTTAGCACACAAATCCTACACAAGCAGATTTATCCTTAGGTTGAACCCAGGTGCTAGTCAGGTGTGGATAAACAATGCATGCCATGCAAGACTTTCACTGTCACCAGTGTTGCTCACACTTATGGAGAAACGGCCATGGAGGAAATTGAACTGACCTGGGAAGCCATCGTCATCAATATCGCCAAGGGCAGCCATGCTCTCCCCAAAGTGTGCATTATAGGCGCTGTCACCATCCAGGGTAAGCTGCTCTTCCAGCACTCCCTAGCAAGCAAGAAATAAAAAAAAGTCAGGGAAATAGTGCAAGCCCTGGATGAGGCAAGCCTTCCCCATGGAAGCTGCCCATGTGCTGTGGGAATGACCTGGGGCAAAGATGCAGCCTGTCTCTTGCTCTCTTTGCAGTCAGATTACCTGGGCTCTAGAAATCAAATCTACTTGTGTTTTAAACCTTCTGGATTTTAGTTTTAAAGGGGGAAGGGAAGACAAAGGAGTGCATGACCTAACCAAAATACTAAATTAACTAAATAGTAACTCAAAGGTGTAATTAAATGCAGTAACAGGGTGAATCATTGAAGTTTACAGATGCCTAAAATGTAACAGCCCAGAGTTTGCTCTACTTCCAGATTACAGCCAAGGACCAAAATCCCCAGTCCAAGTTTATTCAGCTAAACTCTGGCAAGCTAAGGAGTATTTTTCCTTAAGCAAAGAACATTTAATAATTGGATTTCAAAAACATTTTAAGTACAGGACAGAAGGATTAAAGCAAAGTCCTCAAAGAGCCTTCTTAAATTAAGAATAAGGAAATATATTTAATGAAATAAAGGGACAGAGAAAAGTTGAAAATTTAATAGATTTGTACTACTATGCTGTGAGAAGCCTTATATGGTGCTGCTATTTCCTGTCCACCCACCTTCTGGTCAGATGTGTAAGTTTTATTTTCTTACAGTTTTCTCTTCAGAGGAAATTAAAATTTCCACAAGAAGAAAAAAATTGGTTACACAGTCTAAGTCTGCACCCACCTCAGGGTTGTTTTGGATTGGCTTCCTTTGTGAATGAGAATAAGCTACTCTCTGGAATACGTACTAAAATCTTTTACTCAGCTGCAAGGGGTTGCTGACTTTAAGAAAATCCCACATAATGAAATTGAAACACAACAGATAGAAGACAGGCAGGCTTGTATGTGTGACTCAATTCTTTGCAGCTGTCACAAAGGGTAAAATATAAGCGTTTTAAATGTAGCATCATTATGCGTGCTTGTTTTATAATACAGTTTTCTCTGATCCTCTGCAACAACCTTTTAAGCAATGGTGCTTGCAGAATGAAACTGATGCCACTACGATTTTTTGCCTTTTTTTAATATAGCTTTTATATATATTTTATATACCTGTTATGTAACTTCAGTACTCTTAGCATGCATTATTGTAATTCTTAAAGTCTGATAACTCAGCATAGTCCTGGTATTCTGTTAGGCCAGACAACCAAACATCCTAGACACCTCGCAGCTGGAGGCCTAAAAGCCCTACACTATCTTGAGAAACTAATGTCCTCTTTAAAATACATCCTGTAAATTAAAATAACTCCCATCCAGGGGGGAATTCTTCAAGATGGGGAGATACCACACTATTCATTCAAGCCTCTCATTGGGGCATCTTTGTTAGATATAGTAATTTGTAAGGTCTATAAAATTGTACATGATCTATCAGCTGTGTGCATTTTGGCGCATTCCACCTTGGCAAAGTGGTGCACCATAATGACCCTTATTAAATACCAATGTAAAAACCCTTTATCCCTTAACTGTGTCTGGCTCTTAATTTTTAGGACCAAGGAAAAGGCACCAAAACAAAGATGAAAATGTCCACTGCTCAAAATAAAGCCCAGAATCCTGCAAGCCATTGCTTGTGCAAGTAATTCTAACACTCCTGGTGCAGGAGTATAAGAAACTCATACCAGCTTCTTGACTATTTTATAGAAGATAAACATTAACTCATGTATACTCTCACTGTGAGCAGGAAACGTTAGCTATCTGTTTGGCATTCTGGACCCTATCCTGAGAACCCAACAGCAACACTGCAACATAAAAGGTGGAACCTCTTGTGGATAAAGCTGAAAAAGTAAAGCTCAATTGAAGGAGCAGTAATAAAAAAAATATTACAGCAAAAACACTTCTCAAGTCTCCTAAATGCTAGGACTTCAGGTGAATTTGAAGTCTAGCATAAATAAACTCAAAATCCACTAAATACAAGCCAATTTAACTTTAGTCCATAACAACTCTTCCTTTAAGACAGCAGCTTTAGGACCTGAATATTAAATACTTAATAGTATGTAAACAACCACTGTTTTCCTATAAATAAAACATAAGAATGGCCTCGGTTAGCCAATGCAACCAAATTCAGACTTTTCCAAGACTGTTGTTAGGTCATGTGAAATCCAACAATACCAGCTGATAAGACCCTCCCCTAAAATGTCTACATGGGGCATAATGTAAAAGTAATATGAATTCAATCTCTGCTTTCTCTCCTCTTCCTCAATCCTCAGATATTTGTGTTCCAATTTGTGTTTCAGGTTTTAGTGACCACTCAAAACCCAAAGGAAACTCAGTCAAATCTGCTGACTCTTACTTGGTTTTGGCATCAAATCCACTCAAATGCCACCAAGTTTCAACGTACAACCAGAGACTTTCTCAGATCTCCTTGAAAGGTCTGTGATGAACTTGGGCTGGCATCTGGCAAACTACAATACCTGATGAGTCTTTCTGCGACTTCATGCTTTGCTAGAGACATCCAGAGCCCCACTTATTTGAAACATCAAGTTTCACCATGCAGTGCTGGAAGGACATAAGCACTACCTTGCCAGGGACCCACACCCTCATCCCTTACCAAGTCACCTACTGTACATACTCACATTTCCTCTGTTGATATAGACTGTGACTTCACCCTCATCTCTGATCTCAGAAAACATAGGTGCTCCAACCAGCAGGTCTGACAAACCATCAGAATTCAGGTCAACTGCACATAAGGAGGAGCCAAAGTAAGAGCCCATCTGTAACCAAGTTGAGTCACAACAAAGCATTCAGTATCTGTCCACACACAGCAGGAAATCATATAGGCGTGGTTTTTGTTTGACTTGGTTATTCTTTTAATTTCACATGATGACTTGCTGCTTTATCATTCACAAGCACTCCTGTAGAGAAAGCTTCAGGAATAATTCTGGCAGAAAAGAAAACACTTTAGTATAACAGTGCATCAAGCCTGGATGTTTTACCAACAGAATAGAAGTTATACTCTGGGACATACTTAAGTGAGATACTTTAAGAGCTTTCTTAGACTAACTTTTGCTTGTCAAATGCTTAAAACTAGGAAGGGGTGAAATGAGTTTCCCAAACCAGACCTGGACAGTGATTATTCATGCCCAGTGCCAAAGTTTCTTGAAGCTGGGCACCACAGATGATCTGGAGATACCTGTTTTCATGGCCTCTTGCCTATTTTTCTTTTTTTCTTCCATTATTTCTTTAAGGCATCTAAGACTACCTCTTGATTATAGACTATCTTTCCCTATTCTATTTGTATAATTCACTGTCAAAGGGCGTACTGGTTGTGCATCTTAATCATTGTCTTTCCTCTCATGTACAGGCAGGTAAGTTGAAACAGAAACAAAGACTATCAATAAAAGCTTTTCAGTTGATACAGAACAAATGTAAACCACGTTCAATTTCCACTTATTATTGCTTAAAATAAAGCAATACATTAATTTCACTTCATTATTTTTTTATATGGGTGAACATTGTAGACTATCTCCCAGCCAGCACCCACATTACAAATTTCAAAACACATTTAAACACAAGAAGGAAACCAAAAGCAAGAATGATATTTCACCCTTATTTCATTCACATCTGCTAAGGTAACATAAGGCATACTCTTTGAAACCAACTACAAACTTTGGCCTCAAAATTAAAAGCTGCTTCAGCAGAAAACTGGAGAAGATGCCACTTTGTATTTGAAACTGAGGGCTGTTTTCTACAAAGTAGGAAAATCTGAGGTTAAAGGAATAATTATTTATGTTCTTGAATGCTTTTGCATTCCTCATAGCAGATGTCTGACCTCTGTGACTGTAAGTTAACATTCATGAACCCAAACTATTGGACATGCTAGAAGATGGGCAGCAGCAACTCTATTCTATGCAGTCCGTAAGATTTAAAAGTTGCTAAATATATAATGCAATGGTGATTGAAGAATAGCATTTCAGTTTGTTAATGCAGATTTTTGTGCTTCTCTGGGTTTAAAGTCAGACCTCAAATATCATTTCATTCCAGTTATTTTGTAGCTTAAGTTCCCTTGTGGATTTTTTGTTTATTTTTTTAATCCACAAATGTTTTCAAATAAATTTCTCATGGGTAAATTTCTCATTGATAAGGAACAAAAGTTATGAAAAGCATTTTATTATGTATTCAGGCAATTTTCAGGAAAAAGCCATTATTTACTTAACAGCAACATGGTATGTCTGCAGCATGGGTGAGTTCGGGTAAGAACCTGAAGTTTGCAAGCCTAACATTCGTAACATTCGTAAGGTTAAAAAAAAACATTTTTGTCTGCGTTTGATTTCCCAGTTCAGCCTCCATTAATAAAAAAAGGAAGGAAGAAACTAGCCTGCTGTTCATATCTGCCTACCAAGAATGTCAGAGCAATGAACTTTCACACAACTGGAAAGGATGTAGCATTTTATGAGAGCTCATTTCCAAGCAGCGCTCATTGCTGAGCAGGTCTGGTTTCGCTTCTACCACAAAACAAAACAAAAAAAAACAACCAAACAAAAAAAGGTGATTTAGCACAACATTAAGTTAAAATTCTCATTTGGATTTTAGAGGATTTATAGAAGAAGATGCTAATGAAAAAGAGCCCTAGAAGTACTTGAATGATGTAAATACCTGACTAGTTAAGTTACCTATAAGAGTAAAGCAATTAAATTGAAAAGGAAAAGGCTTGGGCTAAGTCCTGGAAACTTTCTGATGGCTCTGTTTATTAGGTTGAGGAATAGTCAGGAGCACATCCTTAAAGACATTTAAAACTCAACAGGGAAAGAAATTAACAGGAAGTAATCAAACACAGGAGATGCCCTGGATGAACTGAGAGGTCTTTTCCTTTCAAGATGTCTGTAATTCTGCTAGTGCAAAGAAAGTAAGAATTTGGAGAGGCCCTAAGATACAAGTCACACCATGCACTACACATGCTTGTAGTTTATTTCCTTAAATTTATTTAATTAAATTCAGTAAATTAACATCCCCTATTCCAGGCAAGTTTTTAAATACTGCAACTGTGTCTTGCTGGGAAAAAAATAACAAGATAAAGTAACACTCCCAAAACTGAGGATACAGGCAAAGATACAGACCCATACTTAGGGTCTTCCCAGAGCCAACAGCCTCCAGAAACCCTTTTTTTCTGTATTTTTTATCCTTCCAGAAGAACACAGGAGACCCCAGATAAGAAGTATCATTTCATTACTAAGGTATTAAGCAAATAAAGCATTTTTTTGTTTTTACCTGTAGCTAGACATACTGTCCATTTTGTTTCTCCTGCAACACAGCTCCAGTAAGCCTCCATATGAAGAACACAAGCTGGTCCCCATTCAAACACAACACCACACTGTAGAAGCTAGAGCTTACTAGCATTCACTAAATTTCATGGAGGGAAAAGGCAGTTCAACTTCAAGACAGCAGTCTCAAGAACAGAATGCAAGACTGGTTTATAGTTGGAGGGGAATCATCATCTGTTCAGGCAATGAAACTGCTCCTCCACAGAACAGGGTAACTGCAATATCCCCCTTGTCTCAGCACAACACAAGAAAACAGATTGGGGCTTTACATATTAAACTAAACTCCAGGTTACCACATCTCCCAGTAACATCTACTAAGAGGAAATCTCTGCATCTAGGCTCACCTGATGCCCCATGTCCCACATCTCAGAGGTACTGCTACAGTCACATAAAACTAAAGAGAACCACTATTACAATTTCCAGCAAGACCTTTTATTTCAGTCACATGGGCATAGAGCAGACATTGCAGTCATGACTGCTACAGAAGAAAAGATATACAGCTGATCTGTAAAATAGGTTTAGCTCTTCTGGGAGGATAAGAAGAAACAGGGTTTGCTGGACAAGGAAAGGAGTGGAATGAAGCAGTGGAATGAAAATGATGCTCTGGGATAACTCTGCCATTATTTCCGACCCCCTCTACCCCCTCCTAATAGAAAACACACATATATAAATGCCCACCTTTTTTCCTGAAGCCTGAAAAATCTTTATTAGAGATCCTGATTGTCTGTCCGTTCTGAAAATATAAACCTGAAAGGCGAAAAAAGAAAAGTTAACCAATACGAACTATGAAGCACTTGTGCTTTCTAAATAATATCTAAATCATGATCATGACTATTGCCAGGATCCAACTTCATGACCATTTTACTGGTCAGTCTTCTTTTAAAAGATGATACAGAGTTCTCCACCGTCCTGAAAAATCACAGGCTTGTCATAAGAAATACTTGAATATAATCTTGTTGCCTACTTTTTTTGATTCGCTTATGTATATGCACATGTGTGCGCTTAAAAGCACCTAGCCAGGCAACTTTACAACTCTCAAATAAGTGACATCTGAAGACTGTCTGGAAATAAGTAGGGCAAAAGACTGAGAATGCGTAACCTTGCTCCCCTTCCCTTATCTAGCATTCCCTTATAAAGAAAATGTGCCTGCATGTACTGCATTGCAAACTTCATGATGCTTTAGCAACAGAGTAGAAATCCCAAACAGACCACCCACAACATTTCCACTGTTTCTGTCTGAAACAATTTTTAAATCAGAAAACTATTCAAACACAGCCTATTCATTACTCATTTCCACAGGAGAAACTGTTTAATCTGAAATCCTCAGGGATAAAAGTATTGATGATTCATGTTCAGAAACACATCTTGTACCAAAATTTCAGATGTGAAGTACATGGCTTGCAGAAAGGGATTCCCTTCAACAGAAAGGCTGGTTCAGTCTTTGAGACTCCTGTGGCATTTGACAGGCTCCCTCCCAGCAGGTGCTCACACAGTTTGTAGGACAGAGGATCTCTAACTTCCAAGGCCATGTAGAAGAGCCAAGCACTGGTATGTGGTGAGTTATTAACAGGTGGTGAGACAAAATTCAAAGCTGTTTTCAGTCAAGAACACAGCACAGGTTTACTGTGGATAATTGCTCTATATATTGCTCAGGACTCCCTAGCTTATGCAGTGGCATGTTTAGCACCAACAGCATGTTGCCAGGTGTCTCAACTTCAATCCCAGTCTTAAATAATGACAATCTTTGGGACTTTGGAGAAATGATCCAGTCTCACTAAGAATCTTGGCTTTAACTTAAGTGAAAAGGTGCGACAATGCTAATCACTTTCTATCAGAGAAGTGGAAAAGATCAGCTTATTAGAGTATTTGGAAAGCACAACAGGACTGCTCATTGTAATGTTCCGTATTCAGAACCTCTTACCAACACTTTGCCATGTGTTCCTGCTACCCACATCCCGTGCCAAGGGAGAATAATGTAAGCTTTAGAGACTAGAGCAGTAGTCTTTGAACTACAGAGCTAGCTGTTTTCTTGTGGATCACTTGCTAGCAGCTGTGTTTCCACACGCTCCTCCTTGTAGAGAAATTAAATTTGTTCCACAGAAAAAACAGCTTGGAAGGAAGGTGCACTGTAGCAGCCGTAACAGAACACCTGGGATAAGGAAACTATGTCTTTCCCATGCACATGTCCTCTCAGTAGCAACTGTGATGCTACTATATCCTGTACGTCCTAGTCATGCCAGATCAGGTGTAAGTACCAAGTTCATCCTCTACTTTTATCCCATTTTCCCCACTTGCACTGCTACCCCCAGGACATGGTCACTATCAAAAATAATCTTAAAAGGATAGCCTAAACAGGATAGTGTTCCTGGAAGTGAAGACTTCTCACTGCTTGTTATGATTCAGCTACAACTCATGTCTCTAAAGAGCATGAGAGCCAAAGGGAAGAAGATGGAAACGGGCTGCAGGACATCTCTGCTCAAGCAAGTGGTGATAGCAGGTCCCAAAAAGATTGCATTTTGAAGAAAGACAAAAGCAGATCCTTTACATTCCTTCTCTCCCTCTCCCCACTTCCACTTTTCCCACCTTTGGTTTAGAAGAGCATAAGAGGTCACAGTGCTCACCCTCAACCAGTTTCTCCAATAGCACAAGGATACTCAGCACAGAAGAACCAGGCTTGCTTAACGCACTAGCCATTTCCATCTAGCCATTCACTTGTTTACATCTTTGGGACATTGAACCTATATATGCCCACAGGAAGATCTTTTTTGTTTCCATCCTTCTTAAGAGACTATCACCAAGATTTTTAAGTATAGCTGGCAAAAGCCCAGACTCTAATACACTAAACATCAAAGCATTATGAAGTTTTAAAATGGCATCAAATCACCTAATCTCATTCTATTAGAGATGTTATCTTGAAGTAAATACTGAAATAGTCATATGTGTGAATAAAAGAAGCAGAAGACAAATTCTCTTTTACAAGTATTTTCATTTCTAGGCAAGTTTTAAGTAATACCTAAATGTAACAAATCCTAAACAAAAGCAGTGTGAAAGAGATCTTGTCTGTGTCTCATTAAAATGGGTATTGTAAGGACTGGGTGGGAAAGAGAGGGAAGAAGGGCGAAGGATGCGATGCATCAGGAGGGACAGGTTGAGAAAATTTGACAACTTCACCAAACTACCTCATCTCACCCCTGCCCAGTGCTAAAACTACCCTGCAGACAAAAAGCTCTTGTCTTCTCATACACATTAGAACTACATCAGTATTACATTTTATGCACTGTTGCATCCAACCCACATTACTGTTTGATAAAGAGCCACACCTTTCCGATGCCTCCATCCTGGGGAGCTCCTCCTACAATGTCAGTTGTAGTCAGCTGAGAGAAATGACCTGCTGTCACCGCATATCCTGAGTAGTAAAGGAAATAAATAAATAAATGTGACAGGAAAACAGATCAGCCAGACAGATCAGGCTTATAAGGCTTCCCTGCTTCTGGGCTGCACTGTTGAGCACTTAAGAGCTCAACAACCTTTCTGCTCAGGATGCACCAATATTCTTTCAAAAGCTCATGGGGGTGGGAAGTGAGAGTGCACCCTCCAGTACCCTTCCAAAAGCTGAGACAAGAAAGCCATGTGTGTGGAGATGACCAAGGGACACAAGGAGCTCATATTGGGAGCAGTTTGCCAACTGCAAGTCACGAGAGGGAAGCAGTAAAACAGGAAAAGGCATACACAAAAAGAGAAAAGCGATCATATGACCATAGAGAAAGTATCATGTCAAAGAGCAACAGTCCCACTTGGATCAGACAGGAGTGTCCTCCTTTGGGTAAAATCACTGCCCAGGAAGGCTTGGAAAATCATGTTCCTTTTTGGTTGGGGGAGACAGAAGAGGACATTAGGCAAAGAGAAGTCAATAGCTTAAAGTAGGCAAAGAGAAGTCAATAGCTTAAAAAGATTTTTTTCTAGGCAAGAAGAAAAATGTGACAATATATCAAAGAAAAAAGTGTGTGTTTGAAAGAAAAAGATCAAAGACTCAGCTTTGTTTCATATATTAAAATAATATATAATAACTAAAGATGAGTAGAGTAGCTTTCCTTCTAAGGCTCTTTTGTATTTGCCTTGCTCTTTTGCTACAAATTATGAGGCTCTTATCAACATGGTAAATCCTATAATTCAAGTCCATCAGCGGCAAAACCTATTTATGTCTGCAAACAGGTAAATATTTACTCTTCATTTAGCTATCACCAAGCAGTATGGTTAAATGATGGTTTTTTAAATATTAAAGGTTAAGGGGACAATGAGAGGTCAGTGCAAGACTTTAGTCAAACAGTATCAAACTGCTGAAATGCCTTCTAGGTTTCAACAGTCTTAGGCACTTCAGATTAGGTGGAAACCTTTAAATTAAGCATTTCAGGGACATTAGCTGCTTTTAGAACAAGTAAAACCAATTGAGTTAAAGATGTACCTATAGCCAAACTTTTCACAACTTCTTTCAGTTGCCAATAACACATTTAGATTGTGTTATTTTTGTTGAAATGAATGCATCTGCAATACAAATTCTGTAATAAGTTGTTGCACCCATTTTAAAGGCACATGTAAGCAGACATGCAGTTCTGTTAAAAAACAAATAATTTGCCTGTTATAGGGCAAAGGCAAGAATGTTAAGAAGCCCACCACAATTCAATGTGCTGTTAAAATGCCTTTTCTATATTAGTCAAAAAAATTACAACAAAGTGTGGGGGGAGGGTGTTAGAACAAGGAGAGAAAAACTGAGTATTTTGAATGCTTCTTTGTTTCCAGTAAGTATAATTTTAATTCAAATATTCTTCCTTTCACACTTTTTATAAAAATACCCATAGAATATACATCCCCATAGAAACAAACACTACAAACTTTTTAGCATCAAAGCCTTGAAACATGTTGTTGGACAATTTCCTATTCACAGTGAGCACTAGAGAGCTGCTTACCAAGGTATGTGTATCTCCTGGCTATCACAGCATCATCATTCAGCTTGTAATATGTGTTGTCAGTGAGATTTAGTACTTTGACAGTTCCTGTCCAATAATAAGATCCTGGTGCCCCCATGATGACCAGTTCCTACAACAGGAAAAATGCAAATGTGTGGGGAAAAGGGTAGGAGGAAAAAATAACAATCAAAACTTCACACATTAATGGAGAAGGGACAGGACATCTACTTAAAACACCAATATTAAGTCTATCTGTAACAACCTCCATTCTGTGTGCATTTGGACAGTATCCTTCCTTATTCCCAAACCTGGAGGCCACTGCATATACCCTAGTGACAGTCTGCCCTTTTATAGTCCACTTCTGCTCAGCTCTTCTGCTGCAACAGAAGACTTTCCTCAACTTTACTAACCATCAAGCTTATCCCTGCTAACATTGGTCTCTGAAAAATCTCTCTACTTGCTGCCTTTCCCAAACATCCTTCAGAAGACCCAGAGATAGAAGTACTTCACCCAGAACCCATCCAGAACCCATCACTCAGCCACAAATCATGCCCTGATGCTGGCTGACATGCTATACTAACCAACCATAATGGAAGCAGCACAAAGGATTTTGATTTTAGAACTATGAAGCTAAACAGCTGCCATGCACTCAAAAAGCAGGATGTGTGTTATGTCCTAGGTGGAACATTTTGTCCAGCTCTGTCATCAAACACTCTGGTCTTTGAGAGACAACCTGAATATAGAGTCATCATAGCATCATAAAATGGCTTGGGATCATTACAGATAACCAGAGTGATTGAACGTTTTAAAAGACCATAGAAATCAGGCACAATTTCATCCAGCATTCAAAGGTAGATGGTCATGGATAATGTCGAGTCAAAATCCACGGTGCATTTACATTCAAGAGAAATTCACAAAATGTTGTCCCAAAACATCCAGCATCCTTGCAGAAAAACCTTGCTCCTGGATGTGGTTTTAAATACCTCCAGCAAGGGACCAAATTAAGCCTAAGGAGCATAAACCCCAGGAAGTTCTCCATCCACCAAGAAGACATATGAACAGCAGCTTTCCTCATATCTCCATTCAATGCAAAGCCATGGGTGCACTCCATCCTTCTGGGAAACTGCTATCATGTCCGAGTCCCCTTCAGGTGACCAGTTCCAATTAGGGGGAGACGTAAAACAAGGGATTCTTTTAATAAGACTACAGGGACAGGAATACAAAACCAACCGAAGAGCAGCATGTGCTTAGCAATTGCTTTTTCCTTGTTATGGGCCATGCCTTTCAGGTCACTTACTGACAGAAAAACTACCATCCACAGCACTAAATACAGGATGGAGGATTGCCTGTTTGACCCAAAAAGCCAATTATCTGCATTTCCTGCTGCCATCAGACTGAAGTGACCAAAGTTCAAAGGTATCTTTTGAACTAGGGCAGCAAAGGAGAATTTAAGCCTGGGAACAGAAACAGGTTGGGGAGAGCAGACAAGTCAGGAAACAGCTGCTGTTGGCTGAACATCCAGTTACCAGACAGTGCCCTTGTGGCAACATTGCCTGCCATCCCACTTTACTGAAAAGGCAGAAGGCAATTTCTGAAAGAGAAAACCTTTATTCTATTTGTATCAGTCTGGACAACACATTCTGTAGGTCAGTGCAAATATATAATAAAGACAGGGTATGTGTTCTTTAAAAATTTAAAATAAAACCAAAACAAAGAAGTGAAAAAGTCACAACCCTGAAACATTAACAAAAGAAAAAAATCCAGGCATAAGGGAACAAATTAATTCTTGACAAAACTGAAACATGGCTGATAGACTTCTGTCCAGGAAAGAATGTGGACGAGTATTTAGAACAACTAAATACATATATTCTACCACTTTTTTTTCTCCATCTTTCTGCAACAAAGAACTGTAGTAGAACTGAAAAAAAGTGTTCATCTTCTGTATGTATGTGTATGTATGTACATTACATTCATGCACATGTACACATACATAAACGAAATTATTCAAGAAACACTTCATCACCACACACAGTAAAGAGCTAATGACAGAGAAATACCTCTATGCAAGTTTTGGGATGTACATAATAAGAATATTCCCTGAAGACACTTCCAGAGTCAATTCATTTATACTTGTCCACAGACCTTGAGAGACACACATACACACATGTATGAACCACTGCACACTCACTGTACAAGAAACAGACACTCGAGAAACTAGACAAGGCAGAAGGGAGTTTGCTGGCAGGAAGGGAACATTCTCAGCGCTCAGCCCACTGTCCAAGCCATACCTGGGAATCTCCTCCTGGGACATGCAACAGGAGAGCCACTTACCAACCCCAAGCCTTCCATGCATGTGCCACAGCTCACCTCGGTGAAGAAGCCTGCGATCCCTGCCTGGCATGAACCATGCTCCTCTCCATACTTCTTCTTGTACTCTGGATGGAAGAAGGGAAGAAAACAAACTGTGGTCATTTCTGGCACAGCACACACTCTTTATGTGAGCCATCTGCATTGTTACTCACACAGCCTGGAGAGACACCAGCATGCAGGACCTCCTGGGTTTTATCAGTAGATAGACCACCAAGATGCACCATGCAGCATACCCACCCACATCAGGGAGTATCACAAGGAGCCAGCTGGGGAGAGAGGCCAGAGTGCTCCTACAGGGATGCTAAACAAGTAGTACCAGAGCAGCATGGAAAGAGCAGCAGCATCACTCCAGTAAAGGTGCATTAGAAGAGGCATCCATCTGTAGCAGATCACCACAGCTCAGAAGGGGGGAGCAAAAAGTGATGCACATGCCTGTGTGTCACAAACTCTGCTCTAGAAGGTTTAACTCTCAGGCCCATTACTACCTCAGAGAAATAAAGTGATATTCCCCTACAATGACAGTCATTGAAGCCTCCAGAAACATTTCTGGTGACGGTGCTTCAGGACACAAGCTCCAGGAAGAAAACAATGACTGAGGAAAAGCCATGTGTTTCTACATGATCAGACAACAGTCTCTTTTGCAGGATGTTTAGATCTGCTGCTTTTCATGGTGCTCAGAGCTCCCAGTTCACAGGGAACCCAACCAGCATCCTACAGCTTTTGTTTATGGATTTTACATAGCAATCATTTGCCCTCTCAAACCTGAGGAATTTTTACTTTATCTTTTTGATGAGGAGAAAAAAAATATTTCTAGGAATACATTAAGTTCATGGTGTAGGAGCAGGAAAAAAGAGGAAAAAAAGAAAACCACTTTCCACCCCACCCCAATTCAAATAATTTCATCTTGGAAGTATTTGAAACTTACAGCTGGATCAGAGCCTTTCCAGTTTTTTTCCAGAGCATTATTTTCAAATATCTACCATACTATCACTACCTCCTGTATATTACAGTAATTCATGTTCAGAAACAATTTAACATATAACCTGATAACTGAGCAACTTTTTAATATTTTTATTTAAAAAGTATTTTTTAATACAAAATAAATTACCTCATCACTAAATGATAAAAATTATAATGAAATCGATGAGCAAGCTACTTCTGGAACCAAGCAAATTCCTTTGGAGTTGCATTTTGTCTTACTGAAAATCAGAAGGAATTAATTATAAAAAATGCTGCCTTTTTGCAAAATATTTTATGTAGACATACGTACACACACACCATTCTCCCTTTTGTACTACATACAGCCTCTTCCTCACATCATAAAGATGTTCAGAATTTCAGACATTTGCTGAGGTCATACCAGTTGCACAGGGAGAAGTTCAGTTGGAGACACCATGCAGAATAGAGACTTGATCCACAAATTACAGTATAAATACCCAACACTCTTGGCCAAGGCAGGGTCCTGATAAAGTGATATGCATCCCAGCAGACCAGAAGCACAGCTAGGTCTCCTAGTGGTAACGCATGACAATTCCACTGAGAACTAAAGCCCATATTAGCCCATAGCTATTCAGCAAGTGTTGGGATTCTGAACCGCTAACTCTCCACACACAGATTCTCCAGGCAGTACTTGCCTGGGGAAAAATATCTTTTTATCAATGTGAACATTTTTTTCATTAAGAGAGGCAAGAGAGGGGATTCCTCCCTCCAGCATTTCCTGAAAAATAATTCTGTGCACTTCCTGAAAAATAATTCTGTGCCTGTCCTAAAAGCCCCACATTCACTATAGCAGGATCCTCACCCTTGCATGATGCAATGAGGAAGGTCAAAGCCCATTTGGAATTACATCTGGTGAAAGATATCAAATCTAACAAGAAGGGCTTCTTCAGATACATCAACAACAAAAGGATACTAAAGAAAATGTAGGTTCCACTGTTGAGTGGAAACAGGGACCCCTTGCAACAGAAATTGCAGAGAAGGCTGAAATATTGAATGGCTTCTTTGGCTGCCTGTTTTGAAGTCTGGGGTGACATTTGCTTTCTTCCTGTCTTCAGGCTCTCTTTGCTTCAGTCTTCACTGCCAAGGCCATGACATTTCACAAGTGGAAATGTAAGCATGGAGGCCCAAACACCTCAGACATCGGGGCTGTTTGAGAATTTAAAGCTCTAGTGACACACAGGAGAGATCAGCACACCAATTTCAGGGGGAATCAAGATAGATGCAGTCCTCCCCAACAAGCCAGCAGCCCAGTAAAGACAGACTCTGGACTCCTGGATTTCTGCCTAACCCTTTCAGCACAAAACTACCCCTCCTTGTCTGCTCCCCTAACTCCCATCTGCAGTGAGGTACATCTGCCTCCACATCCAAGCAAGATTCCTTTCCACCCATGCACCCATGGCCAAGGGGTGCCACTCATCCTAGATGGTCACATCCCAGCATCACAGACTTCTGTCTGCTCCCTAGAGCCACTCTGCCTCTTCCAAGCAATAGAAGAGCCCAAAAGGATGAAAACCAAGATTGCTTCTACCTCACCTCCACTTCAGTAAACAGTAGTGACACCTGCCACTCATACAACATAGCCAGCCAGCCATGAAGTAAAGCAACCAACTAGATGGAAATTGTGCAGTTACTGTATCAGCTCACAGTTTTCGTACACCTGAATAACAACCTTTGCATGATGTTAAATTGATTTGTTTTCACATAGCTCCAGGCAATAACTGCCATCAAGGACAAATTTGTTGTTTCTATGCTTCTTTATTCTTTCTTGTCTGCCTGCTGCGCATTCCTGATTACAGAGACTGCAAGCCACGAAACTGCTGCAGCAACAGCTGACAGCAAAGCAGCATGATAAGGTTGAGTCCGGAGGAGGTTGCAGCCTGTGCAACTTCGAAGATGTGCCATGAACAATACATACAGGAAAAAATAGAAAAAGATGGCAGTGGTTTGTAGCCAGGATGATCTCAGGTTACAAGAGAAGTGAGACGGAGGAAGGAGTAATTGCATAAAACAACAGACAAGAAAAAAAGAATAAGCTTTGATGTGTGACAATTCTGAAGGTAAATGTCCCTGAACCATTTCTTTGAATAAAACCCTCTGCCAGTCTCTAAGCAAACTTCAATGCCATAACATAAACTAAGCTGCAGAGTACAATAAAATAATCTATCATCCTCAAAGATGTAAACTATCGCATGTGCTGAAAGCTTTTTGTTTCCTATCTTACAGTGTTTCACTGCTCTAGGAAGAAACAGTAGTAATCTTTCTGACCTAGCTTTGTGATACTGAGTTTCCACCACAAAGCAGGGATGTTTTGATGGCTCCCAGAAAATCAAACGTGGTTTGGACCTGTGGGAAAAATTACTTTTCGTTTTGGATGCAAGGAATACGAGCATGTGCTGTTCCCCTTACTTACTAACCAAAGGGATCATCAGCCTTCCCCACTTCCACCATCAATTCTTACCACAGAAGAGTAGGAAACCATTCCAGCTCTCCTTATCAGCTGGACTGTCTTTCACAGTACACACAACCATCCTTCTTTGTAAACTGAATGCATTGGGGGAATGAAGAGGTAGCTCCCTTTTTTGGGAAATCATTAAAACTATGGGAAAAATAACCAGCTGAAAGTATTGCTTGGAGAACTGAGGTTCCATACACCAGCTATACCACAAAGGACATCCAGCTCATCTAAAGCAGATTAGTTCCTACTCAGAGAGATTGTATTTAACTATTAAGTTTGCTGGTGTGTTCTAATTATCTCTCAATTTCAGACTTCTGTCAGCCCTTTCAGGGAAGCTAGGCAAGAATAAGATGGATTGAGACTACTATGCTGTTGCACCAGTGCCATCTAGTCAGGAAATTTCCATTTCCTCCATGGTTGGACACTGACATGCACTCAGCTGGCCTGCACCCTTCACCTGTTGAGGCTTATCACCTTAGCTGCACTAAAAACAAGGCTTCTAGAAGCAAGCTCAATAGTGTCTACCCCTATTTGCACATGGCAAGATCCAGAGAAGGTTGAGACACTGGAATCTTGTCAGGCAAAGGCCTGTGTCCTAGTACAGGGTTTGCAGCCACAGGTCTGTAAGCCTCCCAGCAATGGCCACAGAGGCTGTCAGTGTAGAAGCACTTCAGACTTGATGCTTTGCGCTAGTCATTCATCAGTGTCAGCAGAGGAAAATTATTTTACTCCTTCCAGAAAGTAAAGGAAAAAAGTTACAAAGATGACTGCAAACTTATTTCACAGCAAACCTTAAACAATGAACTCCTCTGTGTGATAAACCACAGCTAGCTCTCTTGGAGCTTGTTTTATTGAAATTTAAAGAATCAGGAGTAAATAAATACAGCCATTCCTTATGACACTGTGATTTCATGTCTGATGGGGTGGGGGCTGGGTGGAAATCAGTCCCAAATTTTCAATATTCACTTTACTATGCAGTGAAATTTAGCCAGCATAGTACTACATCAACCCTGCCAACTTTCCGCTGGCTGCTCTACGTGTACTAAGCCCACACATTTCTATTTTATAGCAATTCCTGGCAAATATCCCGTCAGATTAACAGCAGTTTTACTCCAAAAACATGACGCATAGATAAACACAAGTGATTCTTCTCTTCCAGAAATCACAACCCCACCACAGCTTCAGGCAGTGCAGGAGCAGTAACAACAGCTCAGAGGGAGCCCCACTGGCATTCCTGCATATGCACAATGTCCATAAAGTTAATATCAGATGATTCGCAGTGTATGACATCAGTGAGGCCTTATCCTGATTGTGCTGACACTCGCAAGGAGGGCAGAGAGGCAGGGAAGGACAAATACAGTAGAACAGTACCCACAACAGGAAGGCTTACATAGCTTAGATGTACTCTGCTGCACAGCAGCTAGCATGGCCCTCAAAACTTCTCACATATCAAATAATGACCAATTTTAGGACAAGAAAACATCAATGCACAAGTGTATGCCATCTCCAAAAGATGAATAGATTTGCAATGGCAGATTCCTAAGCAAAGCCCAGAGGGAGGTGAGGAGCCACCTCAGAACAGCGAGCATGAAACGGACACAGTTCTGTCACAGACCTGGCTTTTCAGGCCACCAAGCTAGGACCTGGCCACTCGATAGCAATAGAGAAACTTGCCACGACATTCACTGCCTTATCCCTCTCCAACTTACTAATGCCAGCAGCAAGCCTGCTGCTGGCTGGTGCCATCTATGGACAGGAGGGCAAATGGTTAAAAGCAAGTAAGTAAAATCAGATGTCTTGCCCACAACAAACCCTGCTGTGTTTTGTCCTCCAAACTCACCCACTTCCTCAGGCTTCTACAATGGAGAAATTTAAAAAAGGAGGAAGCAAGGGTGCTTTCCCCAAAACATTCCTCTCAAAGCCAAGAATCTTAGGAGATACCATATCTTCTACCTAACAATACATTTTTGTGCCTCTAATTCAGTTAATTGCTCTTGGCCAAGGAGACTCTGTCTTCTGAAGTCTTTAAAAATGAAAACATGGTATGAAAGTCTCACATGTACTAGAGAAGGAGAAATTAAAATGATGGCACATGGGATTTGGTGCAGAACCAAAAGGCACAGCCATCCATGGCTCAGAGATAGAGCCCTCCCTCTGTATCCACCTCAAATCCAGATCTTAACACAGCAGCAATTTAATATAAATTGCTGCAGAAGTACCCTGAAGTGAGGATCCTCCCTGTCCCACATCCCAATCCCCTGATAAATGACAATATAAAAATGCAAGTGTTTCCATAAGATAGGCAAATTGGTTCATGATTGCAACATAATTCAGGATTTTTATTCCATGTCACAATGAAGGACAAAAGGCCAAGCTCATAGCAGTATCTTCTCATTATTTACCTAAAGGAAAAGCTGCTCCCTCAAAACACAATTCAGAAACTTTTTATTCTTCCAGTAAAGTGCAACCATGCACTTTACCAGCCACAGAACCCCGTCATTGTGCTATTCTCCCAACTTCATCTAAAACCCAACTGCCACCACAGCTGGGCCACAAGGCAGTCACATATTAAAAAAAAAAANAAAAAAAAAAAATCAGTAGTGAAGGTTACTGTGTTATTAGAAGCATAGCAAGGAACATTATAAGCTCCACTCCTGGCCTGACTCCTTACCTTCATAGCAGGGCAAGAGCTTCCTCCCTTTGGACTGCAGGTCAGGAGGAATGATGTTGCAGAAGCCATGGGGCAAGATGTACTCCGTCTCATAGTAGATGTTTTTCCAGCGGTGTGCACATGCCTAAACAGATCACATAACATGGGTTATTGGCCCAGAGACACAGGAGATCACTCTGACCAAGGCAGAGCATGTATGAACAGGGCCACTCAGCATCACCTTCACCCCACAAATCCATTGTACCCTCCTTACATTCCACTGTTTCTAAAGTATCTTCTCATTGTAACCATCTGCAGCTCAGGACGTTGTCTGGCCTGGCAGCTCAGATCTCAGCCTTCACATGTATATAACTAGGAAAAAGAGAAGTCTCAGAGCCTATGCTGGAAATTTCAAAATCTCTGACTGTGCATGAATCCTCACAGACAGCAAAGCTTTTCTAATTAAGGATGCGCTAACACAACCCAGCAAAAGGTGAAAAACAGGAATAAAGACACTGAGAATACTCAGAAGGTTAAACCACCAAATAATGCATGTGTGAGTCAAAGGTTGGTTTCCACTGGGAAAGGCAGCTCTGTGCTCTGGTGACAGATGTGCTGAGCCTTGTATACTGGTAGTGAATTTAATTGAAAATGCCAAGGATTTTGTAGCAGCAAGAGTGGCAACATTAGCCAAGGTGCAGACGAGCTACAGAGCTTTATAGTGAAGAATGAGATCATCCTGAAAAACAGGACTCACCACACACTTGCTCAGTACAGCTGCCACACACAGGAACACATGCAAGCAATGCAGAGCCTGGTTCACAACTTCTCAGAACCCATTTGCTCCAAAAACTAACACTGCATTGCTGCCAGCCAAACCACAAGTTGGCAGCTTCTGCTCAGAATTTATTTGGAATAAAAGAAAAGGAAATGTGAAACAGCAATGGCTTTGAACTTAGCACATGCCAGACCGTATCTCCAGCTGGTCTGAGTCTACACTTAAGTCATGGTAGATGTGTCAATTTATATCATTTAAGGCTTAACCCCATGCCAATAGACCAAGCTTCTATGCTACAAATCATCTCCTCCACATGGCTTGGTCTTTTCTTGGACACTTTGCATCAACCCCATTTACGAATCTCATATTTGACCCCATCCTGCCCAGATGAGATGCCCTCTGTCTTCCATTTCTGTGTGGTACCCCACTTTTCTGACTCAGCACCTCAGAGCTGCCCATAAGAGCATCTCAGCATCATCATCATATTGTTAAAAATTATATACACTCATAAAGCAGGCACAGCTGTGTCACCTCTCCCACTAAAGGACACAGGAAGTGTATCGGCCACCGAGAAGCTCAAAATTCAATCCAGCCATCAACAGATTTCAATATACTTATGTCCAGAAAGATATAAATAGGTAATACTACTCTCAAAGAGCAAAATCAGTTGTGCAAAACCTGCTTTACTGTTAGCAGTGCTACATTTGATATTTATTGCTTTCCTAACTTCCTGTGCTCAAAGAGAGGCACATATTCCCACATACGGCTATCACAGAGGGACAGTGAGGGGCTCTGGGGGCTGCAGAAAGTTTTGCACCACACTGCATGCTGCAGGCTGCCACCTGTGATACAAAGAATCCTTCTGAGGGCACTCAGCTTCACAGCCAAATGCATGTGAGAGGTGCAATAAAGAGCAGCTTTGAAGACTCATGTATGCACTTTGAGGAGGCTCAGTTATGATTGCCATCCCCACGCACTACTCATTCAAAATTCAACAGCAACAGATAACCAACATGTGAAACGCTCATGTTCAGCAAAACCAGGAAATAGCCTCTCTCCTGATGGATCTGTGCTGTGGGCACAAATATACATATGCACAACCATTTCAAAGACAATGCCATAAATACACATACCATTACAGCAACAGTGTTGTCCGGATATAAACTCAAATGGAAACAGACCAAGAGTATTTTTTTAAATTTTTGAAAGATAAAGGATTGTGGTATTATAAATTCCTTGATATTTTGTATTTCAGAAACTGCAAGACACTCACATAAATTAACCTACTAATTAATCTCTCTCCAAAGAGTACGAACAATGGAGTCATGGAGAACAGCAGCATTTCATCAAAAGTAGGTGGCTTTGCTCAGGAGTGAGGTGCAGAGGCCAAGAAATATAAAACAATATAAGGAGAGAAAAAGCTGCTGCTGGGTAAGAAGTATGTTCAAAATCAACTGGAGGCTATGGGCGCAGTCTAGCAATTCTGGGCACACTTAAATCAATCTGTTAAGTCTTCGGTTAATGACCACTTTTCTGTACCTTCATCACAATGTTTATTCAGGCACACTGTAGCTCACCAATGACTGCCTTAGTCTGCAAACCTTCAAAGGATGAACTCTCCTTGGTCACCTCAGTTAGTGCTTCCCCAGACTTCCCTGTGCCACTGCTACAGAATTTGACATTTTTACAATGGACAGGAGTCCAGCAGCTCCTCTTCCTCCTCAAAACTCATTTCTCTGCAGCCAGAGAACCAGCACATTTGTCTCCCTACCATAACACATCTGATTTTGTTTTTTCTGTTTTCTCAAAAGCATTTAGAGTTGATTACAGTTCACTGTCGCCGTATCATTCAACATTGCCAAGGCAAGGTGATGTGGCTATAGGCTTCCTTCTCTGGCAGCAACAACACATGTCTGAAGAGGTCTTTGGAACAGAAGTGAATCACCTGAATTTGAGGCAACTGCAAACAACTGACAGCCTATGCACCCTATTTTAGATGCAAGTTATAGGTAAGTCCCTGTGCAATAAGGAAACCATCAGCATACTTTGGTGCTCAGCAGCTGCTGCTGTGGTACAGGTTCCAGCTCTATCACAGAACAGGGAAGAAATTATGCAAACCCTTGAAGCAAAATAAAATGCTTCTGAGCAAAGCAAGATGAGATATCTATTGATGGCCAACACTGCAGTACTGCAATATAATTAATAGCCCCTTTCAGAACTGCTGACACTTGGCTCTTTTGCATATTGTTGCAGCCACCAGCTCTGCTCCACAGGAAGAGCAACACAATGACAGAAGTGGCAGGTATCTAGGAAGAGCAAGACTGAAGGATGTGGCTCATCTCCCAGTCACAATGCAACGCCCCTGGTTTCTCTCCCAACAAAAGTAAAATGAGGAATTTTACTGTTTCCGTTTGGAAAGAGCGGGCAATCTCAGATGTATTACTACAGTACTGAGATTAATGCAGACTGACTGGTAGTATATCCAAGGATAAGAAACTTTCTCATTCAATCTTACTCCTACATTTGTTTATATCCTCACTGTTTGATGCTTTACTATTTAATCCATCACACAAACACCAAATTCTGGTTTAGTAACATCCTGGCACAATATGGGCTCAAACACAATCCACCTTTTACCAAACACCAACTGAAGCCCTCTGGCATGCTCCTCACCTTCCCCACTGCCCCCTTGCCACTATAGCTGATACTCTTATCAGACAACTGGGGAAGGCTGATAAGAAAAAAATTTAGGCCACTAAGTAGCTACAAAGCAAAAGCATCAACTTCTTTATACAACCCACTATTAAACTGTGTGACTAGTTAATCTAACACAGGATGCCAAGAGCATGAATATTTCACACAGGCAACTACACTTGTGTATGGAAAAAAAAGCCAATCCACCAAGGGCTACTGACCAGAAAGATATTACTCTGACTTAAAGGAATTCCTGGAGGAGATGCAATAAATAGAGCTGTAATGTCTGACAATATAGACTCTACACGCTCCTAACTAAAGAAACACACTCATGTTATCTAGCAATTAAAAAAAAAAATTTGGCAAATACACCTATGAACACATATTCAGACACATCTCAGAAAACCAGTTTTTCAGATGGGCCTCAAAGTAAAGCTACATTTTAAATAAACACTAACCCTTAAAATTAGAAGAGCACATGTATGGAAAACCATCTGTGGGAAAATCATAAATCTTTTTCAGAAAAACGTTCTCAAAACAGAGAGCAACAATGACCTGAAACATCCAAGAAATTTCCTTTCACAAAGGAATCTGTACATATTTTTTTCAGGCTCTGTTTACACACAGATGCGCACAGATGTATAATTAGTAGTTTAAGACTTTGGTGATAAATAATAATGAGAATTATATCATTAAATATTCTCCAGCATCTGGACATGGTCTCCGTGGTGAGGGGCAGCATAATCTTGTCAGATGCCTGGATTAGGACTGTTTTAAATCAGTGTCACTTGTGGAGACATTTTACCAGCCTAAGCTGCACTGAAATAAGCACACTACCAGCTGTGTATTTTATTTTACCTACATTTCACTTTTAACCTGCTTTATATGTGAAATTCTACCCCCTCAACCCTAATCCAAGACCACCCATGTCTCTCACCCTTGTATCCTCCATTCAGCCAGCCAGCACCCAGCTTGGCAGTTGCCTGGCTTTTTGCCCCACCAGCATTCCCTTCACTTACTTCTTCTCTCTAGGGAGACCCCTAAGCATCAGCTGCAACCTGTTTCCCTTTGAACCAAAATACACAAACCCTCTATTCTTAAAATACAGTTTTGATAAGAAATTAAGAGTTGCCTAAAAAAAATGTATGAACAACCTTCTAAAAATTAATTAGGATGAATTTGTCTATTTCAGCCTGATGATTGGATAATGAAAAGGATGTCTCTCAAGGGTAGTGTTATCCTGATAAATGCAAGTTACTTCCCAGTTGCCACACACAACTGAGCACATACAGCTCAGGATACACCCTGAAAACATGAATTGCTTACACTAGCATGAATGCCTTAATTTTGTCCTCTGTTCTGTATGTTCACAGTATATTTTGTTTGTGCCCCTCTTTCTCCCCTCCTCCTCTAGTCCTGAACATGTTTAAAACATCCAAGAAAAGTAAAGGTAGCCCCTATCACACTAACAAGGTATACACCAAGAGAGATGAGGCAAAATTAAGATCACAATACTGTGACAGAAGGGTATCAAACCTACCTGCTCTCCCACAGGGAAGTCGGTGCACAAGGATTTGGGGCATAAACACCTGTACTCTAAGCACATATTAAAAAAAATCTTTGAGGGAAGCAGGTTTGTCCTCTTGGCTTTTACAGGTGATTGGTACAGTAATTACTGCACAAGATCTTTCTCACTAGCAGCTTTTGACAGTTTGATGTTACATACAAGGACAGTCCTCTATATCTTTGGAAAGATGGGGCCAACTGAAAGTTTCCTATTCACAGTGCTGTTTAGAATTAGACTGCTGTCAAGGTTACCCTGATACAACCTAGATATTTGCCTGCCACATATTACATGCACAACATTTTGCTGCAAATTTCTTTTTATTTCTGTTAACTTCCCTGCAGACACACTCACTCAGGTAGACAGTCAGAACCCAACCCAACCATGGATGTATATACAGGCAATAAATGTAAAATCATAATGTAAAATACCCATGCATTCTAGAAAGGGTTTTGCCCAGGACTCTTTCCAATATCACAGGAAAAGTTTCGCAAAGAAATATTGCACATCCTAAGGATCACATCTGCTCTTCTTGTCCTGTCTACGTGCATAGTAACCACACTGAAAACAGTAAGTCAATCCACACACAGTTAAGACATCTCTATTTGCAACTCTTCTACCTTGTCAATAGGAAATTAATATAAATTAATGAAAATTACGGCCACAAAGAGCAATTTACATTTTTCCTTGTAAGTTTTGAGACGTAATTCATATGCTCAAGGAAAATGTATGCAAAAACTGGCAAAACTGCAAAAAATAAATTAGTAGAATACCTCCCAGTCAAATTGTATTTATTCAGTTCAAAGATATAAACCCTAGGATTTAGGAGGAAGTCCTTGGCTGACACAAGTCAGGTGTAATGGCTTGGAATCCTCCCTCTATAAATCACATCCTCTGGCTGGGGCTCACTTCTGCTTGACTACAGAATCTGCTGCCTCTTACTCTGGACTCTGTCAGTCACTGCCAAACACAATCCCGATATGTTTAGTCAGGCAGTAGCTACATTTTTAATGAGATCAAAGAATAGTATGGACTTACCAGCACACTTCCACCAGCCTTTGGCTGTCTAGCTAGGCTTACACCCATCCATTCATCATCTCTGTCTTCCTTACAGGTCTTTCCACAGAGCATTCCCCGAGAATTGCCTATAGAAAAAAGGGAAAGGCAGCAAGGCAAGGAGACATGAGTTTTAAACACCTGCCAAAGAATCCTGACAAGAAAAGAGATTGCCCATCAAACATTTGACAATGCTTTTCTTTCCCCTTGCATCCTGATTATTTATTAGTTCTTGAATGCATTAACTGTGGTAATGTTCTCACTCTTAGGTGACACCATACACATAAACAACTGAAGACAGACCCTGTTCCAAACAGTCAGCAGCTATCACACTATCTTCACAGCTCTACTTAAATGAACCATCAAACCCTTAAGTCAATGGGAGAGGTATCAGATTGCCTCCTGAATGCAATCTTGAAAATGAGATCGGGGCACTTAAAAAAAATGGGCTGAAATCCGTAGTCCTGTCAGGCAGCACTCATGAATCCATGACAACTTACAGTCTGGTAGAGGACAAGCCACTTAGCCAAAACGCTGTCTTAATACATGTAAACTTCATGAACAGAAATTCTACTTAGTTTAAGTACAAAAAGATGAACAATGCCTTTTCCTTATAAAGGCAGAAAAAGCAACATGTCACCAAGAAAACCAAAACCGAAATATTAAAATGCTTCATTCTTTACCATCATTATCCAGCAGGTAGTTTTAGATCATTATTTTACTTCAGGCCTCCACCTTCCCCTCCCTCAGACAGTTCATCAGAGTAACTGAAGTCAACCCTGATTCCTTGCAATGGCATACAAGCGGTCTCAATGAGACCACTTTAGTACAAAAAGTAAACTCAAGAAATTATTTGCTGTCTTATGAGGGAACCCATAGATCACCACATTACCAATAGCACCACATATTGTGAGCCCATCACGGCATTGCCTGGGGTCATCTCATACACAGCACTGCCTGGAGGAGGCAGTAGCACTCCAGAACACTTAACACAGTCACCAACATGCTGAAAAGTCATACTGAAACAGGTGAAAAAAGGACGGAAGGTTAGGTTTAGCAGGGAAAAATCCACATTTACCTGGTTACTCCCCGGAAAGAGCAAGCAAGGTCACTGAGAGGACACTAGCAGTGGGATGTTATTTTGTAATGCTGAAGAGAATATGACACTTTTGCTAACAGTGTTTAAAATCCATCAGGAAAGGCTGATGGCTGCCTCTCAGTATTTTGAGGCCAATTTGAAGTTGGAAGGACTGCTGGCCATGCAGTTTGGATTTTTTTGGTTGCCTCCTGCTGTCCCAACATCATAACTACCCACCTCTCCCCATATCCAGTTCTGTGCATCTTCTGTCAGGGTTGGTATGGACTCGACATTTAAAGACTGCTCCTGGGGACTGAACAGAGGTGCTGTATTTAGATTCTGCCTTGGGAGCACCAACCAAGACCCTGGAAACCAAAAAAAAGCAACAAGTGATTAGTATCAGAAGGAAAGGAAAATCATCAACAAACACCACCAAGGCTCACATTGCCAGAGCTTCACTAGCAAAAATACTTTTCTCAGCAACCTTGTAAAATAATGACACTGATTCACAAACTGAAAACACACACAATAAAGGCTGTGAAGCCTTTGTGCTTCTCCATAGTGAAGGCACAAATATTTTTAACAAATAAAATTTCCATTAGGATTGTACCACATTTAAAGTGACACACCCTCACAACACACCTTCCAAAAGCTTTTAGGATAGCATTAGGAGCACAACAGCATCTGCATCCATTTTTCCTCAGTTTTAGCTACATCAGTCCAGAACTGATACACTCTCGAGCAGATAAAATCTGAACCTCCTGCTGGCTGCAGTCTTGCCAAGCAGCCCAAGATTTGTAAGCTTGTTTAGAAAGTGGAAGCACCCCATTCTCAGAACATTTTATATAATTACATCTTGAATAAACAACAGCAAGAAATCAAACCAACAATACAAGCATATCTCTTCCACAATACACTGCTATCAACCAACATTTATCCTTAAGGCTGTGAAGACTTTACCTGGATCCCACATGAGATGTAGTGTTTATGGGAAGCATCAATGGCCTGCTCTGATCATAGGGTTACCCTCGAAAGAAAGATGGTCAGCACCTTTTAATCACTTGTGCTAAAACCCAGTTAAACTCTTTAACAACCAGGCTTTTATCTTCTCATGCCCTAAGGGATGCTTTTTGAGGAGGACTACAGGGGAAGCACAAGTATTAAAGGACAAGTACTTCACTGTCTCCTCATTAAAACGACAATGTTTTTCAAGTGGTTGTGACCCCAGACCTGGGCAGGTGAGGAGGAAGAAGGAGGTTAAGCAGGAGGAGGGCAGTGGGGAGCACCAAGCAGCTAAGTAACAGTTCTGCAATTCTCTTGTACTGTCACGCATGACAGATCTTCTGAATGTAAAAAAATCCTCACTAAAGCTAAGCCCAGGGCTGGAACTAAGGGCGACCATCTCTAAGAGGCTAAGGCTCCAGAAGTCCCCTGTGAAGACCTAGGCTGCTACCTGGGAGGCAGCAGCTGACCAAGGAGACACTGTTCTTCGTTTAGCCACTAAAGAGCTATTGGTGCAAAGGCAGTCTGCATACATAACTCTCCCGCTCAGAGATGGACAGCCCAGCACCAATCCCCAAATGGATGTTTTCCCTGTTCTTAATAGCTTTTCCCTCACCCTCCAATCTAAAGCTCCATACCAATCACCAATCATCACCATCCCAGTACACACAAGGAGATCCAAGGCACAAGGTGTGCACTTGTCCAGGGCCAACCTGAGTCATCCAAAAGAGAGGCTCTGATGCAGGAGAAGCATTTATACACAACAGGAGCACATCTCCACTCCTGACATACTGCCTTGGATGTTGGATGCAACAAAACTGTCCTGTGGCACCTGATACATTTACAAAAATATGAGAAACCCCTGTGTTAAGTGACCATTTTTTCAGAGGTTTTATAGGCTAAACTGTTTCATCTGGAGAATTCTGATGGAACTGCACTCTTGCACTCTGTAACACATATTATGCTTTCACAAGTGAGGAGAATTAATGTCTAAAATACTTAAATTGCTAAAACCTACAAAGGCTGCACACTTGGGGAGCAAGTGCAAAGGACCTTGAAAAATAGCTCTAAATGGAAATCCTACTAGGCAGGCAGCAGATATAAAATCAAATGCCAGTCATTTCATTTACACAGGCAATGAATGCATAACATTCCCTTACTGACATTCACATGATCTAACAAAAATAAACATTACTAGCTTAAAGAGTTACAGGTTCAAAGTGCAAAAGGAAACACCATGTTTCGATGACCTGTTATAACAGTAAGATAAGACAGGTCACACTGAACTCCAGTTTAAAACACATTCTGCTCTAACCTAAGAAAAATAAATATGATTTAGCAACTAGTGCACAAGATACCTTGGGTTGCAACATGAAAGACAGAGACAATGGAGTCTAAATTACAAAGCATTTTCATCTCTCTTTAAAAAGATGAATGGGAAAAATTGATAATTAACAATTTGAGTAGACTATTGGTACAGATAATGCTGCTGTCTCAAGCAATTGTACCTTTCAAAAAGAAAACATACATTGCCATTTCTTCATGTGGATTGAGCAGAAAGAAGCAGCCAGTGATGTGTGCCAATGGCAAATTTATTTTGGATTGCCGTGAATGTCCATGCATTCAAATTTGATATTTCACACACAGCACACACTATGCCATATTAGGATTAATTTTGTCTCATTCTCTCACTCTTGCAACTAAAACTCAGCAGTTGATACCTTTGCAGAGCCACTGCTTCATTTAGCATGCCCTAAGATGGTTATTTTCAGAGAAACAGGAGGTTTTCTATTGGTTCATATGCTTTTTGGTTGGTATTTGTTACATAATAATTACTTTAATTTTATTCAAAGGTTCGAGACTGGAATATTTCCTTTGTCAACAAAAAGACTTGCTTACTCTTTCACTAGCTTCTGTATGTAATGACTTAACTGTTGTAAGGACGTCACCCATTTAACTATCATGAGACTTTTCAGCAGACCTGGATACACAACTCATTTCCATCTAAATACTTTGGGACTCCTGGAGCAAAAAAACCACCTGTTTGTACCTTCTCTACACATTTAAAACACCTTTGAAATCTTTTGCAATGTCTACGAAGAAGCACTGCAATCAGAGGAAGTGTTTTTTCTCTGCTACAATATCAAATCAGAAATACATTTCAAAACAAAGTCTTAGAGTCTAATAGAGTCCTCTTTTATTTCAGTGCTGTGGAGGCTTGCCTGGCATGAACACAGAAGATATAAATACAGATAGAAGTACAATTTTCCAATATATTTCAAATGGTTTAACCAGCATTTGTTTAAAATGACTAATTTTTGCAGTACAGATTTCCAATGCTACTATATGACTACTTGGGCAGTCAGCAAGCAGGCACCAGCAGTTCTCCAGCCTTTTGCCAAAAGGCTTACTATATGAGTAATACTCTCTGCAGAGATTATTGATGAGCGCAGGTTCTCACCACAACCATACTATTCTATGATAAGCCCCTAGAATATTAGTGAGTAACTGCATGAAGATACCTTGAAGGGGAAACCCCATTAAGAGAAAAGAAGAGAACCAAGAACAGGAGGAGGGGAGTTTAGAGCCATTTTCCTTGAGGTGTACAGAAATCTGTAAGCAACAGCCTCATCCCACTGGCTCTGTGTAGCAGATAGGGACAAGCGGTCGGAAGATCTCGCGATGTCACGGAAAGCCAGGACCCTTCTCCCTCTCCCCAGAGATAAGCAATCACCCTAAGAATGTAACCCCTCCTAACCCAGTACCTTTCCACTCTCTTACTAACCACAGACCCCCTCTGACGTAGTGAAACCCCTTAGACTATTTAACCTCACAAGATAAGATAATAAACGCCATTTGACCGTCCACCACGTTGGTGTTAGCGTGCGTCTCTGGCCCGAGTAAACCTGGAGGATTTGGGTCGCCTTGCCTTTTAACAAAA
>VZRH01008332.1:22657-66604 GCA_013397555.1 Urocynchramus pylzowi | reverse complement strand
AAAAACCCCCACAAACACAAAAAAAAAAAACACACAAAAAAAAAAACCAACCAAACCAGAAATATTAATATTAGTTACAAACTAGAGTTTATTCCCCAAAAACACATTTTTCATTGCAATCAATTATATTGGAAGTTCAGGCCAAGCACAGCTTGTGGTAAAAACAATCGTACACTCAAAGTAAAAGCTATTTAGGAGGAATATTTATTTAATTTAAATATTTAAATATTTATTTATTTATTTAATATTTATCTCAGAAAACAGACACCCCAACACCTCTGCTGCACACCCCTCACCTGGGGTGAAGCTCGTGCTGAAAAGGTTCAGGCAGCAGTTTCATCATTTATGTAGAGACACAGAAGACACACAACAACAAATTCATGTCCTACAAACACCAACACCCTCTGATCTTTTTGTCCTTCAGCAGTTCCAAATGTTTCTTTTCTCCTGTGACCAAAAAAAAAAAATAAAGTCACTTACAGGCTCAAGCTTTTTGAGGAAGGGTTTTGCAGGACAGCAGGACAGCAATTTTCCCTGACTCCTGAAATCATAGAGTGGCTAAAACCTGGGAATACCATTCATGATGCAATCCTGTTTGTGTGTGGAATCTCAAACTCACCAGGAACAAGCCTGGCAGGACCAGAGGAGCTCACCCCTCCTTCCCAGGGCAGGCTCAGCAAAGGCAGCAGCAGCATCTCTGCAGGCTCAGGGGTCCCCAGGGCTGTGGATTCCCCCCCAGGTGCTGCACACCTTGTCTGTGAGTGACCAGCTCTCCTCACCTGCAGGAGTTTTCCTGACTCACCCCTGGGGGTTTTGTTTGCCCAGGGTGTACAGCTCTGCCTGCTCCGTGCCTTTCCTCTTCAGAGCTCTCCTCTGGGATCTCTCCCTGCTCAGGTTTTTACCCCAGAGAGGGTAAAAACTTTTAAACTGCTTTCAGAGAGGGATTTGGCCATAAACCATGGCAGGCAGGGCACTGAGGGGAGGGGACACCTGACCAGGCCACTGTAAAAATCATTCTGGGAGACAGTCCTGCTAACAAAACCTCCCTGTATTTGGTCAAGCTTCCAGTTTTCCTTCACTGTTGGTCAAGACCTTTTTCTTATAAGGTCATGTTCTGAGTTCACCTTTCTGACTGGGTCTGTGCTCCCACACCTGGCTGTGCTTGCTCCACCCAGGGGTCTTTGGAACCTGGCTTCTGTACCTGCACCACATTTGTTATTTTTGCTATTGAAGTTTTTTATTTTCTGGCTAGTTCCATCGTTCCTGTGATGGATGAGTGATGCCATGGCTGACTCTGACAATTAAAAGGCAAATATTAGGTATATATGTTAGAAATTTATAGATTTATAGTTATGTTTTACCCCCCCTTGTGTTGTTATCAGGGGACAGCCTAGGGTTGGGACATTTGGGAGGGTGGGATTGTCACTGTGGTGACATCTGACCTCCAATCAAGATTTAAGGCAGTGATCTCCACCAGAGGACAAAGGAGGAGCTGGTGGACAGAACTTTGGGAGGAGCTAAAGGATTAAAAGGTGAAATCTCCACTGTCTGAGTGAGCACATGGTGGGAAAAATCCTCTGCTCCTGGTGCCGTAATATTTTCTCTATTCAGTCTTCTGTTGTATTTTTGATAAGATTTTAACAAACCTTTTAATTTTTTTGAAAGTGAGTAGCGTTTCTCACAGTTCCTGTCCATCTTTTTCAGCCAGCTCCTCCTGGCTAAGCTGAAGCAGGGGACCACAGTGGGATCCAAAGCCCCACTTTGCTGTGCCTTCCCCCCTCCAGGTTAAACCTCCCTGTTAAACCCTCAGCCCTGTCTGAAAGGAGCTCTGTGTCACCTCTGTGTCCCTGCCTGGTGTCCCCCTGTGGTGGCCACCCCTGCAGGAGGCTGGCTGCCCAGCCTGGGGGATGTGGGGCTGGAGGATCTGCTGGGATTCACCCCAGCTCCCCTTCCCTTCCCCACAGCAGCCCTGGCTCAGCTCAGGTCCAGCTGGTGAGTGATGATGAGGAGCTCTGGGCCTTCATCCTGCAAGCTGCCCCTCCAGCCAGGTGGCAGGACAAGCTGCTGCTGGAGCGTTCAAATTGGAGCAAAACCCCCCAAAATCTCATCTGCAGTGGGTGGGATCCCTGCCCACGGCAGGAGGTTGGGAACAGATGCCCTTCAAGGTCCCTTCCAGCCCAAACCATTCTGTGATTCCATGATTCAGTTTTGGGGACATGAAACCGTTTCTGAAGGGACATAAATGCATTTAATGAAACCAAACCTTCCTTACATCAAGTGCCAACAAAACATCACTGCCAAATGTCAGTTTTAAAAAACCTTAGTGAATCCAGCTCACTGGACATACCTCAGACTCCTATTTTCCAGGGGAAATAAGGCATTTCTGTAACACCATTTCAGTGCTTATTTCTCATGTAGGAATAGTCAAATCACAGTCAGAGTGAGAGGGTGCTTGTACATGACCTGCTTTTGCCAATAGTAATAAAGGTGACTTTGAACAGCAAGGAAAATCAGTTTATAGTTGTTTTAGATAATTACTCTTACTTCAGGAACCATAGTTATTTATTTATTAATTGATTAAAATGCCTTTCTGGACATACAGAACAATGGCCAATGCATCCTCCATACAAATAAATAGATGCAGGAGAAAAACTTCTTTTTGTTCATCCAGTTACCTGCCTGAGAAGGGAAAAGGAATAAGGAAAGGGACCTCAGGCACTGAAAGGGTGGAGGATGATGCCAGAATGGTTTGTGCTACCTTTTCTCCAACAGGTTTCTGGCAGCAGAGGGGAGATGAACACGGGGAGGGGACGTGGAATGGTCCCAAATAATGAGTTCAGGGACCTGGAGGGGTGGCTGTGTCTGCTCCTGGCAGCCCAGCAGTGCTGCAGGGGCACTCCTGACAGCTGGAAACTGAATGGGAAGAGCAGCCAGACTCTCAACAGCTCCTCTCCCTCATTCCTGGTGGGGAATTCCCTAAAGACATCAGCAAGGTTTGGGTGGCTGATCTAGAGAGCTGAGCAGTGTCAGAATCCCAGACATCCCTCTCCGTGCCCCAAACCCCAGACAGGGCTCTGGGCAGCCCTGGCAGGAACCCAAAAACACTCAGGGCTTTGATTTCAGCCCATGGCACAAATTACCAACCTTATATGAGGAGTCACAAGTCACAAAAGTTTAGACAGCACAGTAGCAGTAGTTAGAGGGTGAAAGGAGAAAATTTGGGATTTGGTACAGGGGGTTTAAAACCCTAAGATGGAGGGATTGGGGCGTGCCCTGTCCTTCTTCCTTCTTCTTCCTGACATCCATCTTTTAGGTGATGCTGGCATTTTTAGATGGGTTCAGAGTAGAAAGTCACTGTCTAACACAGGTGTTAGGGATGGGCACACAATTGTAAATATCTAATAGGTAGTTCATGGTATAAAAGACAGCACCAGCCCCGTGGGAGGGGTGAGCCTTGGACTGACCTGCTGGCCAGAGCTCGGGGGTCAGACAGAAAATATTTGAGATAAGAGACAATAAACATCACTGAGAACACGAGCAGAAGGCTCCTGACTCCTTCTGGGACAGCTGGGCTGGGAAAAGCAGCTTCCACCAACACCTGGGGTCATCTCCAGCAGGGAAGAGCCTGACCAGCAGACCCTTGTGGCTGTGTCCTGCAGCCCTGTCCCTCCAGCTGCCCCTGTGACACTTCCACGTGGGAGATGCTGCTGGAAATTGTGTTTTACCCAGTGAAAACTCTGCTCTGACACTGTTGCTGTGCTGGGTCAGCCAGATGGGGAGAAAGGAAAACCTTGTTGTTATTATTGATGTGCTTTATTTATGAAATAAGAGAAGACTTGGGCTGCTGTGCTAATTGTTTCACACCCCATGGACCCCAAGGAAACCTGCCAGGACTGAGGTCCTGGAGCCTCCAGAGCCCAGGGTACACTCTGTCCCCAGGCCACAACCTGCAATTTCAATTTGGGAAACTCTAAGGGAGGAAGTGTAGCTTGTACAACTTATCTGAGCCTATTTCCCAACAATAACTATTGTTCACTCCAGCAGCCTGACATAATATAATTTGTTTTGTGAAAAATAAATACAATTTGCAGCCCGTAACTGTAGTGAGACATACTGTGATTTTATTAGCAACAGTAGATGGATTTTTTTTTCATTGTTTCTGAAAGAAATCAACATGATTCTGTTTGCAGAATGCAGTAAAAACTCATCTTGAAACCCTTGAGATGGTATTGCATTGGTTGGTTTAAGTTCTTAACAACTTTAGCTGAGTTATGAGAAGCTATGGTTTCCATATGCTGAAAAGACAAGTTAATATCCCTTTATTTTCTGTGAAGTACCACACACACACACACACCAGTAAAAGATTCTGCTTTCAAACCAGGAGGAATAATTGGTTTTGTCACTAGTGTCCTTTATACTAGATCTCTGTGTCTTTTGTTGAAGTAATCCACCTGTGAATCCTCTGGGAAAGCCAAACAAGATTGGTTTATTGAGAAAATGTTGTTTTGGTGTCTGAAAAATCCAAGAAATAAAGCCATGCAAAAGTAAAAATCCGGAAAAGTGAAAAAAAACCCCATAAATTAACACATATTCTTGCAGGAGAACTTGCACTGTGCTGTGAAAGTTTATTTTCCTCTTTCTATTGCTACAGAAATTTCCCTCCATGAGGGCTGCAGACTATTTACACTGAACTTAATCTCACCTACTTTTTGCCCAGCTTCCAGCCCTCCTTTCCATTATTCAGTGTTTCCCCTATTACTGATTTTTATCTGTGCTTTTGATTCACAAATGCAGCTCCGCAGGAAAAGCTTTTCAAAAATCACAATCCAGTCCACCACCTTAAATCAATCTCCCTCTCTCCTACAAAAGCTTCCACTCACATGCTGGTAAAAATTACCCAAAAACAGAGAATTCCCCCGGAACCACCCACGACTCCTGCTCTGCCTGTGGAAGGTGTCCTGCCCCTGGAACGAGCTGATCCTCAAGGTCCTTTCCAGCCCAAACCATTCTGGAATTCTCAGCCTCGTTTTTTTGGGAAGGGGCTGCTGGCACCAGCCTGGATTTTTCACTTCCAGGGGCTGATTTCAGCTGAGCCCCCCTCCCCGAGCCTGGGCAGCTGCTGGTGATTCCTGCTCAGCCTTTTTTCTCCATGAGCTTTTTCGGGTTTACACTTTCCACAGCTGGTGGTTAAGGGGTGGGGAGGTGAGAATTGATGTCATTATAATTGCCTCGAGAAGCTCCTTTCTGCCCTCACCACCCCGTGAACCCAGAGAACTGACTTCATTCCCCAAAATGAAAAAAAAAAAAAAAAAAAAAGAGATGTTTTTTTTAAGGTGTGGGAGCAGAGACAGCCTTTATCTCATTCATAGCCATAACAGCATGAATAACAGGCTGTCAAGATGGCTAAGAAAAACCAAATTATACCTCTAATTATGCAAATTAGAAACCAAACCAGCTATCCCTTATCCCCCTGTGTAAACAACTGCACCTTTCTCCTCATGCAAAGCCATGAGACAAGGGGTTTGCCATTAACTTCTCTCCAGCAGAGCTGTGCAGCAGCCCTGGCTGTCCCAGGCAGTGAGCAGCACTCAGCATTCCCTGTGTCCCCAGCCCTGCAGGGCTCAGGAATGCCCTGGTCCCCTCCCCGGGCTGTGCCACCAGCCCTGCAGTGGCCCTGGTGGCAGAGCATCACTGGGCAGCCCCTGGGTGGGATGGTGATGAATTCTGAGCCCCTGCAGGTCACTAACCCAGAGCAGGTGTCCAAGGTGTCACCAGGGGTGTGGGGTGGTCACTCTGAGAGGAATGACAGATTTGTCTTTGCCAACAAGCTGTGGGTCTGCTGGTAGGTAAAACCAGCACTGGGAGATAAAGGAAACAATGGGAAAGATTCCACTGACTGAGGGATGGAAAAGGATATTTGCTTTTACAAATAAACTGTAGGTTTGCTGATCAATGATATTGGATATTGAAAAATGAAAGAAACAATGGGAAATAGACCCCCTAAATTCCATAAGAATTAGCAATTAAAGGGGAGGGTTATACATTAGAGGGAAATCTCTGGTATCAGGTATTTTGGGAAGTCTGTACCTCTCAAGTAGCTCAGCCAAAAAGAGAGAAAGGAAATGTGGCTGGGAAATTGGGATAAAAAGGAATCTGCATCCTCCAAAAATTGGAGACACCCCAGGGGAATGGCCCATGGCCTCTCCCTTTATTGGAATAAAGTGAAAGGACTCCTCTGTCTCCTTTTTGGACAAAAACCTCTGATGTTTGTGGATTAATTTCCCTAACAATTCCAAACACTCCTGCTCACACCAGGAGAGATGCTTCAGCAGGAACAGAGAGGAACCTGTCCCACCTCACCTCCTCAGCATACAGCTGCTTTCCACTCCCTACAGGTTTTCCTCCACATTCCTTTGTCCATTTTCACACATTGCTATCAGCACAGCACAAAAATCACTTGCCACTTCGTGTGGACTCCTGCCAGAACCCCTGCACTTTCTCCTGGTCCAGCAGCAGAGACAGCCTGAAGGAAGGATTTGGGAGTTCCCAAATTTGGGAGTTCCCTGTGCCAGCCATGGCTTGGCACAACCCCCGTGCCTCTGACTGTCACAGCACTCAGAACTGAACAGAAAAAGAGAGAAAAGGCAGGACCTGAAGGCAGGGAGTAAGACCTGAAGTTTCTGCTGTCAGGAAAATTAATCCACAAACATCAGAGGTTTTTGTTCAAAAAGGAGACAGAGGAGTCCTTTCACTTTATTCCAATAAAGGGAGAGGCCATGGGCCATTCCCCTGAGGTCTCTCCAATTTTTGGAGGACACAGCCTCCTTTTTATCCCAATTTCCCAGCCACATTTCCCTTCTCTCTTTCCCCATTGGCTGAGGGACTTGAGAGGTACAGACTTCCCAAAATGCCTGATACCAGAGATTTCCCTCTAATGTATAACCCTCCCTTTTAATTGCTAATTCTTAGGGAATTTAGGGTTTTTCCCCATTGTTTCTTTCATCTTGCAATGTCCACTTTAATTTATCAGCCACCCTAAAGTTTATTTGTAAAAGCAAATATCCTTTTCCATTCCTCAGTCAGTGGAATCCTTCCCATTGTTTCTTTTATCTCCCAGTGCTGGTTTTACCTACCAGCAGACCCACAGCTTGATGGCAAAGACAAACCCATCATTCCTCTCACTGCTAACATGCCACACATCACATTCCCCACCTGTGTCTGCTTTGGGGGGAGAACAACCCTCTGGAGGCAGCTGAGGGGTGTCTGGGCTCTCAGGCTGTGCACACAGAGCTCCTGGACCTGCTGGCAGAGGAAGAGTTAACTGTGGAGAAGGGAACTTGCAGGCAGAGAGAGGAATTGCTCAGCCTGGAGGAGTTCCAGGGACACCTGAGAGCCCCCACCTGAGTGCCCAGAGGGGCTCCAGGGAGCTGCAGAGGGACTGGGGACAAGGCAGGGAGGGACAGGACACAGGGAATGGCTCCCACTGCCAGAGGGCAGGGATGGATGGGATGTTGGGAATTGGGAATTGTTCCCTGGCAGGGATGGATGGAATTCCCAGAGCAGCTGGGGCTGCCCCTGCATCCCTGGCAGTGCCCAAGGCCAGGTTGGACATTGGGATTTGGAGCACCTGGGGCAGTTGGAGGTGTCCCTGCCAAAGCAGGGGTGGCACTGGGTGGGATTTAGGGTCCCTCCCAACCTAAACCCTTCTGGGATTTTGTGAGTCCAAGAGCAGACACCCAAGGACCAAAGGGCACTTTGGGGCATTTTCTGCTCTGTGTGCAGAGGGCCTTTTTGGCCTAAAATGTGTGCTTTGGGGAATCTTGTCCTGCTTTTTATCATCCAGCATGTGAGAAGTGATGAGGAGCAATGAGCCAGGCAACAGCTGTGTGGTGTGGGGTTTTCCTGCAGGCTGGCTCTCAGCTGGAGGCAGTGGCTGACCCCTCTCAGTGCACACCAGGAGCTGCCTCTGTGCTCATCACGAGGCACATCCCAGCACCCAAACACTGAGCATCCCTGCCCTGCCTCTCTGGGGAGCAGCATCAGCCACCAAGAGCAATGCCCAGAGCAGAATTTGGATTTTCCCAGCTGAGGGCTGGGAGCAGTGGGTAATGCTGCTGCTTGCAGCAATGTTAAAACACTCATTCTGTGCCTCTCAGAGAGATTCACCTTGACAAGACTGCACAAATGGGAAACTGATGCCCATGCTATCCAAGCAATGTCTGCTCCTAAAGGACATGACTGACAGACTGTTGCCTCCTATTTGTGTGTGAGGTGAAGGTTTCTGCCAACAGTTCACTCTGCTGCAGCACATAAACAACCCTCAGCTGAGGGCTGCATATATCAGTTTTGTATTTTCTACAGAGGTTGTAATGAATTGCCCTCTTGAAAGCTTTCGTTTTGCACATAGCATCAGATGGCCTTCCATTCAGAATGAAGAAAAATAAAATAAAATTTAAGAATCCTTGAACTACATTTTGTTTACAGCACAATATGAATTCCTGGTGATTGTGGGGAAAAAAAAAAAAAAAAAAAAAACATCTTGGTAAGAATCAGAATAGACAAGCTGTCTCTCAGTGAGATTTGCTGTTGGTAGATTACTCCTGGGTAAGAGGCTCAGGTGCAATCAGCTGCTGGAAGTTAAAACATCCAGGCTGATGCTAGCTGCATCTTCCCAAGTGAGGCTGAGAATCAGTCCCAGAATAGTTTGGGCTGAAGGGACCCTACAGACCAGCCCCTGTCACCCCCTGCCATGGGCAGGGACACCTCCCACTGCCCCAGGCTGCTCCAAGCCCCATCCAGCCTGGCCTGGAGCATTTCCAGGGATCCAATCCAATGGGAATTTTTATCTAACTCAATCCAATGGGAATTTTTCATCTAACCCAGCCAGTGTTCACAATAATCTCTCCAGGCAGTGTGAGCCCCTCCAGGGCACACTCACAGGTATGGGTGTGTGTGAACAGCACACCCTTGACCCACCCAAACATCTGTTCCCTCAGGACAGAGCACACCTCAGGGAGGAATTCTGGCACCAGCCCATTGTCTTGGTTTGGGAAGACAGGTGTCTGCTAAGGAAGGCCAGAGCCTCCCCTGGAATAGAGAATGTAAACCCCCTCCCTTTGAATTGCTATAAAGTTTAAATCAAGGGGCTCTCAGGCAGAAAATATGGGAGCAGGGATAACAGTCCTTTACTAAGGAAGAAAAAAATATAAAAATATAAAATAAACAAATGCAGTAGATTAAAACAACACAGACAGAGTCAGAACTCAACCTGACACCCGGTTGGTCAGGGTGTAGTCTCAGTCCAATTGGAATTGTGGCTGCAGTCTTCCTGGACTCAGTCCTCAGGTGTGGTTCTGTTGGAGCAGGAAAATCCTATCGAAGGAAAGGTGAGGATCTTCCTCTGCTGATCTAGTTGAAAAGGGGCAGTTCTCTTTCTGAGCAAACCCAGCAAGAGCTGTGCTGTCTCTCCAGACTCCCAGCTCTATCCCTGTAGGAATGCTTGGCTCCTCCCTCTGGGCGGAGCATCTCACAATGGGATGTTAAAGTTCTCAGCAGTCATGCATTGACATTCAATAGCCTGTTATCAGCAGATGTCTGCCTGGAGGGAGGAGTGGTTGTGGAAGAGATAAGGAAAACTGCCCACTTAACAGAAGACAACTGCCATAGAGATGGTAAATAGAATAGTATTGGTTTCACAATCCAGGACACCCACCCACCTCGGGCGGAGCAGAGCCTCCCCCAGCCCCTGGCCCTGCTCCCCTCAGCCCCATCCCCACGGCTGCTGGGCTGAGATGCTGGGGTCCCACCCGTGGCTGCACAGAGCAGGGGGGTTCAGAGCCCTCCCCAGCTGCTCCTGGGGCTCCCTGGGCTCCTCTCCCACCCCAGGGTCCCTCCCCAGCTCAGGAGCAGCTCCAAGGGACAGTGGGGACACGGCCAGGGAGGGCTCCAGGGCTGGCAGGGAGGCGAGGGGCAGTGCTGAGGGGATGTCTTAGGTTGCAAAGCAAGATGTAACCAGAGGTGTGTATTCCATCACCCCCTGTTAAAACCAGGTGGGGCAGTGCTCTTTACCTCTCCCACAACAAATCCTCCCTCCAGGAGATCTCTCCTGTTCATGGGCCATTAATTATTAATTGTCTCCTGTTCATGGGCCATTAATTATTAATTATCTGCTGTCCATGGCCACTGAGTGGCCCTGCATGGCTGATCAAATTCCATCATCCCACTGGGAGAGGCTCTGTCCAGAGGAGGAGCCAAGCATTCCTACCTGGATACAATCTGACCTTGGGAACACCCCAGCAGCCTTTGCCCCCTGCATTCCCAGAGGAGCAGCCAAGCATTCCTACCTGGATACAATCTGGCACCTGGAACACCCCAGCAGCCTTTGCCTCCTGCATTCCCAGAGGAGCAGCTTTCTGCTCCCCTGCATTCCCAGAGGGAGCCCAGGCCCATCTCCAGCAGCCCTGGAGCTCCAGAGGAAAACTCCCCCCTTGTCCAGGATCCCTGCTCCAGCAGAGCCACAGCTGGCACTGCAGGAGGGCTGAGCCACCCTGGGATGGGACTGTGCCACCACCCTGACCCACAGCTGGCACTGCAGGAGGGCTGAGCCACCCTGGGATGGCCCTGCTGCCACCACCCTGACACACAGGTGTCAGCTCCTGTTCTAACTCTGGCAGTGGTTTGTTTTCTTTATTTGTACTATTGCATTTGTATTTTTACAAACTGTTACTCCTCTTCCCGTATCTTTGCCTGAGAGCCCCTTAATTTATATTATTATAATTATCAAAATTATAATAATTTGGAGTTGCAAAAATAATTTGCATTTTCCATTTCAAGGAAGGCTCCTGCCTTCCTTAGCAGGCACCTGTCTTTTCAAACCCAGACAGGGCAGGTTGTGATGCCTTGGGAGGCCACCTGGAGCAGAGCTAGACAGAGTTAAAGGAATAAAGTAGAGATTTATGAGAAATCCTTCAAAGGATACACCTTGGGCAGTACAAGAGCCCAGCTGTGGCTACACCCAAGATGGACTGAAAGTCATGAGTTTTATAAGTTTTGGTCCATTTCCACGTTGAGGTTCACTGTCCAATTCCAGCTCCAGGTGATGCAGTCCCACCCTCCCAGTTTGCTCTCCTCCATTCCCTGTTGTTTGCACTTTTTGGGCCTGAAGTTGCAGTGGTGTCCTTGGTTCTGGAAAAGGATTATTTAGTGTGACTGAGCTGTGAGGAGAACTTGCTGACACTTTATATGAGAGTTCAGAGTTATAAATGCAGTACAAAATCTGGAAAATATGAAAGATAAAACTTTCATAAAAGTTTTATCATATAAAAAAGGCCTCAGTTGGTGTGAGCAGGTCCCTCCCCTGCCCACAGAGCACCTGTGGGGACACAGGCTCAGAGCACTGAAAGGCTGGAGATGCCCAGCCCCACCTGTGAGACAGAGATCTCAGAGCTGCCACACCAGCTCCAGTTCTCACAGCTTTGGGGTGGCACCAGCTGAAAATGTTTTACTGTTCACAAACGTGATTCTCCCCTCGCTTCATTTGTGTACTTTTGGACAATCTCTTCCAGTCCTACAAAACTGTAAATTCCAAATAATGTAGAGGTCTGACTACCCAAGTATGAATTTCTTTATAAGTGCAGCAAGGAGTGGAGCAGAAGTGAGTCAAGGGCTTGTGCTGGGGCACTCAGAAGGTGTGTGCACCATGCACAGCCCTTGGATGCTGAAAAAAGAACAGGGTCAGGCAACAAAAAGTGCATTTTTCAGTGCAGTTCTGTCCATAACTTCCTTTCCAATAGCTTGTAAACCTTCAGGCAAGCACTCACAGGAGCAGACTGTGTAGCTTATAACCTGTGTGTGACAAAACCAGTTTGGCACTGGTGCAGGACCAGGATTTGCTCTTGCAAATAATTCCTCTGCACTCCCTGTTGTGAGCATTATAAACTCTTCTGACACTCCTGCCAGCGGAGGAAAGGTTGTGTTGCCTCAGGTCCTGTCAGAAGCTCCATTTCCTCACTTGCAATCCCAGCCCAAGTGCTGTGCCCAGCTCCTGCAGTGCCTGGCAGGGAAGCTGCCAGTGATGCAGAAAGAAAATGGCACAGGAGAGAAAAGGGAAGGTTTTAAATCCTTGATGGTGGCCACAGAGATCTGCTGAGCTCAGGGAAACTCAGACACAGCACTGGATATTTGCTGTGAGCTTCTCTCAAAACTTTGGGGACATAAACCTGAGAAACCAAGACAGAGATTTGAAAATATGTCAGATTATTTTTATTGGAAAATATGTCAGATTATTAATGCTTTATTGCAATACTGTGGTGATCAGCAGAGCATTAAAGGATTGGTGTGCAAAGGTGGGAAAGAATAAAAATGCTTCTCCTTGTTGTTCTCTTACCTACCTTTCAAAAATACAGAAGACTGAAATTATTAATTGTGTAACAACTTACAAACAGCTGTACAGAGGATGTCAGCTGAGATTTGGTGGAACACAAGGGAAATAAATAACAGTGACTTCTAACCCAGAGCCTAGACAGGCCTTGCTGAAGTCCCTGGGCACACTTTTAAGAGATTCAGCTTTTTTAAGATTTAGCTTTTTTAAGATTCAGCTCCAGGACAGGGCTGTGCCCACCCTGGGCAGGGCAGAATGCAGAACACACAGCCCCCACAGGGAATGTCCCAAATTCACACCAAAGTGTGGGGAATGTAAACTCCAGAGCACTGCTGGGGCCTCCCCTGAAGGAAAGGGATTCCCCTTAGTTGCAAAAAGCTGCTGTATAGGGGAAATGTAAAGTTTACATTTATTTAAAATTTTGTTTAAATAAAGCTTAAATTGAAATCCTTTTAAATTACAGGATCTAGGGCTTTTTAAAGAATATATATTTTCTTTTGAGCAGCCTCCTCCTTTACCATGAGGAAGAAAAAGGCAAGTATATGACATGGGTGTGGCACACACCACTGGATGTGAAGAACAGAAAACAGAACATTTATAACAGTTAAAAAGGGGAGGAAAGGTACATCCTAAAGAAATCAGGTGGAGATTTTTGTCTTGCTGCAGGGGAAAAGGGGGGAAGGAAAGCTGCCTGATGGCTTGTGGGACAGAGCAAAGGTATCATCAGCCACAGATCCCTTCTAAGCCTTAATTGCTTCTCAAAAAAAATGTGTCAAAAGGCTTACACAGATTTAGTTTGCAATTTAATTAAAGGATTAGCGAAGTTTTCTTTTCCTATGTGGGAGCTATTAAGAATAGGAACTTACCTAGAAGATCGGCTCATTTAACATAGCTACTTAATTGCATTAATAGAGCCTTTGCTTGGGCAAAGCACTGCAAATAGAGCCAGTATTTCCATTTATACAGAAACACTCCTCAGGGAGGCGAGGTGAGCTCAGGGTGGGCGCAGAACACAGCCAAGGAGGACACGAACCCAGACAGAGCTGTGGGCAGCAGGGTGGTCCCAGGGACGCTGGGAATGTTCTTGGGAAGGCTGGCTCGGGGCACCTTGGTGTTCTGTACCTTGCATTATTAAAACTTCATACTTAGACACCTGTTTGGGGACAAAAAAATCCAAATTACAGTCCGCATCACTCCCTGGCGACGCACTTTGTGGGCAGGCTGGCTTAAACCAGAACAAAAACTCTGCTTCAAGGCGTTCTCCTTGATTACACCCCAGTCCCCCCCTGCTCCCTCGGGGGCTCCTGTTTCCCTCCTGGGGGATGGGGGCTGTCCCACCCCAGTGCAGAACCCACGGTGGCCCCTGGTGGCTCTGTCCCCGAGATGGGCAGAGGGGACAGACCCTGCCCTGTCCCCAGCCCCGGGCACCCAGCAGAACCAACCCCCAGCCCCTGCCCCTCAACAGGAGTGTGAATGTGTGCTCACAGCAGACTGGGAATGTTGGGGATGCCCCAAGACTCGATTCCTACTCGATTCTGCAGGGAGCAGAATGCAAAGAGGAGTAATTCGGTATGTAGGCAGAGGGGAAAGCTCAGCACTCGACTGAAACTTTTATTTAGTGTTACATAAGAGTGAGATAATTATAATCTGGTAATCTTCATGGCACACTCTTGAGTTTTAATTCACCCTAGATATTGGGGTTATTGTGATTCAGGAAACCCAACATTGATTTGTGCTTCCTTATTGCTGATTATGCATTTGAAATTTGCTGTGTGTTGTATTTTTCAATCACTTCTCTCCCAAGAATCATCCTTCTTCCTACAGCCCATTGCAAAGTCATAGAAACTGACTCCTTAAAAAATAAAAAATAAAAATAAAAGGTTAAAAATTCCATTAACATCAGAAGTATTTTTCATTATTGTTACTAGGGGCAGCTACGAGTTTTTTTAAATAAAAACAACCTTATAACACCTGAAAAAACACTTCTACTTACTCTCAAGGAAACATCTGGAAAGAGGGCAATAAAAAAATTACAGATTCCTTGCAAGTGCAAAAGAATATAAATATTTGAAAGCTATAAATGTCTGAAGTCTCTCTCTGCAGTTCACTTGTGGCTGAACCAGTCCAGTTTCAGACAGTACCTCACAGTGAACAGCCTGGCCTGCAAGGGCTGGCATCTCAAATCAAGGTGATTGTTTCAGAAAGTGCTAAAGACTTTCAGGAGGTTAAGAAGATATCCTTTGCTTTCTACTTGTCCCTAAGTCCAGGCAGTGGAAAAATAATATATTATATTATATATATAATGTAATGTAATTAACAAAGTCCCACTATCTCTCTGTGCAATGCAATCCACCAAACCTTTATTTCCCTAAAAAAAAAGAATTCATATCAGGACTACTGCAATAGTTCTACTAAAATAATTTCATTAAATTAGCAGTATTTTAACATAGAGTAAAATATCTGGATAATTTACTTTCAGATACCTTTCAATACCAAACATTAATTTCCTTGCAGGAAACGTGCTTTTTGTTATACCTGACTCAGCTGACATTTCAGTGATCCCTAAATTGATTTACACACCTTGTAAACTTTTGTGTTAGCAAATTCATGTCACCTCTATAAATACCTCTGGAGAACTGTGCAACACAAAGAGAAATCCTCTGGAGAATTCCCTCAGTGAAAGATGTTGTCTGGCAGCAGAAGAGGTAATTGCTCCTGGTAATGTATTTTGCTTTGCAGATTCTGCAGTAACTTTTTAAATAATCAAAGACAAGGAGCCAGGGACTGCATCCTCTCCCTCCCTTCCTTGCATCCAAGGGCTCTGCCAGGTTAGGCTGCTCACCTGAGGCTCTGAGGTCTGAAGGCAACACCTTCCAGAGAAAGGCATCAACATTTCTCTGCTGGGAGCAGGGAGAGCAGTGTCAGAGCCCAATAAAGTGATAAACACTGCCTTTAAAATATGGATGGAAGCCATGAAGTGCAAGGTCTGTGCCTGTGTGTGCAGCACAAAGCTGCACTTCTCACATCAGTGTTTCACCATCTCAGTAATGTGCTGGCAGCAGAAGCCAATACCCCCTGAAGGCTTCCAAGAACTTTAATATTTGGGAAGTGAGACTTAAACATTCCTTTGTGAAGGCATCCCAAGACTAGGAGGAATTCCCACCATCACCAGGCACCATCTAACACAGGCCACTCCTCTTTATCCTTAGAGGATCAAGTTGACTCAGCACACAGACAAAACCTCATTACTCTGATTTAAAAACAGGGCACATCTCCCAAGATGATACCACTACCAAAGCTGTACCTCACATTCTTTTTAAGATGAGGATCACTGTGCTGGGACTGAAAAGACAATAAAAGAAAAATTAACAAAAAGGACCAGAGCAGCTTCTTAGCTCTCTTAGAGAAGGACTTCTGCTATGACAGGGAACCCCCAGCTTAACCACAGCAGAAGGAATGAAGACAAAAATCTCTTATAAAAGTAAGGCTTTTCCTGATTTCCAGTAAGTTTTTGTTTCTTTATACCCCACTCTCTCTCCCAAGGCTGAGGAGGGCCTGTCTGTCTGGATAACCTCCTGCTCCACAAATGCTCCCAGGCAAGCCCTGGGTGCTGCTCTGCATCAGCAGAACAAGGCCCAGACACAGCTGCACTGTCCCTGCCATGCCCCATCACCAGTGTGCCCCAAAAACAGCAGCAAACACAGCAGCAGCACTTTGCACCCCCTCACAGAGCTCCCTCCCATCCTCATTCCACCTGTTCTCTAGGAATAAAACAGTGAATAAAACAGGGATTGTCTGGCATGAATACAAGAAGCCTCACAGGGACAGCCAGAAAAGCTCCTCTGTTGACAGAGCAGGGCTCACCATCATTATTTATTTGTCTGCAGTGTGACCACAGGCATTAAAGCCTGCTGTGGTTGTTCTGGACAGCACCAGCAGCCCAGCAATACCAAACCCACTTCCCCAGGCTTCACTGCATTCTCCATTTCTTTCACTGCACCTTTTTTTCCTTGCTTGTCAGAGCATAAGTCTGAATGCTCCCTCAAGGGTGAGGACTAAAAGTGCACTTGGCACACACAGGAATTTAGTGATGGCTCATTCATTCTCTTTGAGGGCAATGGTCAGAGGTTTCCAGAGCCACAGCACTGTGTCTGTGCACATCCACAGCACAGCACTGAGTTCATTATGCTTCACAATGCCTGGTTTAGACAAACACACACCTGCAGTCACACCTTGCAAGATTAATTTCCCTCTTCAGCTCCTCCAGCTCAGGGCAGTGCACTGCAGAGCCTGGGAGGAGAAGCTCCCACTGATCCCTGCTGCCTGAATGGCAGACAAACTCTTTGCCTGATGCCCTGACACCTGAAGAGCCTGGAGAGAATTGCTTGTTTAAGGTTAGCAGCTGCTTATGACATGTAAAGAATCCTCTTCTGCAGTCCTTCAGGGACAAACCCTGCCACCAAACTGCTCCTGGGGCTGCCCAGGGGACCACAGCCCCCTCAGGGCTCCCTGCTCAGGTGGGGGCTCCTCAGGGGTGCAGATTGTTTTTATAATACCTCAGACTGTTTGCTGAGGTTTAGGCATGTCAGCATCCTTGTCCGCTCTCACAGCAATGTGTTTAGTCTGGTTATTTGTAAGGAAAACCCATTTGGATATTGTATTCCCATAAGACATTTGGCCGTGGCAACTGGAAATTTAAAAATTGAGAAGCCCTTCTGAATTTTTCAGCTTTACTTTTGCATTTGACAGAGCACTGGGGATGCCAGCTGCACACTCTGAATCGCCCCTTTCACTCACCCTTACAATACCCCAACATTATTTTTGGATTTAAGTCTTTCTCCAGACTGTGCCAGACAGGGGGAAGATCAGGAAGAAAGGGTGCTCTAAAAAATCAGTGAATTTTTAATGCATTAATATGGGAACAAGGAAAAAAAGTCTCTTTATAGTAACCACTGTTAGCAGTTGCTGGCTGTACAGCAGAGTTGAGACTCAACTACATTTTCCCAACACACACAAATACTTCCTCAGAAATAAGTACAATAAAGGTGAAACACACTGTTTTATTTATAAAAATTTACCTTATATTTTATCAATAATTTTTTCATGGTTTTTCAACAAATTAGAACCAATCCCCATAGGCAATTTGCAATTAAGGAAAAGGGTGAAAAAGAAGGGATGTGGAGAGAGAAAATTACACATGATGCAGCATCTGTGATCTCTCGGAAAGCAAAAAAGTCAACTCAGTGCACCTAGAACTACACCCTGATAAAATCCGTTAGTCTCCAGACATGTATTTTGCACCTCCAGTATCTTCCATCTTTAACCATGATTTGAGGATTAAAAACTGTCCTTTCTTTCATCCTCAGGTTCATACATATTTTTCCATTTCTGTAGTTCCTGAGAATCATTTATCTTCCATGCTTCAGCAAAGGACTTCATTTTTTTCCTGTGGGAGAAAAAAAAAACCACCCTAATCAAAATACAGACACATTTTTAAGTGAAGCACATCAAACCCTGAAAGTCCTACAGTCATCTGCAAAATTTTATACACAGTCCAAAATAGCACAGCTCAAAATGTTATGTGATCTTCAAACAACAAGTTAATATTTCCTAAGATTCATGTTCCTGCTCTAGGTCAGCCAACAAATTAATTTCATAACTAACTTACAGCACCAGCAGCACTGACAAAAATGATACAAACAAACGGTAAGAACAAATTGTTAAAGGAAATAAACAGCATTGTAGTCAGCCCTGTTTAATTTTGATCATTCAGTTCGCACAAATTTGTATTTGTAGGATCATAAATAGAAAACACATTTTTAATATAAATGAGTGCACACATCCTTCCTGTTTTTCCTCAGCATTTTTTGATTTATAAGAGCTGTGACAAATTACAAGACATTTAAAATGGGTTCGCACACATTGCCGACGACAGCAATGTCAAAACTGGATGAAATTACCCGGTGGATTTTCTTAAATAATATGAGAGTGATTTAAAAAAAGTAAGACAAGGCATTTGGCCCATGGGTATTGTGACAGCACAGGGCAGTGTGAGGCAGTGTGACACCAGCAGGTCCAGGTGTGGTTCCCCAGAGCTGGAAACTCCTGTTCCCACCACACAGACCAGACCCACTCCTGGGAACAGCACAGTTAGGACCCTGCTCCAAATTTGTTTGGTTTTTTTTTTCCTTTTGCCAATTACAGACTGGTATTTCCAATTAGCATAATCCACTGCATTATTTTTCCTATAAACTGTCAAGTACCTTCTAAAGTTTCTCTTTGGCTTTATTAAGAGGGGATAAACAACATCGTTAAGCGCCGAGCGCTGTTGAGTTTCAAAGTTTGCACCTATAAATAATTAGTAGTCAAAATGTTCTCATGTAAAATTATCCTGTCAGGATTAGGTACAGCCATCAGACAACCAAGATCCTGGTTCATTATGTTCCTAAGGGGCTATTTGAATTTTGCTCATAGGGCTGCCACGGGAAATAACAGCAAAAGAAAAAAAAAAACCAGTGAAAACAGTTATGAATATCTAAACTGTGCACATAATGTTACAGGATTTACAGATCCATTATGCCACTTGATACACACAGGAATTTTCATAACTACTCTAATACATAAGGTACAAACACCCCTGAATGAAAATTGGTTATCAGGGAAATATTAAAATCCCCAGAAGTTTCAGTAAAATTCTGGGTGTTTGTGGGGACAATCAAAATATATTATAAATCTTTATTTTCAAGTTAAACCAGAAGAAGAATGTCCATATTTCCTTCTACACTTTAGTATGCAGAGACAATTTCAAGTTCCAAAGTAAGTAATAAATACTTTCTGAATTAAAGTCATTAGTATTTTTGCTATCACTGATGAGAACATAAGTAGGTGCTATAGAAGGAAATAATTAAAGAAAAAAAAACCACATTTGTTCTGACCTTTTCATGTTCACTATTCTCTCCAATTCCTTTGATTTGTGAGCTGCTTTCTTCAAGATTTCTTCAGGAATATCTGCCAGTTTGGCAACATTTAGCCCGTAACTCCTTGCAGAGACTCCTTTAGTTATTTGATAAAGGAAAGTGATAAATTCAGGATTCTCTTCCACTTCAGATCCTAAAAAATAAAACCAAAATCAAAACCTCCTCTATGTGGCAAATACATAAGTCCCCTGTCCTGATCAGCTTACAAGGTAAGCAGATAATACAATATGAAGAATTATTTAGGGGAAAGGTTAATGAAAATAGCAATGGCAAGTCATTTAAAAAAAACACATTAAAAATTTTTACAATTATTCAGTGAACATGCCTTTATGATGCCTCTTATAATTCAAGAACTGGGGCCATCATGTTTCAAAACAGTTTCAAAACAATCAGATGTGTTTTTTCACTCCACAGAGTGCTAAATTTTGGAGCTGCTTGACACAGAAGGACGAAGACACTGAAAGTACATGCTATTAAATTATGCAGCCCAGCTGAAATGAAATCCATGGGAGCTACAAAACACATCCTGCTCGTGAAGCCCCAAAAATAGCAAATGTTTCCAGACAGTGAGATCTTTCAGAGAAGGAGCTGCCATATGTTTGATCCCTAATCCCTCCTCCCTAATCCTTTGTGTTTGGCTGCCGTGGGAAGTTGGATGCTGGGATGGGCGAATCTTTCCCCTACCCCAGCTCAGATATCCTCCTGAAACACGTGAAGGAATGAATGCATGTCTGCTTTTCAAGCCCCCTAAATTGTGTGACTGGAGTGACAGTGGGTGTACCGCATTCAGGTGAGGTGCAAATTGTCCCGATGACATCCTAGGACGTAAGTTTTTATAATTTTCATGTATTTCATGTAATTACATTTCATGTAATCCTGCAATTCTGTAGTGTATAACTCCAAACTCCATATTCAGTGTCAGCTGCTGCTTTCCCATTTTGGGCAGACACAACAATTCCTCTCCAGGCCTGGCAATCAAGGGCACCTCACTGCCTCAGGGCCCAGAAATGTCAATAAAAGTGATTTGGGGGGAGCAAACTTGGGGTAAATGACTTCTTTACCTAAAGCTGGAATTGGAAAAGATTAATATACAAATATTAATATACAAATGGACCAAACTTATGAAAGTGTGAAAATCTGTGACCTGTGGTCCATTTTTGGGTGTAGCCCCTGAGGGAGGGTTTTGTCTGCCCAAAATATACCTGAAGGCCCTTCAATAATATAACTAGGTTTTTATTCTATTTGTCTGGCCCCTGTTTTTAGGTAGCCCAAAAAGGCATCAATAGCATGGAGTGATCCCTCAAACTGNGCTGGAATTGGAAAAGATTAATATACAAATATTAATATACAAATGGACCAAACTTATGAAAGTGTGAAAACCTGTGACCTGTGGTCCATTTTTGGGTGTAGCCCCTGAGGGAGGGTTTTATCTGCCCAAAATATACCTGAAGGCCCTTCAATAATATAACTAGGTTTTTATTCTATTTGTCTGGCCCCTGTTTTTAGGTAGCCCAAAAAGGCATCAATAGCATGGAGTGATCCCTCAAACTGCTGGCAACAGCCACTGGGGACTGCTGAGGTTGGTAGGTAGGAATGCAGAAAAAAAGCAGCATTTGGCAAGCTCTGAGGAGGGAAATGGCTATGAACAGCTTTTTAGAAGTCTGGCCTCTGTTTTTAGGTAGCCTGAAAAGGCATCAACATCAGTGCTACTCTGTTCCTGAGCTGCCTCACACTGACCTGCGTGCGGGCTGGCGTCCTCCTCGCTGAGCAGGAAGGCCATGTGGTAATTGCCCACGGCGTGAGGGTACAGCTGCTGCAGCTCGCACACCGAGGGGTAGTGGGTGACAAACAGCGTCAGGGCCTGCACCTGCAGCACACACACAACACACTTTGGCCCTGAGGTGGTGTTTCCTCGCAGAGCTGGTGTGGTTTCCCCACAGCCCTGAGCGGGGATGTGGCACCGTTCGCCACAGCCAGGGCCAGCGCGGCCTACCCAGGCCACGCGGTGCCACAGGCACTTACGTCTCTGATGAAATGCTCCAGGGTGGCATAAGCAATGGCAATGCCATCGTGTGTGCTCGTCCCTCGGCCCAGCTCGTCCAGGATCACCAGTGACCTCGAGGTGGCTTTTCTGATGATCTCAGCAGTGTCTGTCAGCTCCTCCATGAAGGTGCTCCGGCCTTTGTAGATGTTGTCTGCAGCGCCCATTCTGCACCGGGACACAGAACACAAAAACTCGTTACAAATGCCAGTCAATGCTGGAAAAAAAAAAAGTCATGGTCATGAAACCATTCTGCTATGATCTCTGGCTGCTGCTACAAACAGAGGAGAAGAACACAGGTAAAAACATTCACCTTCCAGAGGAGTCTCCCAGCACACACCTCTCCCACCTTCACAAACAGCACAAGGCAGACTGCTTTTCCCACAAAATGAACCCTGGGACGTCAGATCAGTCAGCTCAGGAGAATTCCATCAAAGGTAGCTGTGAGGCTGAATTTTACTCCTTTGGTTTCGTATGGGTTCCTAATGCCACCAGTGCCCAAAGGTATCCGACACTGGCATTTCCACACAGAGTGAAAGCTCATGTGAACCAGGCGTTGGTGCATCCAAACAGCAGAGCAGCCACTTCCTTCAGGCATTAACAAAAAAAACCATTATCTCCCCTAATTGCACAGGTATACAATCTTAACCAGTGTCCTTAAACAAGATTTAAAGGTATTTTCAGAGTTCTCTCCCCATTCTGTTGAAACACAATTCTTAGCAGCAGCTGAGCTCCACACACAAATTCCTCCACACAAATTCCTCCACATTCCATACAACTCTTCTAGCTCTGATTCAGATCCATGTAACCCTCAACCCTCAAACCCTATCTCAAATTGTGAATTTGTGGTCTATATCTGAGAAACCTGCTGTTAGCCCACCCTGGCTTTCCCTTTTCCTGCAGCTTTCCTTACCTGTGCAAGTAATACCCATTCTATACTGAAGAAAGAGCATTTCATTTTTGCATTTCTGCTTTTGAATTATATCAATCATATCAGAGCATCCCTTCTGAGACAGGTCATCATGACCATGCCACTGAGGAGGGATGTAAAACTGGATTTATTCACTCTTATCAGCCAATATATAGTTACATACAAGCCACACTGATTTAAGGAAAACTGACTCATGGGTTTAGTATATTATATTTCCAAATTTAACAGCTGGCCACAACAGTATTTAGAGCCAACCAGAACCCTCAAAGAGAAGCCCAACATAGCTTTTTTTCTCTGTCTTTTGCTGGGTCCCTCTCTCTATTATAAAGTGTTTCTATTATCTCCTGAGGCACCACCAAGAAACAAATAATTTTATGAGGATCTTATGACTAAGAGTACTTGACTAAAGCCAAGCAGGCTGGACCCAGTACAACTATGATTTGTATGTATTCTCTGGTCCCTGCACTGAAAATCTGTTGTGCTATCATGCATAACTCATAATAAGCAAATCTTCAGTTATAAATTAACTACTTTTGGTTAGAGATGGGCATATGAGAAAACTGAGTTCTTGTTTCATTGAGTGTGTGCTTAAACACACACTCAGGAGTTACACTCCCACATACCCCAAAAGACAGGTGATTCTGGCCATAAATTAATTCAACTGTACATGTTTTTTCTCTGAATTAAGTGCATAACTCAGGATAACGAGGTTTTGTGAAATTAACATTTTATTAAGCCACTTACTGCTGTAATCCTTTCAATGCTGGGTTAGGAATGATGAAGATTTTAGTGAATTTCTCACAGTGCCCCCACCACCCCTGTGCCCCCTTCCCAGCTTGGGTCAGGCACCAGGCTCTGCTGTAAAATCAAACAATCTCCCTTACTGCACAGATCCACAGAGGACAGGATAACTTAGGCCTTTTTTAACACTGTTAACTGCAAATACATTAATCAGAATGACAAATACCTTTTATGTTTGAACAATCTCTGGCTCCTTAATGAACAACTTCAGTGTTAGTCTCCAACCCTACAATTAGTGGCGTTATTATTTTCTCATTTCTTACTTGGCTTTTCCTTACAGGGACAGCATCTCACAGGCTGTCTGTTGTGTGCCTGTGATGATTACACACAGAGCTTCCACTTTTCTCTGGGATTGCATCATTTCCACAGAGCCCACAAAATATTTCAGCCTGCTTTGTATCTAATTTGCATTCACAAAAAAAATTTCCTGAACTTCCTCACTAAATGCTCAAGATACAAAGAGAAATTAGTATTATCTTTCCCTTGTTGTTAGAGACAGCTGGAGAACTCTTTCTTTCCAGCATCTTAAAACATTCAAATCCAACTCGGGCTTAACTACAGATTAAAAAAACCAGTGTATTTTCAAATGACATAAAACCTCTTAAATGTCATCCTTTGAAAATTGATTAAATTGTTCTTTCTGCCTCTGTTCTTTACACTAGAAGAATTATACTTGTTTTTTAAACATATATAGTGAGCACTGTTATCCCAGAAATAAGCAGGAATAACTGTTTTAGTGTGGATGATAGCATTTACAAAACTAACAGTTAATTTGCAGCAAGGCATTGCTCCCTAACTTTATGCTCTATTATTCCTGATACAATAAAGTTGTTGAGTCACAAAACCTACTGCTTAAACAACCATTTTTTGCCTTTTTTTTTTTTTTTTCACATTTAAAACAGCCATAATAAACCCCACCAAACTTCTCCAGGACTCAGTGGCTTTGAATCCACATTTTAATGCAGATCTCCTCCTAAGTGTTTTTACACATTAAAACATTAAAATCTTCCTCTCCAGTCCTGCCCACAAGGAACGTGCACACAGGCAGCATGAGCAGTGTCTCTTTGGATCCATCACTCCTCAGCAGATGCAATTTGGCTGGAAAACACTTGTTTTAATGTCTCTTTGACAGCCAACCAAATCTTGCAAAATTAAAAGCTCTTCATCTTATTTCAACCCATTTATTATGCAAACTAAAAAAAAAAAAGAGGATGGATTATCTGCTTTCAGTGCTTGGTTCAAGTAGCAAAGATTCCTATCAAAGGCCTCAGAAGAAAACAGCAGAGAGGCAATGCTTTGTAAGTTAATTTTCAGAGGGTAAGTTAGAGGATATAACTGCACTACCTCTCAAAAGAAGCTATCCCACATGCTCTCAGAGTTGGCTTGGGTTTGAGATCACAGAGTGGGCCCCAGGAAGTTCACTCCTCTTTTATTTCACTGTGCATCTCTCTCACAGTTGGTGGGAATGAACAGGCAGCCCAGGAGCTCACAGTGGTAACATTCCACCACCTGAATCCCAGAAAACAAGACTGCAAAGCCATTCTCCAGAGCCTCATTTCCACACAGCTGTCAACAGCCCAGTGCTACTTACTGATTCCTACTCTATAGAATACTTAATGCTGGGGAAAAACCCCAAACTTAAACTATGTTTTCCCACTGATTTTAGTAACAACCATCTGAGTTCAGAAGCTCACCTAAAATACTTCCTGCAAAAATGGAACCTGTTGCAGAAGAATAAAACTAATTCAAGAACAATTAACATGAAAAGAAAATTACTCTTTGCTCCAGGAATAAGGTGTAAAACATTCTCAGCACCAACAAAAATCACTTTCTGTGACTCAAAGATAACACTGAGAACACCAGGAATAAAATAAATTTATAATGCAACTTTACAATTCCACTCACTCCCTCACACAAACCCCTTTGAAATGTCACTTCAAAGATCACTGCATTTGCACAGGAGTAATTTAAATTAAAATAACCAGTTTACAAGAAGGGGGGACTAGATGTGCTGCTGCCTTGCAGCTCACCCCTTTCCTGGCAGGGGCCTGCTCTCCACAGCCCATCTGTGCTCAGAAGAGCAGTGTGCTCAGCCAGAGCAGTGGGGACAGGCAGCCCACCAGGGATGGGCAGGACACTGGAGATGTATTAAGTAATTCCCCAGGAGATTGCATGTGCAAATTTGTAACAGCTCACTGGCAAGAAAATAATGCTTCACACTCCCCCACAACCTACTGGTACATCATCCTCTTCATTTCCATCAAGATCTCACTGATGCAAACCAAAAACTGACAGAAAGAAAAATAATTTACAGAAGCTGTAATTACAGAATTAGGGAAAAAAAAGAAGTGTGATGGAAAGCATGGCTATCAGGATAGTTATTATTTTTGCATTATTCATGGGTGACTTCTAAGAAGCGTGCCAAGTTACATGGATGAGGACAGGGAATCAAAAGATGCTCTTGACATAAACCTGTTTTCAGTCTACATGCACACGTGCTCAACCATTTCTACAACTGCTTATCTGCAAATTTAAATGAAGAAATACCAATGGTATGTTACATAATTAAGGAGAACAGCTGTTGAGACGCCTGACAGAATGCATCCAATGTAAAATACATTTTTCTTTTGTACGTTACTGTAGATATGTGATACTCTCAGTCACTGAGAGATTAATGAAGATATTAAATGACTCTGAGGGATACAACTTTGCATTATCCTAGAAAGAAAAGCGAGTCCAAAGTGATTTCAAGACTCAGTTTCATAGTGGTTTCTAAATCTTTTTTTTTCCCTTTCTCAGTATCACTAGGTAACTGAAGCAGCCAGAACAAATAATCACTGAAATCCTCCTTTCCTTCTAGGGCTGGCCCACGGGGGAATGCTGCACACACCAGCACCCCTGGGTTTTAAAAGAAACATTTCTAACAGGATTAACTTTCAAGATGTGAAGTGCATGGATTTTTTTTTTTTTTTTTTTTTTTTTTTCTTTTCCTGAAAGCCAGAGGAAAGAAGAACACCCATGGACTCAATCTTTTCAAAAGCTTCAGCTGGACTGACAGGACTGGTAGGACAGAATCCCTGTGAGTCAATGCAAAACCTGAGTGACAAGAAGTTACCCTCATCCCTAGACTTTATGGACTAACAGAAACTCAGGTATTACAAAAGGTTGTGTCACGTTACCTAGTGAGGAACACCCAGTAAATTTGCTGTTTGAAATTCAGCAATGATACTCTCAGTAACATCTGAACTCCTTAAAAATACTTGTTACATTGCCTAGGGCAAATACATCACCAACTCTTAAATTATCAGTATAAATGTTACTGGTGGTCAAGAGAAAGACCAGCTTGTGAGTGCAAACATTTTGCTGAAGGATAAATTATAAGAGCAGATACTCAAATTAGGGTGTTTCTTTGAGAGTCATCACTATTAGCTTGAAGAAGGTGAAAAAACAGAGACAAATCAACACCTTCAAATATGCACAGGTTTGCACTCACTGCTGCAGGACACCAGGGAGGGAACTCAAGGTAATTAAGTTAATGTGCATTTGTAGCTGAAGGATTAAGGCCAAGGGGGATTAAAGAGCAGGAACTATAGCAACAGAGTAGGGACAATGGCTGAAGCACTCAGCACAAGTGAACTTTTCCCCCTTAGACCTGTGGACACCAAGGACAATCCAATTCCACCTGTGACTGGGTCAGGTCATGGGATGGAAAAGGTAAATACAACCACTCAACCTCACTGTGAAACAGCTGGTCAGCTTTGCAGGCAGATTTCCTCTCCTCCCCTGGGGAAAACCTCTCCACCCCATCAGGGGCAGCAGAATGTGCTCTGTGAGTCTCCCTGAGTGTGAACACCTGCCCTGCACTGCCTGAGATGGATTTCCAGGGCACGTTTCAGCCCCTGCACACACAAGGGCTGCTTGTATTCAGACTTTACCCCACAACATGCATGCACCCCAAAGGCTGTCTGCTTGAATATGGCATTATTCCATGTATAAAAGATGCAAACCTCACACTGCAGATGCATGTTTCTGTGAAATGAACAGAGACATGAATCCAAATTAGCTACAGATACATGCACAGCCTGGCTTAACTTGTTCCTACAGAGCCACAGAACACTGTCAGAAGCAATTACAGTTCAAGTGTCCTGTGATACATCCAAGACACAACTTTTCTAGAAAAACCAGAACAAAATAATTCTTCAGTTTAACAACACTAACTACAATTTTTGCTTATTCTTTTTTTTTTTATTATTACTATTTTTGAATCCAAACCAAAGCTATCTCCACATGATAAAAAATGGAAAAATGGTGCAATGTACTTAATACAGCACCCTGTTCTAGCCCGAAAGATGGGAACAATTTACCCCAGAGGTGCAATTACATGACTGATTGTGAGCATAAATGAAAGGCTTAAGTAATTCTTGTTACTCTGGCAGTAAACAAAAATACAATTAAGGAGGAACAAAATGAAGCAAATTAACTGTGCCATAAAGAAGTAACATTTCTGAAAATTACTTTCTGGTTATTGACAGCTAAAAGTTCTGTTGGTCTGACTCATTGTGCTTTCAATACAAACAATACTTTCTTGGCATGTCAGTATATAAAATTCTCATGTGGACTTGCCATTCACTTGGGATTGCTTTGTGAGAACAGCTCCCTACTTTTCTGCACAATAAATAAATCAATGTGCATGGCAGAACCACTAAGTTTTACCACATACATACAAAATAAACAAAGACCTGAAAAAGTACCTTTGATTTTTTTTTAATTTTCTGACCATTATCTTTCAGAGTCTAACTGCTCAGGCAAATTGAGAGACTTTCTTCTATTTGTTCTATTTTTTTTTTTTTTCCCAAAGGAAGATCTGAGTGATTTAAACATTTATTTTCAGGTTTAAAGAACTTTAAAAAAGATCTCCAAAGTTCTGGTCAAAACCAGGTTATGTACAAACAAGTTGTTCAGCTGAGATAAACTCCTCCACAGTTTTGACTCAGCAATCAATCTCCTGGTGATTTCTGTACTCACCTGCAAAACCTGCCAAACACTGCTGTCACCTCCCCACTGGTTTCACAGCCTAGATTTTTCTGATTATGAAGAAGCTGTCTAGATGAATGTCTTTATTTGTTTGAGGTGCTGTGATTTAACTGGTATTTCTAGGAAAAATTATCTTTATCATCTTACCCTGTAAGCTTCAAATAAATCATTAAAGCTTAATAAAAAAAAAATGGAAGCAAGGATTTTTTAAAAATGTAGACTCTGGTCTTTAGAGTTAAAACCAGAAAAATCACAAGTGATATAAAAATGAGAGGCAATATTTGCCAAATAGGACCATTTCTAATAATGGAGCTTGTTATTTATTTAGTTTAAATACAACTATTTCCCTCTCTGTGCTTCTCCTGTGCAGCTCCCTTCTGATAAGCCAATGAAACTGGCTGAATGAAATTAAGTGTAATGTGGTTTACCTAGTTACAAGTTGAGAATTACTTTTGCCATGAGAGGTTGCATCAATGGAACAGTCACATCCATTAATACTTAGGAGCACTATTTTGCTTTTGTTCTCAGGTGATTTACCTCAATGTATTGCAAAAAGCACTTGGAGAACATCTTCTACTCAGTTTCCAGTTTGACAGAAACATTCTCTTCCTGCTTCACAGACCCACTCCATCCTGTGCTTTCTGACTTTCTCAGGAGTTCTTACAAAATACACTCTTAGCAAGCCCTGAAACATCTTAACCTGAAAGTGAATCCAAAAGTAATCTAAAGTAAGCCATGCCATTTTTAAAGTATCTTTCAAGCTTGAATTATGGTGGCATTTCAATGAAGAAAACATAAAATACAAGCATCCCAAGTCAGTTGTCCAAATGCTTGCAAGTATTCATACAATATTTGCTTTCCAACATGATTTTAAACCTTACTGAAATTTGTGATAATGCCATAGGTATGTACATTTCATCCAGTTAAAATAAGATGTTTGTCTACTTGTTTCTTTCAGCTCCACACACTTGTGAAACAGTAATATGACTTTGTCAAGCTGTCAGAATTAAATAGCTGTAAATGCATTCAGGGAGGTAACACTCACAATACATCTATTATAAGGCCTGACCTTTTTGAGAGTAATTCCACCATTTACAGATCAGAAAAACAGACATTTTAATAAACCATACAGAAGAAAGTACTGTGGCTTGTTTGATACGTGGCCTCTCCAGAAGTCTGGAGTAATGAGGACTGAGTTTTCTTGGGTTCTTTTTAGTTTCCTTTGAAGAAATCCTCCATCTCTAAACTGTCCTCTAAGCCCCAAAAGCAATTCTTCCCAGGTATGGGGAAGAGGCTGATGCACCCTACACAATCCTACAGGGACACAGCCACAAACACTCCCTTAGTTTCTGCCCCACAAATCTCTTTTTGGTGACAACAGTCAAGGCACAGGAAAACCTGTGAGAGGATCCACAATGCCTGTAGGTGAATCATACCAGAAATGTCACTTTGGGACACAAATGCCCCTTCCCCTTCCATCTTTGTGAACCCAAAATGCATGTGACTGTTGTGGCTCTCTGCTCACAGGATGATGGAGATGAGCAGTGCCAGGCACACCACTGGAGCAGGCATTCAAACACTGATTTATTTTTTAATGCCATTATGCTGCGTCCCACATGACTTTTGTGAGGTTTTTACCACCTGAGGTTTGTGCAGCACTCACAAACATCAGTGAAATGGGCCACACCTGGTCTGAGGGGGTTTCAGAGCAGCTGAAGATCCCACCTGAGCAGTGGCACAGCAAGGGAAGCACAGTCCCCACCTGGCAGAACAGCACCAAGCTCCCACTCAGAGGGACTCTGAGGAAATGTCTTGGCTGCTCCAGCAGCTCCCTGAAGATAAAAAGAGACTAAATCTCATCAGTGTCACCATGTTAAGCCAGGTATATGTATAAGTAATACCATTTTTTCTTTAACCTTTTTCTTTAAAGAATAGTATGTAAAAAACATGCATGGTCACACTGTCCAAACACGGGGGAGGCAGGAGGAGAGAGCTTTCCTCACACCAGGTCTGCTTCTTGGAAAAGAAGGATTATCTGATGGGCATCTCTGGGTGCCTCCAAGGCAAAGTGTCACACAAAACCAGGCTCCACTGGGGTGGAATATCCAGGCTGGACTGATCACAGAATCCCCTGAGCTGGAAGGGACCCCCAGGATCACCCAGTCCCACCCCTGCCCTGCACAGACCCCCAACAAGCCCACCCTGGGCATCCCTGGAGTGCTGTTCTGGGGTGATGCTTCTTTTGGTTTTTTACTTGCTCAGTGGTTTGTGTGTGTTTGGGATGGTTTGGTGGTTTAGGTTTTCTTTAAATCCTGTCTGAGATTCCTGCCTTGGTGCTCTGGAATACACTGCTCACTTCAAGTGCAAATATTCCAAGTTGGTTGTGATATTCTGCCCAACTGATCCAGGAATCCTTACAGGGCACTGTGTTCTCTCAGCCTCCTGGTCACACCTGGGACATGCATAAAGCATGAGCAAAGACCACAGAATCACAGAATCCCCTGAGCTGCAAGGGACCCCCAGGATCACCCAGTGCCACCCTGCCCTGCCCAGACCCCCAACAAGCCCACCCTGTCCATCCCTGGAGTGCAGTCCAAGCTCTCCTGGAGCTCTGGCAGCCTCGGGGCTGTGCCCATTCCCTGGGGAGCCTGGGCAGTGCCAGCACCCTCTGGGGAAGAGCCTTTGCTGCTCTCCAGCCTCAGCCTGCCCAGTCCCAGCTCCAGGCTCCTGTCCCTGTCACAGGGAGCAGAGAGGGGAGCTGCCCCTCAGGAACAGCTCCAGCCCTTGGTCTGGGGCTGGCCCCACCCTGCTCACTGACACTGTTGTGGCAAACTGAGTCATGCACACACCCAGGTATCCTCTCAAGGGTGGACACAGCCTGTGTGCACATGTTTTCCTAGACCCTGCAACGGGGAGTGTTCACCACCTGAGCTGTGTCACCTCAGGCCACAGCTGGGAGGACATAGCTGGCCCTCCCAAGGACCTCAAATGCAATTTTCAACAGGACCTTCACTTGGCAAGGCTCTCAGTTGTTCTGTTGTTGCTTCAAGTGATCAAAATCCCCTCTGTATACTGAACCCATCAACCAACTCAGAAAAGACACTCCAGGGTACATGGTGGGATTGGCCCTTGGTGGCTGGAATTTATGTGACCCAACTAAGGCCAGTGGTGAGGGGGATGAAACTCCCCCATTATTTCAGTACTCAGCTGTCCAAAGATTTCTGTGCTCTGGTTTTAATTGAACAAACAGCTTCTACCTGTTGGAATCCCAGACATCCCTCTCCGTGCCCCAAACCCCAGACAGGGGTCTGGGCGACCCTGGCAGGAACCCAAAAACACTTGGGGCTTTGATTTCAGCCCATGGCACAAATTACCAACCTTATATGAGGAGTCACAAGTCACAAAAGTTTAGACAGCACAGTAGCAGTAGTTAGAGGGTGAAAGGAGAAAATTTGGGATTTGGTACAGGGGGGTTTAAAACCCTAAGATGGAGGGACTGGGGCGTGCCCTGTCCTTCTTCCTTCTTCTTCCTGACATCCATCTTTTAGGTGATGCTGGCATTTTTAGATTGGTTCAGAGTAGAAAGTCACTGTCTAACACAGGTGTTAGGGGTTGGCACACAATTGTAAATATCTAATAGGTAGTTCATGGTATAAAAGACAGCACCAGCCCCGTGGGAGGTGTGAGCCTTGGACTGACCTGCTGGCCAGAGCTCGGGGGTCAGACAGAAAATATTTTAGATAAGAGACAATAAACATCCCTGAGAACACGAGCAGAAGGCTCCTGACTCCTTCTGGGACAGCTGGGCTGGGAAAAGCAGCTTCCACCAACACCTGGGGCCATCTCCAGCAGGGAAGAGCCCGAATTTACCCATGTTCCACATCATTATACAAGAACACTGGATTATAAAGTACCAAAACAGTGATGTAACTTCAGAGGTGGGACAGACAGAGCCAGGATTCCATTGTGGTCGTGTCTATCTGAGGGACTCTGTATAGAGACACGTAATACAAGCTAGAATTAAAAAAAACATCCCTCCCTAGCCAAGGTGAGCAATCACCATCTGTTTCCACAATTTTTTTTACACTTATAGTGGAATCTGGAAACAACTGAGTAGCTCCTAACTGCAGACTCAGCAATGGGGAGCACCCTCCATGTTAAAAATACATTTAAATCATCTGTTTCAAGGAGAAAACGCAGAGTTAAGTTCTTTACACCTAAATACAGATCCTGTGATGTGAAGGGACTATCCTAAGACAGCTGTCTCCAAGTGCAGGTGACTGCATGCCTTGCATGAAGTGGAAATGTGCACCTGCACAGCTGCACTGGCAGCCCCCTCCATCCCTGCCTTCTCTACAGACAATTACAGCTGTATTCAATGCCATGAGGATTAAAGTCATGCTGGGAGGCTGTAAACAGCAAGATAACTCTTTAAAGAGAGGCCAAGTGCAGGAGAGGATAGTCTGCATGCCTCTGTTTATTGCTGTGACCTTTCAGCATGAGGCAGCTCTCAAAGGCATCTGAAGCACAGGTGCTCCATTAGTTCAGATAACTGAGGCTGCACCTTTAACAGCATTTCCAGCTTGGCTGGGATGAAACCTCACTGCAAGGTGTGGGTCACTGTAGTGACTGTGCTAGCTCCCTGAAATTAGTGAAAATAGCTCTTATTTCAACACAGGAAGAGAAATCCAGGCAGGTAAGTGCTCTAGGAAGGAAATTACTCTGTCCCTGTACCATCACCTGGCAGTGGCAGGGGTTGCTCTCCTTCACATGATTCTGATGGCAGCTTGTGATGGCCAGCAATTGATTCTCAAAGTCTTGAAGTCACTTGGTAATCCAAACTGCTAATTATCCTGTTTATTTGAAGATGTTTTGCCTTCAAAGTGCTCCAGCATTCTCCCTCTCCCTCCCAATTTTTGAACATGGACCCTCAAGAACAGCTGCTGTTGGTCCACAGGAAGCAGGATAAAGGCTCCTGGCAGTGGGAAATTCTGTCAATAATTGACTAGAAGAGGGACCTCTGCAGAGGTCAGCTTTCTTCAGCAGCTGAACACCATCCCTCCCCAGGGCATGATTAGGCCAGCAGAACTCTTGTCATTAATTCCTTCATACATGCATGTCCACCCCCTGCTTTGTCTCCCTGCTCAAACACACACACAGAAAACATATTAATTTCAGTGTCTGAATGACTGTATTAGAACTAACAAACACTGAAGGTTGATTTTAAAGTAGAAAATGAGCCCGTTTACTGCAAGGGGAAACTTGGATGGGAATTTTCAAACATCAGAGAATTAAATATCCAGATCCCAGTTAAAGTCAATATAGATGGGATGTCAACCTCTTCAAAACCTTTCTAAATTTTTTTAATATAATGCCACCGATTGAGTTCAAATTCTTTAAGAAAAGTTTACAAGAAAACATTATCCCTTATTGGAGAAGGAAAAAAAAGAAGAAAATACTATCCAGCAAACATCCTCAAAATCCTGAATCCTCCCCCTAGTCTGGACTAGGCTCAGCACTGTTCCCTGTCTTATCCACCCAGTAATGAAGAAAGATCATTCCTATCTTCACTCTACCAGTAAGCAATTCCTCTTGCATCTTTGAAAACATTTAGTGTAATCCAGTATGTAAAGTCAATTTAGAGATGCTATCCTACATAAGCACAATATATCACAAGGAATAACCATAGAAGCAACCTTTCCATTTCCATGGAAACCCTACTTGGAAAACAAGACACAAATCCTGGGGATACAAATCCCTTAAAACTACATAAATTCACACTTGGAAGATGCAGTCTACAAACCAAAAAAGGGATTGGAAAAAGGTTTATCATGCAGAACTCTTGGTCATCCTGAGTGCACAGAACCCCTCATAGAGCCAGCCTCTACAGCATCACTGGCTGATCCCTCCCTGCATCCTTTGCTGCATCCTTCCTGAGCATCCCTCCCTGCATCCCTGAGCATCCCTTACTCTCCTCCCTGCAGGGGTACCACGCTAACAGCATCCCCCAAAACATCACCACAGCAGTGATGGAAGTCCCTTGGAGACTGACACCTTCCCATGGAGTTTTTAAAGCATTAAAAATGCACTGAAGTTATCAGCAACAAAATGGAAATCTGGCACTTTTTTCAGCAGGACCTTGTGGCCTGGGGTGGCAGTGCAAAAAGGAGGTCTACATAGCTGTTATCATTAAAAAAAAAAATTAAATAATAATTTTAAAAAATTTTAAAAAAACACCTAGCCTGCAAAACAAAGCACAGAAGGTGGGGAGAAACCCAAAACAAACAAACAAACAAACAGACAAAATTGGGTGGGAGTTAAGAGAAAGTCTCTGATCCCTACCAGGTCATTCTCTATCAGAGGAGAATACAGAGCAAAAGCTGAGGCTTTAGAAAAAAGCATTAAACCACAAGCAGGGCATGGTATGTGGCAATTGGTTTATTGATTCTTTCCTCAAACCAGGCACTAAAAACTATTTCAAGGGTAACTTCCTATGGCTGAGAAATTCCCTGAATGCAACACCACATTAACCTGCCTGACAGACTTACACAGTTTAAGACCTTTCCCAGAAAAAAATCAAAACCTACCCAAAAAAAGCCCCAAACCAACCAAAAGAGAGGTGGCTCCTTCTTGGATGGTCTTTGTATATATCTTGTGCAGAATCTGCTAACCTGTTCCTTTTCTCCTTTTTTTTTCCTGTTACTTTTTAACTGATGCATGACTACTTCTATCTTAATAATGTATTATCAATTTCTCCCTGCTTAATATTTAGTCAATCAGTTTACTCTCAATTGCTAGTGCAACTACAAGAATTTCAGTAATTCTTCCACATATTCACCTGGTGTTTGACACCTATCCCATTAAATGAGGAATGGCACATCTACCTGAGCTTCCAAAACTAATATAGACAAGGAGAAAAAAAAATTCAATCCCCTGTGTTAGAATGTGACTGGGCTACAAATTACATGGTCTGAAACCTCACAGAGTAAAAAATACTCTGTCTGCTTGGCTGTAAGTCAGAAAGCAGAAGTTTTACCTTTGACCACACAACTTTATCAGAAAAGTTGTGAAAAGTACTTGGGTGTCATTCTAATACAGAGAAAAGTAAAGCTGAATCAGGGAAATACACTGGGGAACAGGGGGAACACAAATAAAAATCCAATTTATTCTTAAACTTCAGTACATTTTTCAAGCAGGCCCAAAACAAAACATACAAAACATCTCTCCCAATGACTGTGTCATATTTCTTAGTATTTTCTGCAGAAATCATCCTTTCACACTGACAGTCTAGGAAAAGCAGAGGACAGCAGATACTCATCTTGAGTGTGTGTATGATCAGAATTTAAGGAAGTGAGAACCCAAGTGAAGTACTCCATGTTCAGCTACAAACCCCAGAGGAAGCCAGAAATAATCTGCAAAGGCTCAGTGATGCTGTAATGCTCCTGCTGTATCACAAACCTGTATCTCTGTGTCCCCACAAGAAATGCTCACCCCATCAACCAGTCCACTACCTCCAGCACGGGGAAGAAAATGAAGTATTTTGAATTCTTCAATTACTTCTGGCAAAAGGATACAAATTGTTTGCTACTGTGCTTAGCACTGACCTGCACCAAGGTGTGACTTTCATTTGTTTTTGTCATGACACAGTAGAAAGTAAGCACACAACACTTTTACAGGATGAAGCAACTGCAGGTGAGTGGTACCTCAGGTTCTTGAATAAAAGTTACCTCTGGAATGCACACTGGCATCACGGAACAGGAATTCCCAGAAATTCCAGCTTAGGCACCTGATTGCTGTGAAACTTATAACCATGCATGATAATCCACCTCAAATACCACCAGTAACACAAAACTTTGTCTAATTAAAGTAATTACTGAAGAAAAAGGGAGGGAAACAGGGCGATAAACCCTAGCAATATTAGATTATAATACACAGAGTTTTGACTCTAGTGATAATTTTTACAAATTACTCAGCAATGTCTCAAGAATGAGACAGGGAAATAAACTGTCATTATTCATTCTTAAAAGAACATCAAGTGAGGAGTAAGTGTGTTTAGGACTGATAGTACAGGAAGGAGATTAAGCATAAAATATATGCAGCCCAAGATTTTCAGTCTGTAATATTGTGAGTGTACACAACAGAGCTTCAGAGCAGAAACTGTGACAAGATCTTCAAAGGTGACAACATTCATTTTAGAGGAAACATTTGGCCACCACCCAGCAGCATAAATTTGGCTGAGATATCCATCAGGGAGGTAAGCTAGGTACCTGGATGTTAATCAAGACAGACACATTAAAATTCTTACCCCTTGAAGATTCAAACATTACAAATGCCAAAGTTTACCAAAAAACTGGAATCAAAACCTAGCAATAAACCTAAAGTGCCTCTAAAACAAAAAAAAAAAAGGAAACTTCAGGTATAAATTCTCAAGTTCTACATGAAAAATCAAATTATACCTTGACACACACAGCCCCTGCCACAGCAGCATTTCCAGTTTTGAGAGTTTACCTGGTAAAAATTCCATCCACAACACCAATTGTGGCCTCCTCTGCAGGAACAAAAGAGCCAATCTGTGCCATGACTGTGATCAGTGCCACTTGCTTGATGTAGGAGCTCTTCCCTCCCATGTTGGGCCCAGTTATTATCATGACTCTTTCACCATCTCCCTGGAAACACAAAACAGTGGTGAAATGCATTGCCCTGCACATGGTGCTTCTACCAGGAAGTCTGGTGTGCTTAGAAGGGTACAGGACAAGACTGCAGGGTTAAAGGCTCTGTTTCTAGGTGAACAGCTTTCCTCCACTCTTGCAGTTCATCACATTCACCTCTCCAGATATTATCAAGCCCCAGATGCACCAAAATCAACTTTGATTTTGATTTTTACTCTTGAGCAAAAAGGACAGAGGGTGGGGGAACCCTCCTGTTCTCCACCAAGGAGCCACCAAGAAATAATCAGGGAACCTGGTCAGCAGCATGGGAAGCAGTGAGGGATGCTGAGGGATGCAGGGCTGGATGCAGCCAGGCCAGAGGAGGCTCCAGGGGGAGCAGAGGGATGGAGCAGCTCTGCTGGCAGGAAAGGCTGGCACAGCTGGCCCTGCTCACCTGGGCAGGAGCAGCTTTGGGCTGAGCTCAGCGTGGCCCTGCAGGGCCTGAGGGGCTGCAGGAAAGATGGAGACAGACAATTGCCAAGGGCTGGAGGGGCAGGACACAGGGAATGGCTCCCAGTGCCAGAGGGCAGGGCTGGATGGGACACTGGGAATTGGGAATTGCTCCCTGGCAGGGTGGGCAGGGATGGATGGAATTCCCAGAGCAGCTGGGGCTGCCCCTGGATCCCTGGCAGTGCCCAAGGCCAGGCTGGACACTGGGACAGTGGGAGCTGTCCCTGCCATGGCAAGGGTGGGATGAGATGATTTTTATGGCTCCTTCCAACCCAAACCATTCTGGGATTCTGCAGAATTTCTTCAAAGGTGACAACATTCATTTCAGGGGAAACATTTGGCCACCACCCAGCAGCATAAATTTGGCTGAGATATCCATTCAGGGAGGTAAGCTAGGTACCTGGATGTTAATCAAGACAGACACATTAGAATTCTTACCCCTTGAAGATTCAAACATTACAAAAGAAGTACCAAAGTTTAGGAAGGAAGAAAATCGTGAGCACAGCCAGCACTGCCCAAATTTGGCTGTGATCTGGAGCATGACTGGAGATCTCCAGTCTGAGCTCTCACTGCCAAATGGGAAGGTCTGGTAGGCAAAGACCTGACCTGGATTTTATATTCATAACTGCCTGGCTGGGTATGACAAAAGGACATTCAGAGTGGCTACAAGAAGGCATCAAGACATTCCTGAATCTGGCAGTACTTGACTGCAACACAGATACTGTGAGCAGGCTGTGCCCAATCCCCACCAGTGTCTCTCATCATTAAAACCAGACCCAAGAAAATGAGATCAGAGGCAAGAACTCATCTCAGCTGTAAGACTCCCCATGGTACTCCTATGTGTCCACAGCTCCACAATAAAATTGTCCTCCTGGAGTGCAAGAACAACTGCTGATACAAAATTAAAACTTGTCAATGAACCTATAAAGCTTTCTCACAGCCTGAGTCGAGACTAAGAGCTTGAGTTATGCAAGGGCATCACACAGCTAGACTTTCCCAAGGGGTGCAGCTGCTGAAATGCACCAAGAGATGATCTAAACAGAAGCCAGCACTCTCCACTGCCCCGTGGGAGGGGCAAGGGAGACAGGACAAGCTGTGCATAATGGACATTAGTCACACTACATGAGGAACTTGGCACTGATCAGGCACTGTGATTACAGCAACCAACAAATCTCCAGGCAGCAGGTCTCAAAATCTTCACAGACTTGGGTTTCAGACTGGGCTTTCATTCTGTTTATAGGGACACACACACAAAATGCAGACAGGACTGTCACTTATGTTACAATTCAGGTATTAGAGAAGATACAGGACATCAGTATTTGTTGTATGTAAAAAGCTGATCAGCTTTTGCAAAAAAAAAAACCTCATCCATACACAAGTCACAATGCAGTCAAAATGTAGAAAATGCCATTACTGGGAATAAAGGATTGGATGTAATGAAGTGCACGTGACTATATGAGAACAAAATTCATTCTGGTCTCCAAAGTGTAACTCAGTACTGCTACTAAAACTTTGTCAGGCCTCAACACAACAGAATTCACAGATACTCAAACCCAGAACGAGTTCAGTAGTTAATCTGTCAGGATCCATGAATTTTTTGCATGTGTCTGGTGTCTGCCCAGGCTCCCTCCAGCCATGCTGTGGGACTGGTGGCTGCTCTGCCAGGGTTCTGGTTTTCAGAATCTGCTGTAATATCAGACCAGAGAACCCCTCTGTCCTCACAGCTGATGCAGCCATAAGCCAACATCTTACTGGAATCCACAGCTGAAGCTAAAAGTTCTAAAACAACCCACAAATGTTTGAGGAGGAGAGGGGGAATGGAAAAATGAGCTGTTTATTTCAGGGGATTAAGGAAAAAAAAAGCTTCTCATCAAGTTAGATATTTGACAACATTTCAGCTGAAAACATTATGGGAGATGTATTTCCTTGCTGATTCAAACACATCAGTTGAAAACTGGAGATGCTTTAATAAACTGGTTCCCACCCACCTCTCAAGAGAAAGAGAACTCAAAGAACTGTAGAAGCAAAAGTGATTCTGCCATGATCACTTGGTTTTGTAATATTCAGTATTTAGAAAGCCAGCATAAGAATGGGACTAAAGAGGGAAGAGTGCATGATGATTCCTGAATGACATGCTGAATTTTTTTGGAAGTGCCATCTGTCGCTTGTTTGGAGTTGACAAATAATTTTGAAAACATTCTCTGATGTATTACAAAATATCTGTAGCATTGTTCAGTACAGAACAGCACTTTAAAATGTTCCCCAAGAAATACATACTAATTTGAATGTTGTTTTTACAGCAATGTCCTGCTCTGGCAGCTGTTTCATACCTTTCCTACATTTACTGTACAAAGAGGCAGAGATAAGTTGTGAGGATATCTTTTATATTCATTAAGGACAGCTATTTAATATTTATAAAAGTATATGGAGAAATAAATATTTAACGAAAAGCTTCAAACAGGCATGTAATTTAAAAGACAGATTTTAGTTTTTGAGGGAGAAAAGGCTGTATGACACTAATATTTCCACAGAAAAAAGAAACTGCATAGTAGAGAAATACATTAGAGAAATACAATCAATCTTAGAATTAATATGAAAAACTGAACCTGTAATATGTATTTTTCATATTAAAAGATTCCAAGACTTAGACAGAGTTTGACAAAATGCAGACTCTCTACGATGACACTGTTAAAAAATCTGTAATTATTCATTTGTTTTTAGAAAATAACCATTTGATCGAAACACCCATTTGCCTAATTTTGTTATTACCTTTCTTTCCTTTATGCCTTGAGACTGAACAAGGCTGTTCAGAGAGCATCTGGCAGCAAGGGATCAGCAGAGGGACAGAACAGATGTGGTGACATCTAGCAACACCTCTCTGAAATGCAGCCCAGCAGGCTGCACCATTTAAACCACCTATTTTCACTTACTGCCCAAGAAGCTCACCCCAGCCTCCTTGCCCTGAATGATTTGGAAGCTCAGTCAGTTTCTGGGTACTCACTGAAAGGCTGGTGGTGTTTGGAACATACTGATCCTGCTCTCCCAGCAGAACATCAATCACAGGGTGCCTCCCATTTTTTATGATTATTTCACGACGATTGTCTTGTACAGTTGGTCTGCAAAAGAGGAAAGGTATTTATCTCAGTGCTCTTTGTAACTGAATATGTAAAACTACTGTAACTGAAGCCTGCAGGACTGCCACCTATCATTTTTTCACAAATTATAAAAATTAATTACTGCTATCAAGTATTTCTAAAGAAAATACTGTCTAAAGAATACTTTCTCTGAGAAAAATAAAGCCACAGAATTTTAAGACTGAGATTAACTAACACTTTGGGTGGACTTCAAAGGGAAGACGTGGGGAGTGAGATTTTTCTTGGGTTGAAGAATGATAATGCAATTTTAAAGGAAAATGAGATCAAATAAATGGCATCCTACAAACACAAAGCACTGGGGAAAGAGGTATAAACTGATAATGGTGGGGGGGTTTAGCAGAAAGGTAATTCCAACAGTTGTACAGCTGAGATGAAACCAGTATAAGGACAGTCTTAGGCCTCTTACCACCTCTTCAACAGCATTCCTCACACTGAAATTCATTCTGCAGAGTGGACACTCACACAGCAGATGGTGATCCCTGGACTGCCCACAGCATCACCTACAGCTGCACCTGGCTGCCTGGGAGCCCTGCTGAACTGTCTGTGCAGAGAGGGGAGCCTCCCAGCACACTCCAAGAGGGGCTCACCTCTCTGCAACTCCTCTGCCCCTGCCCTGGCTCATTCACCTGCCTCAGGCAGGGCCCAAGGAAATAATCCTCACAAACTAAAACACATTCCTCCAAAATAGCACTAAAGACCAGTCCTTCCTTCAGCAGCCCTCCAGAATTAATTATTGACACCTCCCCTGCAGCTGAGGTTTCACTGAGAAGTCTCCTTCCTGCTAGTTTATAAGCTCTAAGCCACTCTGAAATTCATTGAATTATTTACATTCTGCTCAGTGAATTAATCAGATTTCAGTTTGTCTTCTCATCCGAGTGCACCGAAATAAGTGAGCAATTATTTTCAAAGAGATTTTGATAGAGAGACACACAAGATCCCAAGAGCCCAGAAGTGATCAATACTACCTTTAATGATGTATCAAAGCAGAAGTATTTGCAAGTGGATTTCTCTTCATCCCCCTACCTGTGTGTGGGCCTGGGGCAGAAGCAGCAGCTCAGCCCATCAGCTCTTACAGCTGAGGCATCATCACTGCTCTGCAAGCTGGAGCTAATATTTACCTATTAATTACCTGAGATACACCTTTTAAACACACCTCAGATACCCTAGACTCTTAGGTATTAGAAAGATACCATAAACTCAGGCCTCTCTGCGAATAAAAAACAATAATTTTTTAAAGAAGGACATAAAAAACGTCCAGCATTTATTTGCATGTAAGTAAGATATCATCTACTAGACTCGGGTCAAACAACAAACATTAGGATGTCAAACTGGAACTGCAATGCTTACAGATTTGCATTAAGTCCAGAAGTGTTGCTCTGCAAAATCAGACCAAGTTGAAACCACTGTAAACAATTTTAATAGCGTTTTTTATCAGGGCACACATATTAAAACGTGATTTATTTAAAATACGCTCTTATAATTCCTTATAAAATCCTACGTAAAAATTAAAAATTAAAAATTAAAAATTGGTTACCTGCAGTAGTCTCCTTGTTTGGCCACCTGGGCCAATGAGAAGAGGCAGTCCACAGTTGCTAGGTGACAAATGGCTTTAGACACGGGGTGATAATGTTCACTGAAATGGCTGCATCAAAACAGGGAAAAGTTGCACAAAAACAGGGAAAGAAGTAATTGTGCACAAATACAAAAGGATTGTCAAAATACACCCTGTGCAAGCTCCTCACAGGGCTCCTATGCTCCTTAAATCACTCTGAATCCAAATCTCCCAGAAGTGCATGAGATAGAACATGAGGACCTCAATCAAGGTGGACTTCACCTCCCATTCTAGCAGTGAATTAATTTTTAAGCACAGAAAACCAAGCAAAATTAAATTCATTAGATAGCTCATAAAGGGTCAGCAGTTGATCCCTGCTGCCTAAATGAGGTATACAAAAATGCCACAATTTATCAGAATTTATATAGAATACCAGCAGTGTTGATTCAGCCTCAGCCATAAGTTACAGTCAAAGAAGAAACAAACTAAGAGTGTCTCATCACAGGAGTTGTCTAAAATTTCAATGAATTATGGTATCTACAACAGAAAATTCAAGAATTCATTTTCAATTTATGATGCTGCTTCCCCAGTACAATAATGACATTATCATGAGAACAGAGTTTTCAGTGGAGTTCATTCTCTTAGTCCTCTGGAATTTCTTTTTTTCCTCTCTCCTAGTCTCAAAGCTACAATATAGAATATAAAACCAGCAGGGGAGCAAAATTTAATAAACAAAGACATAAATGAATGGAGGGGTGGGAAAAAAAGAGCACTTTCCTATACACAGGTCTTTCCTTTTTGTCTGCTGCTCTCCTACAACACAACTGAGAACAGACAAGTGAACATGGAGACAACTCTTTTACAGTACTGCAAAGGAAACACAACTGGAGAAGTGTCAATTGGAATGTCTTTCCTGTTTCTACTCAAATTTTCAGGATTTCTGGGCTCCTAATGGGAAGCAAATCCAATGAGACAACTTGAGCAGGGAATTATTAAGGTCTTGCAAACTATCACTGCATGGCAAGAGGAACAATTTCAGCAGTTCTGCAATTCATGCAAGTAAGAAATAACAGAGGCATTCAGAAGTCCAGGAAGTATTTCTTAAACTCAGATTTTGAAAATGGCTAAACAGGCAAATGACCCCACTGAAAACTCTGATCTCAGATAAACATGCCAGATGTGAGGGACAGTGAAACTCCCACTACTTTCTAACAAACTCCCATAGTCAGGGTAGCATACAAGATATAAAAAATAATAAAACTACTGCGTAATATCAATAAGTAATATAATAAAACCAGTGAAACCCACTAGGCTCACTTTCACTCAGAGTCAGTTGTACTTCCAGATTGTTAATGCTGTGATATTATTTTTGAAACTTTGGGAAACACCTTGCATACTTAATGGCGTGTTTTCACCAGAATTTCAAAAGAGACATCACTGCTGGTCTCAGCACTGGGGCTCAGAGGTCTTGCCCTCAAACAGCTTAAAAGGAAGAACAGCATTTTAATTGACTACCAGCCAAGCTGCTGTGGACAATTATTAACTCCTTCATTCAGGAAAGAAGCATTTTTCTGTTTTTCCTCTGTCACAGAGCAGGGCTCAGGGGTGGGAGCACTCACTCCTGCTGCTGTGGACAATTATTAACCCCTTCATTTAGGAAAGAAGCATTTTTCTGTTTTTCCTTTGTCACAGAGCTCAAGGGTGGGAGCACTCACTCCTGCTGCTGTGGACAATTATTAACCCCTTCATTTAGGAAAGAAGCATTTTTCTGTTTTTCCTCTGTCACAGAGCTCAGGGGTGGGAGCACTCACTCCTGCTGCTGTGGACAATTATTAACCCCTTCATTCAGGAAAGAAGCATTTTTCTGTCCCTGCTCTGTCACAGAGCAGGGCTCAGGGGTGGGAGCACTCACTCCCTGT
>VZRH01008332.1:0-22570 GCA_013397555.1 Urocynchramus pylzowi | reverse complement strand
TTTTTCTGTCCCTGCTCTGTCACAGAGCAGGGCTCAGGGGTGGGAGCACTCACTCCTGCTGCTGTGGACAATTATTAACCCCTTCATTCAGGAAAGAAGCGTTTTTCTGTTCTTGCTCTGTCACAGAGCAGGGCTCAGGGGTGGGAGCACTCACTCCTGCTGCTGTGGACAATTATTAACCCCTTCATTCAGGAAAGAAGCATTTTTCTGTCCCTGCTCTGTCACAGAGCAGGGCTCAGGGGTGGGAGCACTCACTCCAAGAAGCAGAGCCACTCAGCACTGCAGGCCAGGGCGAGCTGCTCGCGGAGCTGCTGCAGGACCCGGTAATTTTCTGTGATGAAGGGTGAGTGGAAGCGGCTGACAGCTTTGGTGCTGCAGAGGGAGAGAGAGAAAGAGGGAGAGAGAGAGAGGGATGGTTGGGATCAAGGTTAGCAGGCAATCAGCTGCACCATCCACATGCAAAATGGGAGTCATTTTCTTAATCCAGCCCCCACAATGGATGTGTTCAAGGAAAGTTCTCCCATTGTGGGAGGGATTCTTCCCATTGATGGCAGTGACTCCACTGAGAGGGAAGAGTTGGATCACGGCACCCTGCCCACTCAGAGGGCTCTGGAATGCTCTGCAGAGCCTGCCATCATCACCCCAGACCACACACTGCACAAAACTGCTCAGCAGTAGCTGCCCAAGTGCATGACTGGCTGATCGACAACCAACTAGACAAAAACAAATTCACTCTGAAGAGCAAAAATTCCATGATAAGCCTGAAGTAAACATAGCTAATACAGATTGTCTTGCTAGTTTTCACTTGAGATATTTGCTGTTTATTTATGTGTTTTCATTAAGGACTCAATTTGGCACATCCAGGCATTCTTTTACAGAATCCAGATTAGCTGTAATTTGTTCACCATGTTAATTCTGTCTGATCTGTGCACTTCTCATTATTAAAAGAAGTTTAATTAAAAGAGAATTGAGTGTTAATTCTTGCATAACTGAATAGTGCATCAGAACAGAGTTCAACTTAGTGAGAGATGTCTGTGCTCACACATTACACTCTGGGGCTTGTAGAGAATTCAGCATTTACATGGACATTGTAACTCTCAGGTATTCAAACCAGAAATCAAATGACTGAAAAGAAAAAAAAGCCAACTACATAAATCAGTCCATCTCTATTTCACCTGGTGGAAAATTACCAAAGCAAGAAGAACTGGTCTGTACGAGTAAATAAAACGATTTAACGACATTTAAATAAACGATTTTAAACGCACTGGATTTACCAAGATGTATAAGCAGATGTTTGCACAGCTACTTTAATCTTTCTGAATAAAACAATAACAATCAAAATTGTGTGGAGGATTTGCATGTGCCAGCTACAGGCACAAATGAATCAAGGCCATAGATCTGACACCAGTACATGCACCTTGAAGGACTGGGTGAGTAATTCTGTGTTCTGAGGATGTACTGTGTAAAAACAAATGTAACAAATCAATTTTTCTGTTTTGTTCATTTTTTTTTTTTCTTAAGCAATAGATTTACAATTTGCTTGGATTTTCAGCTAAAAAAAACCCTAACAAACCTTAATACATAGGACAATGAGAATGTGTATGTAATTAATTGTGACACCAAAATACGTCCAGTTTTTTTCTTCTATATGAAAACAGAAGCAAACTTCAAAGATATTTCACATACCTGCTAATCATAACCCAGTCAGATGGCACAGATGATTTATGGGAATTCTTGACTTCTATCAAAAACTGAAATAACAGAAATGCAATGTTACACATCATGGGAAGTCAGGAAGACCAGAGAATCAGAATCATCATTTAGCCAGAAACTGCAACCACCAGAGGAAAACCATGTTCAGCCTGAAGAGAATGAGCAGCTCAGAAGGGAATGCTCTTTTCTGCCCAAAAGAAGCTGGGGTTATGACACACATCACCCTTCTGCACCTGCAGAACTTTGCTGCAGGTTTGGGTGAGCTTGGGGTCAGACAGGGAGGCACAGGGAAAAGCAGCAGCAGCTCAGTGCAGTGAGATCTACATGATGTGTTTGTGTTGCATGATTCATGTCAGTTATCTCTGTAACAATAGCCTGAGGTCCTGGGTGTCAGAGCGTTGAGGCACTCTCACGTCACAGAATTCAGCTGGAAAACAGATTTCCTGCAGAGATTAGGTTAACACAGAGCCTGACCACATTTATGGAAAGACACAAGACCCATGCCTGGCAAAACTTCTCCATTGTAGCTAATGGGATTCAGATAGAAACTTCCAGAGGAGCCAGCAGTCATCCTCAAGAACAAACAAGGACAACAATCCTAACACAAGAACAGAGCAAGGACAGGGTGCACTAATTCTTAATTCTCCCAAAGCACTTCCAAGGCATTTCTCTGTTGTGAAGGAGCATTTGAATGTTACATCTATCAGGGTGCCACAAGAACACAGGAAGAATATACCACACAGATCTGAGGAATGAAGACCTTTAATCAAATAAATTCCTCTTCAAGTCCTGTGTTCTATTCCTCCAATACAACTGAGTTTCCATTACTTCCATTCCTCTGGCATCTTTCTTTTCCTCACTGACCATATTTCTGACCCCTCTCTGCTGCCTCTTTTGGCGTCTAACACTCACACCAGATGTCATGAAATAAGAGCTATCCCCAGCCTCTGCAGCTCCTTTCATCAAGGCACCAGGCACATCTCTGTCTGCAGAGGTTTCTGCCCTGCTGCAAAGGCCTCCTCTCTGAAATGAGTGCAGTGGCTGCTGCCTCTGGAACCACTTTTCAGTACTTCCTTGGATGCTCTCCTCTCTTTGATCAGTTCCTCTCTTTTTCTTTACTTCACACAGATGGCAGCTATTAACCCAGCTTCCCTGAGAGAAACCTTTCAGATCCTGCTCTTCCCTGCCTCAGACAATCCTCAAACACACTTTTCCACTTTTCCCTTGGATTTCAGCCTCTGTGCTGACAGCCCACCCGACTCCTGAGCCATGTGTTTCCTGTTCTCAGCTTCACCCTCAACAGGAGCATCCAACTTCAGGTTTTTGTCAAAGGCTGCTGTTTCTAATTCATCCCTTCCCTCACTTTCAGCAGTGTCTATTTGCTCCCTCCTGTGTCTCTTGCATCTGTCTCAGCTTACAAAGTGCCCCACAGGCAGTCCAGCCCCTTCCCTCCCTGTCCTCACCCACTCCTCTCTTCTACTCACAACCCTCACTCTGTTTCCTAACTCCTTTCTTCCCCCAGTTTTCTGTTTCAGAGCTTTTCCCAGCTTCCTGCTCTCAGTTCCAGAGGACAACGCTGAGCAGTGCTACCTGACTGCTCCTTTCAGTTTCCCCACAAACGTGGCAGGGTCTGCTGTCCCTGTTTTTCACCACAGAACCTCTCAGCTCGCTTGCTCACGTCCTGCCCACACTTGTGCAGCATCCACGAGCAAAAGTTCCAGTCCAGAACACCATTTCCAAGAACTGGAACTAAAACAACACTTACCACTCTTTAATACTGTTCCCTCTTCTCTCCCATCTTTCAAATTACAGTCTGACTCAGTACTTAGAAATCCTTTCACCATTCTTCAAATTAACCAAATGCTGTGCTTCCTGGTTCCCTGAGAGTATTCCAGTACTTAACAGCCATACAATTAACCCTGCAAGTATGTGTTTTTACGCAGACAGAAAAGCAAAGCATTACTGAACCAAATTCAACTGCACTAATGTGCTTCTATTATTTAAGTCACTGAAGTGATTGACTTAACAAACAAAGGAGTCACACGGCAGGAAAGCTGCTCTTCAAAGTTGTACAGAAGATTGTAGTCAAATGCTGCCCTCATGAAGCACCACACTCAGGGAACAGAGCCCCAGCTAGGTCCCCGTTTTTAAGCTATTTTCTAGGCAAGGGTGGGTACAGTCATGCATAACAAACCCCACAGTACCTCTTGACCTGAAACTGCAACATACTCTGCAGAAGGGTTCTTAATCTGCTTGCGAATATCTGGCAGATGCAGCTGGATTTTAGAAAGCACATCCTGGATCTCCTCCTTTTTCTTTCGGATGGCAGGGAAGTCCGTCAGGTCCTTGAACAACTGTGTTTTATCTCCAGTCCTATCCACAAGAAATGCAAGGTAAAACAATGGTAAAAAGAGGGAGATATACCTCAGTTCTACCAGCTGCACCCTTACATTGTTATTTTTATTTGTTGGAAAATTAGCTTAGTTCCCTTCTGAGTACAGGTTTTTGGGTGCTTGGTCATAGCACAACCCATTTACTGAAAGCTGCTGTGCTCATGACAGGAGCAGAAAGGCACTTTGTGTACAGAGCACCCCAACTGCTGACAACACCTGTACTGCAGCTAAACGTGAAACTCCAGGTGATTCCTGCACGCCATGAACACAGATTTTTCAACACATTTAGAATCTGGCCAAAATTGGGCACATTTTCTTAAAGATTGCATGGAAAAATCCTCTCCTCAAGGCCCTCATCAAAGCAGAATGCCATCAGTACTTTCCCAGAGCAGCTTCCTTCTTTTGTCCAGAAAAGATTACCCAGAGTACTTTTAAGCACATGCAAAACAATGCCCTTTTCTAATTTCAGTGCCAGAAAAAATGACAGAACTCTTTTGGCAGTACTAGCCCAGGTCAGGATCGAAACCTGAAACAAGCAATGCCATTCAAATGGTTAAAACTGGGAAGCTGAACTAGCAATTAAAAATACAGCTGTCAACAAAAATAACAAAAAATCTAACTTACCCTAGGTAAGCATCAGGCAAACAATAAAAAGCACTGTGATCAGCCCTAAGTTAATTGCAATATAACTTTGCATTTTAGAGCCAATACAGAACTCTGCAAGTTAATTATATAATTACCTTGAAAACTAATATGTGGAGAGCAAGTAATTAGCCAACTGAAAGTATTACAACATGGAAGCAATAAAAAAAATCTAATATTCTACTTACTCCACTGCCCCTTGGCCTGCAAATGGAGCTACAGCTGGAGCCAGTGGCAAGGCAGGTAGCAGAGAGCTGAGCTCTGGCTGTGCACTCCATCGTCGTTGGGATTACATAAGTGACAGTGAGGATGCCATTTTAAAGTACAATACTAATTTTTAGAAACGATTTCGTGCTAATTAGACTGGTTTCCATGGGAATGCAAGGCAAAAAAAAAAAAAAAAAATATCCCTAGTAGCCAGCAGCTGATTGTCACTGCTATGTGATGCCTACAAGATTGTAACGTTGACAGTTTCAAAAGCACAAATCCCAAAATCTCAATCTCCCTGTTAAAAAAACCCAAAACCTGGAGAAAGGGCTATTTTTGAGAACAATTACAGGATTTTATCCACACCTCATAACAAAAATAACACGTGATGCAGTCTGTGCACAAGTGTATGTGTGCATGGATGGATGTGGGTAGAAGCCAAGATTTTGATGAAATAAATGTTTTGGAGTAAAAATAACACCACCACGTACATTTGAGATATATAAAGGCCAGAAAGTAAGTTGGCTTAATCATTCTGAATAAATGTAAATACAATATACCCATTCTACAGATCATTTATATCTTGTGTACTATTCTAGCCATTGTTAGTACAGTGACAGAAGAAAACACCCCATGTTTTGAAACTACCTACACTAAATCTGGTACAATTTAGATTGGTATAATTTAGATACAGTCTGTTTTGGCACAAACTGTCACAGCTATAATTGGGCACCAGGCATCAGCAGAAATCTCATAATCCCACCTTGCCAATGGGCAGAGGAAATCCTTCTGCCCCTCTCAACTTCTAAATTTATACACCTTGGGTCCACCTCTAAATCAGAAACAAATAAAATAAAGTTCTGGGCTTGTTTTCTTAGATTTATTTTTCAATCTGAGTTTGGAAAAGATAAAAAATGTTTTATAAATAAAGTGGATGTTTGCTTTTAGTCTGTTCTGAATGTAGAAGTTAAGCAAATTATTTAGACATATTCTCCAATATAATGTGTATTAATTCCAACCTAGCATCTTCTTCCTCTTTTTTTCCTTCATGGGCCAACAATGGACATAATTAAGACAAAAAAGGGCAGACAGCTTTGATGAAGTCTCACAAAAACAGTGGAAGGCTGTAATGCAGACAGCAGAGCTGCCCCTCTGCTGAAGGTCAAGTCTCTCTTCAAAAGGAATAGCTTCTCTTAAAAGAAATTAATTTTAAAGCTGTTAAACCAATTAACATAATGCAAAACATATTTTCCTGTAAATTCATCACCCAAAACAGGTGAGAAACTTTCAAAAAATCATTCAGCCTGAGGCAGACACCCACTAGGCAAAATAGTGCCTCACCTAGTTTAACTTTAAAAAAGGAATGTAAGCCATAGGTAACAATAACCTCTGCTTTAACTGGAAGGAACTGTACCTACATAAATATGAAATAAAAATATAAAACTGACATGTATTAAACCAAGAGGCATAATCTGCATAACTGAACACACTTACTCAGAAAGGCCATGAGGCACAGAAGAATCATGTCATTTTCTCTACTTACTTGGCTGCTTCTTCATTTAGGATCTTTAAATAATGTTTTACTGGGGAGAGAAGGTCTGGGATTTCCAACAGTGCATTTTTTAATAGAGGAGATCTGACATGGGACTGTATGACTGGGACAAAAGCTTGAATTTCCAAGTCCAGACGAGACAGGGTGCTGACTATCAAGAAGAACTCCTGGGTAGAGCACTGAGAAGGGAAAGAATGTCTGAATCATTACAATCCATTTCCTTTTCACTAACAGGCTCTTCTGCTTTTTCAAAATGTGACAGCATGCAAATAAAATGTATGGACAGTAACAGAGCTGCACCATCTTGCCCCACTAATTAGGGGGGTCAATTAACCACAGCAATTATCCCAACCCTTGTCCTCAGGAATTTGCCAAGAGCTGATCTCCAGAGCTCCTGCTGCTGGGGGCAGATGTGCACACAGAGGCAGGGAAAGGGGCAATAAGGTGCAAACAGCAAGGAAAGCAGGTTGGGTGATGCCAGGAGCACCACATGCTGTCCACATGGCCCTGTGCATCCCAGTGCTGCCCTGGCAGGGCAGGGTTTGAAAGGCAAGGTCAGGCACAGACAGGGAGAGACTGGGAACAAGGACACAGGGAGGAGAAGAAAAAGCACAGGAAAAGGGAAACCCAGAGCCCTGTTTAAAGTGCTTGTAGCTACTGACAGCCCTGCCTGAGGAGGGACAGGGGACACACCAGCCTGCTCCTCATCCTCTCCTCAGCACAAGGGAAGATTCTCCCACCTCATCCAGGCACCCATCCAGGGCATTCCCTGTCCCCACGTTCTCCAGAAGGGAACATCCCACCCTGGGGCCAAGCACACAGCCCTGCCAGAGCCTCATTTGTGACACTCACAGAGCAGGAGCACGCTTCAAGCAGCTTCCCACCTAAAGCACCAGCTTTAAAAGAGAACCTCCTCTCCCCTTCTCAACCCCTCTGCTACCTGTGGCGTGGTTCAAGCACTTGGCTGTTGGGTTCTGGATGCTCCCCAGTGCCAGCACGGTTTGTCACCCTCAGCTCCTGTTCAGGAAGGGCTTTTTGGGCAGCCCCCAGCCCTCCTGCACACTGACAACCCCCCCCAGCTGCCCCAGGCACCCACCAAGGGGCAGGGCTGCCTCTGCAATGCTCCCTGCAGCCCTGGCTTTGCACTTGTGCTGCACCCCAGGGACACCCAGGGCTCCCACAGCTCGCTGAATTCAGTCACACTCCCAGCACATTCCAGCCTCAGAAAGTTTGAAAAAGGTTGTCCATCAATAATTATTTTTTGTATTTTTTCGAGTTTTACTGATCTGTAGGAAACGTTGCTCCTTTAGCCTTCTGGAATTCTCCCATCAGTCAACAGACAATGCTGAAAGGAAAACAGTTTATTTTCCTCACCTGAGGATGCAAGGAAGGCATTAGGATAAATAATATTCTTTGTCAGCCACATCCTTCTGTTCTAACTTTTTTTTTTTTTTTTTTCTCTTTTACCACAGTAATCTAGAATTTAATTTCTAGGACTGTATGGTGACCAGCACAACACTGCTCACAGAAGAGGCAGGCTACAGTGAATCACTATTTCATAGAACACATCTACATTTTTATTTTGTCATCCTTTGCCTTTCAATTTCTCCCCAAAAGTAAATTTTTCTTTCTCTTCCTTCCCACACTCAAATGCAAGAACTAAGGCAATTCTCCCATTTATTACACTGCAATAATTCCCAAGGAATGCCTGTACCTAAACACAGAATCAAACATTAGCCAAAATGCAATTTAACCACGGTTAGGAATTCAGGAAGGCCACAGACACTGCACCCTGACTGTTCCTGGAAAACCTAAACTCATCTATTTTACAGAACCACAGAGTTCTGTGGGACAGAGGACACCCATTAGGAGGTTTCCCAGCAAATACTCCAGGTTCTCTGTGTTATTTCCTTTTTGCCTGCTCTCAGGTCCAGATATTCCAAGATACTGTGTGCTTACCACTAACCCATAGTGCAACAATTATGTAAAAGTGTTACCAGACAGCACCATTTTCCTCTCCATTGAATTAATCCAAATATCTCTAGTTTTACTCCTTTGTAGTACACTAACTGAACTGTTTCTTTGCTGTTAACACCCTTCAAATACCTCTAAGCCTTCTGTTCTCCTTTAATCACCAATTTAACCAAAAAAAAAAAAAAAAAAAAAAAAAAAAAAAAAAAAAAAAAAAAAAAAAAGGTATTTTAGACTTGCTTCATAAATGATCTGTTATTCTGCCTCATGAAAGCTTTGGGTTTCCTCTGCACTTGCTGCAATTTATCATCATCTTTCTGATAATCTGGGACTTACTGCTTCTACCTGACAACAAAATTAAACAAAATAATAAAGGAGTAAATATGCCAACGGTGTTTTAAGTCAAAGCACGGAGGAAAGGCCTGCAACTGTAAACAAATTACAAATCCCAGCTTGGACTGCAAGTCAAATAAAACACTTTCTGACTGATTGCATCACCACCACCATCCACACCCCTGAGGATGAGGGATGAAATCCTGCCAGGCTTCTGCAGAGTGTGCCCAGGAGGTGCCTGCAGGCAGCAGGGTGATCCACAGGGCAGGAGAAAGAGAAAATGTGCACACCCAGAAATGCATCAGCCCCACAGGGGAGTCCATCAGGGTGGGGGGTTTAATTGTTCTTTTTTAAAGAAGGAAATAAAGGGCCCTGGTGAGTGCACAACCTGTGAGAAAGGTTGTGGGAAAGGGAGATGGTACAGGTGAGAACACCTGGCTGAGGTGTTTGCAACAAGGCTGCTGGAGCCCAGGCTTCACTAAGAGAAGAAAATTGCATTTCAGGGCACCTAAAGCAATTCTTGAAGTTATGAGGTTTGCCAGAAGATGGTTAATAAACATTCTTAAGTTCCTCACAGCAACTCTGTTGATGGCTCACAGGACACTGTAAGAGTCACCAAATGAGTTAAAACCCACTTGATTCTGTGACTACAGACCTCTGGAGAAAGGGAAATTCACTGTGTTTTACTGCAAACAGCCTTGTTAAACAGAGTGCCCCAAAAATTGGCTGAATATAGCTCTTTTGGGATTATTCAGTGTTCCTTTTTCCCCCCCCTGCTCCATGTTAGTAACACTGCAGGACTTTGCATGTAAAATTTAAAGTCTCCACTGCAGAAATAATTAACAGATAACTTGGAACAGACACATTCAAATAACTCTGAAAAATCTGGGCTCCATTACAGTGGGAGTGATTCCATTCAAATCCTAGGTAACCTCACAAAAGACACACACTGTGTTATAAATTAGAAGCTTTTAAGATACAGTAAAAATTGTTTACATAAAGCAGGATTAAGGGTCTTGCATTCACAGAAGAGTCTCACAAGCTGATGCAATGCTATTTTTGAAGCCTGCTTTTGAGATGACACCAGTGATAGCCATAACTTCTCTGGCACTGGAGAAATAACCTCAGAGTTGACAGTGATGCCAAACAACAGTTCCAACCACCTGTTTATCAAACTGTCCTGAAAAGGGATGCAGGAAAGATCACAGAGGTCTAACACCCTCCCAGCAAGACTGACAGCAATTCAGCCCTGTTTGCATTACTGAAATTGTTTCCAACAGAGGCCAGCAGCCACTCACCACTCTTAACTCCAAGTTAAAAGCATTTCAAATTAAAAGAAAATATGGGTGTCTAAATGCAATATACATTCAGCACTCCTTTCAAATTATAATACCTTTATTTCTTCAGCATAGGGAACAGACTTTGGTTTGGGAGAAATGAGGTATTTAATTTTAAGATTATTAAGTCCCCTAGTTATGACTTTGTATTAATCAGCTTAAAGGGGAACAGTTTGCTCAAATCAGCATTTAGCATTGCAAACCTAAAAATATCTGTGATGCAGACTCTTTAAAAAAGATTAAAAGTGTAGTAGAAGCAAGATGTGCATGGTATTACCATAGGAGGAAAATAAATAAAAAGTAAAAAATACAAGGTATATGTAAGCTTAATTTAAAGGATTATCATATGGGGAAAATGTATTTAAACTGTATTTACTACTCTGTACAAATAGTAATTAATTTTTTGGGTATATGCAACAGGTATTCATTTCACACAAGAAACAACAAACCAGAAACCAAAACCATAACATGTTTTTTTCTCTGAATCTTCTGAAACTCACACCCTCTTCAGTGAAACACCAAATGTGCCTTCCACAGAAGGGTGTCTTTTCAGCACCACTGAACGATTTTAACACTTGGCACCCAGCTGAGCTGCACCTTTGTCCTCTGAGGAGCTTGACTGTGCCCCAGAAATAGTGAAATATTCACTGAAAACGGGAAGGCAAGTCCCTGGGGGAGGCTGTGGGCACACAGGCAGCACACACCCCCCTGCAGCACCTGCCTGCTCTATTCTGCTCAGGTGAGCAGCCCAACAGGGGCAGGAAACCTTCAGAGCCTGATCCAGACCTTGGGAAAAGCTAAACAGGTTTTTTCCCAACTGTTCTAAGGAACTGAGAATGAGAGAGAGCCCGGGGCTCAGGTCAGGGGCAGAACAAACTGAAATTATGTTTTACTACACGTGGTGGTAAGGTTTGATTATTGCTCTCCCTCTTTAGGTAAACAGCTCCCCTTTAATCTCTTTTGTACACCTAATGGCCAATTGTTATGGTAATTCCTTTGGTGACTGTGCTTTAGTCAAAAAAAAATCATGTTTACTGAGAGAAGGGTACAAATAAGATAAACACTTATGGGTTGAGCCTGTGTAAATATTTATCTTCTGAAGCACACTGAAAACACAGGCATGAAAACACAGCAAGAAAAATCAGGTTGGCCCTGCAGGACACATTTCTAAAAGTGCAAATGGCATGTTTACTCTGTACTGGTTTTAAAACCTGCTCAAACATCAGTCACTGACCCTCTTTTGCCACACTCCAAGGCAAGGCTGAACAGTCTCCACTTTAACTGAGGCAAAAAAAGGAGGGTCCTGGAAATGCCTTCCTGGGGCAAATTGTGCTGGGGGATTTGGTGATTCTCCTCCAAGCAGCACCTCTGCCACCCAGGCCTGGTGAGAGACAAAACTCAGGCACTGCTGAGACAAAACTCAATAAAATTTCCTGTCTCTCAGATTCCTTTTCACTCAGCCTCTGAGTGCTGCCCAGAAGAGCTTATTTCATCTCCAGCCACCTTTCTTTCCCCACAGAGGGGAATGAGGCCTCTCTGCAGTGCAGAGGATTTCTGCCTGGCGAGGTGTGGAGTGCTGGAGCTGCACAAACTGAGAACACCAAGCAGTCCTTGTGGAATAACTCCTCTCTCCATGGCAACTGCAGTATTGCTCCTGCCTCCTCAACCACTCCCTCAGTCCTCTTCCAGGCTGGGACAAAATCACAGCTGAACTGTGACCCCCCCAGGTAATACCTAATTCCCACTGTAAAAATACTGCTCTAATTCCAGAGTGGTTATACCTGGGGTAAATCAGATACAGGTCTTGGTGGTTTGAGGCAATGGGAACTTGTGAAAGGGAAATTGTTAACAATTCCCAGCTTGAATTATGCTACCAGATACAATTTATTAGCAGGCTTTCAAAATAAAGGAAAAAAAAAATTTAAAAAAAAAAAAAAAAAAAAAAAATAAAAAAAAAAAAAAAAAAAAAAAAAAAAAAAAAAAAAAAAAAAAAAAAGGAGTAATTCAGACCAGGAAAACAGACAGTGATGTCCTTGACCACAAGAGTTCCCATCAGGATGCTTTGCCTTACAGACTATTGTTCTGCCTCCCATTTCCTTCTGTCTTCTCCAGAGGTTACTGGTGCACAGGGCTTTGCACAATACAATTTCTGCAGTGGTTGACCTGAATGTAAAAAACATTCCAGAGAATGTTTGAAATGACTGAGACACCCCAGCTATCTCTGTACACTTTCAGAGTCTCCTTGTACAGCACACCTCCTCAAATAATGACTTCACTGAAGTATAAAGGGCCTGGAGGATGAAATGCTTGTCACATTCACCTATTTTTCCTGCAGCTGACACTGAACTAACATGCACATTCCTCCAGTGAAGCCCATCAGAGTGCTCCACTCAGAGTCTTGGACCCCTTGGTGGAATGAAATGGCACTGAACTTCACTTGGAGCACGTGGGAGATGGGCATCTGGAATTAACAGAGCAGGAAAGGGCTCTGTAGTAGGAACTGAAATGGCAGCATTCACTGGGAGGGAACACAAAAAAAATCCATGAAACCCAGCTACTCCATGTTCTTGAATACATATCTGCTTTGCTGGGACCTCTCTTCAGGCTCCACATTCACCATCTGTGCTTCAGAATCAAGTTTCCCAGAGTTTGCTTTTGATTCTTTGTTGGAAACAGACCCTGCCAACCCCTCAAAGTCCTGCAGGTCCTTCAGGGATCACTCAGTGCTTCAGGTCCTCTCCAGAGTGCTCTGCACAACCCAGGCTTTTACAGGGGAAGCAAATCCATCACATTAGAAGTGTGTGCTTAGAGCCTTCCCCACCCATTTACCCTTTTTAGGGAGTCTGCTGGAGCATTTCTCCTCTCCTGCAGCCTCTTTCCAACATCTGACTCACTAAACACATCTTCCTGCTGCAGTGGCTGCTGTTCAGACAATCTGCATTGTCACCTGGTCTCAAAAACCACACGAAAATCCAGGGTCTCTGCATGGCTCCACCTAAAAGTGAGCCTAAATCTGAGAAAAGAGCCTAAATCTGAGAAAGGCAAGCAGCTCTACAGCAGGGAGGGACGTCTGAAGAAATAAGTGCATACAGAAAATAGAACAAAACCAAACAAACCAAAGCAAAAACCCCACAGGGCAGCAGCAGAGCAGTTCCAGGATATTGTGAAATGCAGATATATTCCTAGAAACAGCACTGTGTATGAAACCTGAGATGAGTTAAACCATTATAAAGTGAATTATCTAATTCCTGGGCAGTTGTTTGGACAAAGAAACCCAACAATTTTATCATGGGAATATGGTACACTTTAGAGGATGGGCAAAGTGGTGCACACTCCCTCTTTTCACAACCTTCCTTATGGCTGGACCTCTGTATCCATTCCTTGAAACACAAAGCCCTTCCAAGAGCCAAACACTGCAGGGCTTCAGGGCTTGAAAAATTATTTAAAAGATGGGTCTCAGATTTTCAGACACAGGAAAACTTTATGCTGTACCATCCAAAAAAATTTTAACTTTGCTCTCATTCTACCCACCTATTCCTTCATTGAAAAAAAAAAACCTGTCAAAACATCTAAGTAGAGCAGTGAAATAAAAGAACATGAAGTACTCCACAGGTGCCACTGGCACATTAATCTGCTTCAACTAAGAATTGTCAGAGTCTCAGCTCTCATAAGTGACTCTCATTAAAATGTGGACCTGAGGTCCAAACGAGTGAATTTATAAGCAAACCAACATTGATTTGCAAACAAGTGGCTCCACTTGTAAGTGTGATTTTAGATAAGCATATGGAATGCAAGGCTTTGTTTTAAAGGCAATCAACAATTCATGGCAGAAGGGCCTACTGCACCATCCCACCTCCCTGAATGCAGACACTAAACCATGGCTGCTGCAGATATCTGCCTGTTACCATCTGCAGTCCAAAGCATGTGCTTTAGAGCCCTACCCAGGCATTTCTTCTATCAGCACATCACTGATCACAAAGCAAGATTTCACCAGATCTGATTTTTATAAACCCACGTCCCTTTAATATCAACCTCAGTCCTGCTAAGTAGAAAACACTTTCAAAGAAAAATGCAAAACCAATGGAAGCACACTAAGACAGAATGATGCTGTTTAGAAAGCAATAAATTAGTGTCATGATGGGTGTACCTTCTTGTGGAAAACACTGCAGAGGCCTCTCTCTAAATCTGGCAGCTTACAAAGAAGATTTTGAATCTGACCAAACACGCTGGATTCTGACAGCAGAATTTCAGACACAGCATCAAGCCGGGCATTTATTTCACTGCAAAAGAAGAAGATCAATAATTAAAAACTTGTGTTTCTCTGAGGGGAAGGGGGAGGCAGTGAACCCCTCCCTTTGGTTTGTTTTGGGTGGTTTTGTTTTAGTCTTTGACTAATGCCACATTGTTGTGAGTAGCAGAAGAACTGAGGAATGCAGAGAATCTTGGGTTTCATTCCAAACACAAGCCAGGTCCTGGGCATGAGCTCATTCTGCCCTGTCTGTGCTCACAAGACACTCTTCAGTGCCCAATTCTGCACGTGTTCCTGCTGGCAGTGACCCTGAACCCTGAGGATTCCACCCCAAATCTACAGACAAGTCCTGGAGGATGGGCAGAGGGTGTGGAGCTCACACTGCACCCCATGCACCACACTTTACCCCAGCAGGTTGCAGACACCCCTCACCATTGTGGACCCTTGTCTGACCCTGACCAGTGACTGGTAATTACCTGGATTAGCACTGCATGGTTTTTCTACCTCTTTTTTTTTTTTTTTTTTTTTTTTTTTTTTCTTTTAAACCTTNTTTTTTTTTTTTTTTTAATGAGAAGAGGTGATTCCATAGCTCTTGGCAGGTTCCTTACAATCCTTTTCTTAAAAGCAAAGGGCTGCAGAAATGGACAACTACCACCAAGTTTCACCCAAGATTTTACAGTCTCCTCTGTATCCTCCCAACATACCCACGGACTGGCTGCAGATTGCAGATGGTAACTCCATTTCTGCTTTCCAGGCAACCAAATTGCCTTCCTGCTGCTTCCTAGGGAAGTACTGAGAGTGGGGGTCAACAGGTGTATCCAAAGCCCCTCCACCCAGGAGAAACCAGTCCTTTGATGCACACACTCCACATCCCAGACAAGTGTGTGCAAAAGCAGCCCAGCCCACCTTCTCAGGGACCAGCGAGATGCTCAGAGCTCAGCCAGCACACAGGGATGGTTGAACTAAGGATGCAATCCAAATTTAAGGTTTTTGGAAGATTGCCTGCCCTACCCGTGGCTTTTACTGCAGAGGTTTCAGGCCAGTTGCCAGTGTGGCTGCTCATAAATAGTGTCCTTGAGGGAATCAAAGAAATTAGGCACCTCCAGAGGTTGCAGACATTACAGCAGTCCAGCAGCCAGAGGCCTCCAGCCCTGAAGACAGCTGAATCTAAGAGTCCTTGAAATTTTATTGCATTTCATGTGAAAGGGGAAATCATGCCTGGGTGTGCTCTCAGCTAAACACAAATCTAACAGCTTCCATGTGCCAGGATTGTTTCAGTGTCATACTTCTTTATGCCAGACAGCAACACCAGCTCCTCACCTGCCACAGACAGCTCCCTGATTCCCAGAGCAGCCTTGCTGGGAGCACAGGATGGCCCTGCCCACCTGGGGCAGGTGCAGCTGCTGGGTCTCACTGCCACCTCTGGATGGGACAGACTCTCTGACAGCACCAGAGCACTCACAACACCCCACTCCCCAAGACTGGGGGTTTTTTTCCCCAACCCTGAGGAGAACAGGAAGGTCAGACCTGGCAGGCACTGCTGCAGCAGTCCTGCTGCATGTCACAGGAACAGCTGATCCACTGCTCCAGCAATGCCAACACACACATTTTAAAAATGTCCCCCACTCCTGTGGGCAGCCAGGCACCTTGGAAGCAGCTCCCACTGACAGCAGGGTCACAGGGCTGACACCAGTGGCAGAGCCACAGAACACCCTGAGCACACAATGCCACCACAAACAGCTGCAGTGACGTTCTGAGGGGTCAGTGTCACCACCCACAGTCCCATTTTCACAGAGAACTACTGACATTTGCTGCTCTTGAAACCCTGGAACACTTCTCCTCCACATGAGGGAGTACTGAACTGTTAAATTATACACATATGTACCTTAAAGGAGATAAAAACCTTTATTTTTCATTATTGAAAAGCACTGTAAGCAGCAGAACTCCGTTACTTAATTTAAACAGCACCATTACTATGGGGGCAAATGAAAACTGGCAGTAATATGTAAAATAGATGCAGATATTTGAAAAACTCCTCCCTCCAAAGCTTAATCTGCACTTTAATCATCCTCACATATGGCTGTGTTACTGGAGCTCCAGTAATCTAAAACTAAGCATCCATACAGTTTGTCTGCTTTAATCCCACAAATAAGAAAGGGTCAGGGAAATGGCATTCAGTACCAAATGACCCTTTTTTTTTCCCACCTGTAAAGAAAACCTAGTGGGATTCCTATTCCAAAATTCAGAGAGTACAGTTAAGAATTGTCTAAAACACCATATACTCACCAGGAAGGAAGGACAGGGACGAGATACCACAAAAACAAATTAGGAATTTCAAAGCATGCTTTTAAACTTCAAATACTTAGATATTTAATAAATAAATATTTAAATCAACAAACATTTTATTGAGTGCCAATGTATAAATATGTGTATTACACTGATCAGTTGCTGAGCCATCTCTGAAGGAATTTGTTCTGCACTGCACAGTTTGGGTCTGCCAACCTCTGCATGGTCTGGGAAAGAATTCCACCACCACAAAACCTGGATCTAACATTATGCAAAGAAACTCAACAGCCAGCTGAACTGGCTACTACTTCATGCTGCATTTAGGTGCAATATTAGCCTGTTCTTTCTCATCTATATAAACCATGTCAGCAATCTGAGCTTTATCCAATTTTCCAAGCAATCTCCTGTGGAATAATGTAACATAATTCAGTTGACTAAAAGCAATACTCTTACTTCTGCCATACCCTCCATCTAAGAATAGCATCATTAATACAATACTAAAATCACTTTTCAGTGTATTTAAACATAACAAATTCTAACTGCAGAATTGTTATTGCAGTCATTTAAAAGAACTACTTGAAGTGAAATAATGAGATACTCCCCTGCATTATTCTGCTGCCAAATAGTGAACAATACAGAAAATTAGAAAACGCAAAGAAGATGTTTGAATCCTGAACTAAAAATTATTTTGACAAAGCAGAAGGCTGCAGACACGAAAGCACTGCACTGAATTAACATCTGAGCAGCTGAAACAGGATTGCTGGTTGCTGGTGTGGCAACAGAGATCTGCTGGTCTCTCCTGCAGCAAAACAAACCTAACAGTTTTAGATGTAATAATATATCTTGGCATTTAAAGCACTGGTAATGTAACTGCTATGTGAGAAATAAGGACATTTTTGTTCGTGTAAGGTATTATTTAAATACAAGGTAAATAAATATAAATTTATCAGAAATCTCTTACCTAAATGCACACAGTATGAATTCACTCATCATGCTAAGGACACAACTCAAGAACAGTGTACACAATTAAGATTATTTTATTAAATCCATTCTAGGACAACACTGACGTGCAGAACTGTCAGTCACAGGAATTCAACCCCTTAAAAAAACATAATTAAGGGTATGAAACAACAAACATTGCTTTCCATGGGCTATGGTAGCTAAATCAAAGCCCAACTGCAGCACTGTAAAGAATGAAAATGTATCATTTAAATTACTCACTTATACATTTCTCTGACCTCCCCTCAGACCACATGAAGACTCTGGATGAGCTGATTAAGTTAAAGACCATGATAAATGGTACAGAGTGTCCCCTGCTTTAGACCACTCCCTTTCATGACAGGCAAGTAATGCCACCAAAGCCCTGGTAGAATTACCACTGTGCAGTCCATAAACTCAGGATGTCCTTCCAAAGAACAAGCAGACAAAGCCCTGGGGGTCAGGGGGATGAAGTTCCCAGCACTGACAGGCACAGGCTGCAGAGCCAGCCCAGGCTGCTGGCAGAGCCAGCCCAGGCTGCTGAGGCTGGAGCAGAGGCAGGGATGCCCTTTTCCAGGAGAAACACCCGTGCTGTGCCTGCTGGAGATCAGCAGAGCACAGCACCGAGGTCAGGGAGGGCAGGCTCAGCACCACCTGGCAGCCCTGGACCCTTCTCCAACAGGTCTGGACAGACTGCTCACACAACTGCTTTGCACTGAGAGCCAGGAGCTGGTCTCCAAGGCAGGAGATGTCACCATGAAGAGGTCCCTGCAGGCAGGGGGGCCAGGTGTGACACCCCAGGGCCCAGACCTGGCAGCTGCATGGGAACTGGAGCCAGGAACATCACAGCTCTCCCCTTCCTCCTCTTCCTCCACCTCCCTCTCTCTCCCCTCTCACCCTTTCCCTCTGGTCAAATCCATTGCTGTGTGCTCACCCCACTCAGGACTCACAGAACAATTTCCCTGCCAAGTGTGTAATGAAGATTGACTAATGAAGATTACTAATTACTAATGAAGATTTGTGCCCTTCTGCAGACCCTCTGATCCCCGTCCTTCCCTTCTCCACGAGGCCCTGCCCATCCTGGGTGCTCCCTTCCCCTCAAGGCTGGGATGCCACCCTTACCTCTGCCTTTTTACCTAAGTGCTGGCTGAGCTAGAAGCTGGCTCAGTTATGGGATGAATTTGTTAAATTTCGGTGTGACCGCTGGAATTTTATCCATTAGCACCAACGAAAAAGTACAAACAAGGGGACTTACATCATAAATAGTGGAGTGAAATTTCAGTGAAACCCAAAAAAAAATTAAGCATCCTTCTGGATCTGCTCACTTGTTTTCCAAGTAATTTACTCCCAAAACTCCTGATGCCTCTCCAGAGAGGTCCAACAGGAGAGGACAATCTCCCTGAATGGATCTCAAATACTGAGCAGCAGTACACAAGTGCCCTAAACTTTAGCTTCACATCTGTTAAAAGAACGTCCAAAATATGCAAATGGCAATCAAACACTTTTGTTTATGTTCATACACAACGTATTTCAGCTATTTGTGCCTAAAAAGGGAACAATTAGCTACTTTAGCCAACATGAATGAATGCCTGATTGCTCCATTTATAAGGAATTAGACACAGCAAAGGGACCAAAACACAGCTAAGCAAAAATGAATCAATACATGTGATGATGCTGCAATCTTCTTCTTTCCTACAACAATTTTGAGATCTCAGGCATATGCTCTAACCTGCATTTGTGCATTTTATACTGGCACTGATTCCATAAAAGTGTTATTCTTAGGAGGAAAATTTAGCCCTGCTGTAGGATCAGTGGATTTTATTCACAAATTACTGCTGGGGAAAAAAAAAAAAATCTTCTAATCCTGCTCTGGATGAAGATGGCAACACATGGCAACCAGTTTAAGTCCAAAATAAGATGGGACAAGGACATTTAGACCCCTTGTTTTACTGCCCCGATATTTTAATTACAAGAACAAGGACAAAGTCAAACTTGAAAGTCTATCCTTTAGAATTATACTTTGTGTATAGAACTATAAATAAAGCAGCACTCAATACATTCAAAGTGAGAAAACGCAGAACAAGATATTATTTCATATTACAAAAGACATGTCATTGCCAATCTTACTGTAAAGGGACCCTCCTCTTCCCAGTTCTACAGTATATATCCTCCAAGCAAGTCATGTTGCATTAGTAATGCAAATTTACACTTCCTCTTCTTCAGGAGTAGATAAGGAACTGTCTGTAGTCCTGAACTGTGCAGTTTGAATTTGCTACATTGCCAGTCATTCTAAGCTCCTGTGGACAAAGCATGTTCAGACTAAGAGTAATTATCAAGACCATCCTGCAAGGCTTTAATATTATAAAAGCATCATCTTGTCCAGAACTGGAAGAAACAGGAGACAAAGTATACTGGAATCCCAGGGGGAAAAAAGGAAATCCAGTTTTTGAGAGGTAATTAAAATTTTGCTTTCTCTGAAGCACAAAGCAAAGGCTGACATGTTTTTGGCAACTGTCTAAACAGATACAATTTTCTCCTTTCTTGAGATTTAAACATCAGCTGTAACTAAAAAAAGATCAGGTGATCTTGGCTACAAATAAACGCAGGCACATCATATGTAACACTAAAAATCCAAGAGAGACAAAAAGCATTAAAGAAATACAATCCAGGCATTTGTGGGTCACTCAGTCTGTTTAAACCACTTCAAGCATGAAAACCCTCAAAAACCTGTAGAGAACACCCCAAAAACCTGTAGAGATTACTGTGCAAAGTGTTATGTTCATATCACACACCCTTCCAGTTCATCTCACACACATCCCTAAGCTTTTTAAATTTTGCATCAGAAATTCTTTTAACTCAAAGGAAGCCCTTTTGCAGCAACCAGGTTCTCCCCAGTTCCACAGCAAGGTCTCTCCCTCCTCCCTGGCACCAGAAATCACTTCTCCAGTTTTGAACTCCTTGCCCAACTCCAGCCAACTCTGACAAGGCTGTGTGTTTGAGAGAAAAAAAACAAAAAAAGAGATTTCCTAAGAACTGTGCAAGAATCAACAGCTGAGCAAGGCAGAGACACAAATTAATGCCCAGCCAGGGAAAGGATGCAGTGTTGATTTGCCTGTCTGTTTGTCTGCTGGGCAATCAGCACTCCTGACACCTGGAGAAGGGAAAGGCAAAGAAGAGTCTGGAAGGGAAGAGGGAGGCAGTGGGTAACCATGGATAGTACAGACAGGGAAGAACACATCCTGCAGAGGTGAGGTTTCAGACTGGTCATGTGCAGGGCAGTGTCTGTACAGGACAACATCCCAAATAAACAACAAAACAAGAGATTAAAACCAGAGCCAGGTTTGCTCAGCCAGGCCCATGTGGACCTTATCTTTCTCCTCCTCATGCAGGTACTGAAGAAGCAGTGACTTTGACATCAGCCTCAAGGGTTCTGAGATCTATTTCCTATTAGGAAAGAAATTATTTGTAACTGTTGCACTGTGATAATTCACTTGTGGGGAATTTTGGAAGGAATTCAAGATGGGATCTTTGAATTGTTTTTGATGATGTGATTTATTTTTCTTATCTTTTATATGGGCAGGAAGGGTGAGTTTGGCTCACATCTTCACTGCAAGGTTCAGAAGGTTACAAGACCTTTAGTTACAAGACCTTTTAAGAAGTTATTGACCAATAAAACACTGCTAAGAAGGATATTTATGTTTCTGACTCAATCCTTAAATATTTTGTCTTATGGACTCATGGTACAGTGTAAGCTTTCTTAGCCAATCATGTTATGATACACAAACCTACAGTGCTGCATTCTAAACTTCTTGTTTACCTTTGTAACTACCTTTATTTTTTCTATATCTTAAACTCTAAAACTCTAAACTTTCCTTAACTTAACATGTCTTTGCTTTGAGCTATAAATGCCAAAAACATGTCAGCCTTTGCTTTGTGCTTCAGAGAAAGCAAAATTTTAATTACCTCTCAAAAACTGGATTTCCTTTTTTCCCCCTGGGATTCCAGTATACTTTGTCTCCTGTTTCTTCCAGTTCTGGACAAGATGATGCTTTTATAATATTAAAGCCTTGCAGGATGGTCTTGATAATTACTCTTAGTCTGAACATGGTTTTTTTTGTGTACCCAGGTGAGGTGCACAGTGAGGATTCTACACAACTCTTGGTTAAACTTTTTCCTGCCATTTCTTTTTTTCCCAAATGTACACACCTTGTCTCTGCACATATTGCATCACTGATGATTTAAAGAGTATCTTCAAGTTTGCCCAAATGAGTCTGTACACATTCCATCTTTATTCACCCTAATGTATGGTTTCTTCACAGGAAATTTAGTCATCATCCCAAGTGATTTTCAACTCCGAGGCATAAAGCAGTAATTACACCCTCTCACTTCTTGATACACCTACTCAGTGACTGGAAAAGATGCAGTACAGGAGCCTCACTTCCTCTGAGAATGTCACTCCAGGAGGCACAGGTGAATTGCAATTACAGAATGTTCCCTGAGTGCATTTGTGTGCATTACTGGGAACAATACTGCCAGATGCCTGATGCACTAACTACGTGCAATTACAACTTGAGAGCCAGAAAGGGAGAAGTACACAGAGCAAAACAGCTTTTTTAGCTTCAAGTAGAACTGAGGGGCACCATCACCTCCAGCCACAGCAGCCTGAAAATGCCAAGCATCACTCTCCAGAAGCAGGAGGGAGCAGAGGGGTAAGAGAAGGGAACAAAACCAAGAAGCTGTGAAGCTGGTCCTGCACTGAGACAAGGGAGAATTTAAACAAAATACACTGCTTAGCAAAGAGGCCCTGAAGTGCTGGGGAAGCAGTTTCTGCCTGCTGTGCTGGGCACGAGAAGGAGCTGCATCTCCCTGAGCTGCTGCCCCACAGGTGTGGTCACTGCCTGTGGTCACT
>VZRH01008319.1:1017807-1050600 GCA_013397555.1 Urocynchramus pylzowi | reverse complement strand
TCAGTGATGCTCAGTGATGCTCAGTGGTGGTTGACAGTGGTCAGTGATGGTCAGTGATGGTCAGTGGTGGCCAGTGGCGGTCAGTGATGGTCAGTGGTAGTCAATGATGGTCATCAGTGGTCAGTGATGGTCAGCGGTGGTCAGTGGTGGTCAGTGGTGGTCAGTGATGGTCAGTGGTGGTCAGTGATGGCCAGTAGTAGTCAATGATGGTCAGTGGTGGTTAGCAATGGTCAGTGGTGGTCAGTGGTAGTCAGTGATGGTCAGTGGTGGTCAGCAGTGGTCAGTGATGGTCAGTGGCGGTCAGTGATGGTCAGTGATGGTCAGTGATGGTCAGTGGTGGTTGACAGTGGTCAGTGATGGTCAGTGATGCTCAGTGGTGGTTGACAGTGGTCAGTGATGCTCAGTGATGCTCAGTGATGCTCAGTGGTGGTTGACAGTGGTCAGTGATGGTCAGTGATGGTCACTGGTGGTCCGTGATGTCAGTGGTGGTCAGTGCTCTGCTCAATCAGCCGCCTCTGTGCTCAGCAGCTGCCCACAGAGGAGTGAATTCCTGACAGTCCTGGGATTAAATAACCTCATTTTCACTGCAGAACCGACTTTGCAAAAAATTTGACGTGGCAAACCATTTCAATCCACACTGCAAGAAAATGCTTTTACTTGGCTTGACAGAGTACTCTCAAAGCTCTGTTTTCTGAGAAAGCTGTACAACATTTGCAGTTAATTTTGATTCAGAATAAACACAAATGTCAAAATTACAGAGTTTCCCAAGAACCACAAATGCTGCTTCCTTGAAGGCTCTGGTCAAAGGATCCCTGGGTATCAGATTTAAGTTCAGATCCCAGTAATGCCCTTCTGATGACAAAACAGTTGAGGAATTAAATAATATATTTCCATGGACTATCATGCTATTTTCTTAATGGTGTTTTCAATAGCAGAATCCACAGCTCTGTAGATTGAAGGATCACTTTGGGAAAAAAAAACTCAGCTTTCAAACAGGTTTGTAGTTTTCTTAGCTGGGTTTATATATGGTCCTTATATTGACAGTAGTTTTTGATTAATATTGTGTATAACATTCCTTAATGCATCAGTTGAATTAATTATGCAGAAACATTTGGCCACCTGGACGTACTATTGATGAAATGACATTTTATTGACAAAATGACAATTTAATACTGAGCTCTCCTAAAGCTCTCTGCTGAATAGATTACTTCAGCAAGAAGAAGAGGGGCTGTGGGCAACTTGGAAAATCCTTTTGTTTCCCCCAAAGTTTCTCAGTGGGCTGTGAGTACCTCAGGATTGCTACTGGAAGTTAGTACTGAGCTGCTTTGTGTTCTCAAGTCAGGGTGGGATGGGGCCCTGGGCAACCTGATCTAGTGGGGGTAATCCCTGCCCATGGCAGAGGGGTTGGAACTGAATGATCTTTAAGGTCCCTTCCAACCCAAATCATTCAATGATTCTGTGATTCCATGACTCTGACAATGGATAATACACAGAGGAGTGGTTTCATCCACAGCTTCTGCTGGCTGAGCTCAGTGTAGTTTTCAAAAAGATACCTGTGGATCATGGCTCTAACATCTCCTTTTGTCAGGGGCCCTGCTCTGGCTTTTTTTGACAATTCAATTTATATTGGTAAATGAGTGGAACAGAGGCCAGGTGACAAACATGGCTATTAAAAGAAAAAAGAGCTGTCTTCACCTCAAAGAGCCCAGGTTTGCTGCCCAGCCACACATGAGAGAGAGGAGTGCTCAAAACTTCCCCTTCTCACCTCTCTGTGCACAGTATCATCTTGCTTTGTGGTCTCAAAAAAATCTTTGTTTAGCTTTTGCCATGTCTTTGAATCCCAGACTGTAAAAATCAAGCCACGCTTCAAAATGATAGATTTAAACTGGGATTTTCAAAAGCTTACGAGTGACTTTGGAACAGGAGCCCTATAAAATTGCTGGGGTCTTCCATCATTTGGGCACCTTTAAAAAAATCATATTCTTTATTGGGACCATAGTTTAACTTTCTTAAAAAATTGGAGTGTAGAGGTGGTCCTGATGATGGAGAATAATATTGACTTTCTGTAGCTGATAGCAGAGATGTGAGTGGGCTGGGAGTTTTCCAACCAGATGTTTTCTCTTGGAAAATGCTGATTTATTAAAACTGAAACTTTTCATGGGAACATATCAGTACTGATTAAATTTTGTTGAGAGAGATTGCTAGGGCCTGAGCCAGAATCTCTGACTGTAACAAAAAATGAAATCTTTGAATGGGGAATGGCCAGCAGGTCAGGGCAGCCATCTGGAGCCTGTCTGGGTCAGGTAGAGGAGCTGAAGGGCTGTGAGTCTCTCACACAACTGACAAAGCTCTTGGGCTTTTCCTTACTCCAAGGATCATCTACTGGTTTTTCATAAAGCAAACTTAAAAACCTCTCCAGCTTGTTGCTACATGCAACAGGAAGGGTATTTCTTGCCTAGGTTGTTGTGAGAATTGAACACTTGCAGTGTCTTTGAAAATCTGATCTATCAGATTACTGCTATTGCATTATTAATACTAATTTTGAGAGGAAAGTGCATTGCAGGGTACAATCATCAGGAACACTTTGAAGAGAATGGGTGAATGTCAAGTCCAAAGACTCAATCCTCTGGAAGCAAATTACTGGTAACTGCATTATGGTGAGTTAATATCAGTAAATGTTATTAGCGTGAGGGTTTCTTCCCATGTCAAAATGATGTTAATACAATATTAGTGATGCAGGTCTTTGGTGTCAACATAAGAATATCAAATGCAAGTGGAGGAAAATTGTATTGGATTGTGGAGATGATGGCAAATCAATGACACAGAAAATCTATGGAGAGCAGTTCACAGTGACACAAGAAAGCAGTGTCTGCATAAATCAGTGCAGGCCAATGGACACTGAAAAGAAATTTCCATGCAAGATTAAGTGGACAGAGTTATCACGTCAGGACTACATGAAATAAATGCTGCATAATGAGGATACTGTGATGCTGACATTTAGACCAACCAATGCCAACAGAAACTGCTGTCATGAAAAGAAACAAAGAAGGCTCCTCCAGTACAAACTCTGACAGCAGCAGGAGCAGCTACTGGGCTCCATCAGGCCTGGGAGCTCCTGTGGTGGATCAATCCCTGCAGCATTTGGTGCTGAGCAAACACAGACCTGCACAAGCCCTCCTGGCTCAGAAAGCTGCCACAGATGGGGACAGCAGATATCTGTAAGAGGGACATGGCAAGGACAGTCCAAAGGACAAGATGGGCAACGTTGGGGCAGCGGCCTCTGCTTTGCTGAATTTTCTGTGTGCAAAGGAGAGAGGTGAAGGATGAGGAGGGTGATGCTGTGGGAACTCATGTGGTCACAGAGAAGAAGGCTGGAGAACTGCAGTGGGAGCTGGCAAGCTGATGCTGATGGGAAGGAAAAGCTGATGTTGGAGTCACCCAACATCTTTTCTAACTAGGTGTGTGTTTAAGAATGTAATCAATATGTTTAAGGGAGATGAATTGATATGTCCCATCATCTTACCTCCTTGCAGTGTGACATTTGGGGAATATTCTTGACTGTGTCCTGATCCACCTGTCTATCCAACACTGCAGCCCAGCTCAGTAGCTCTGTCACGTCCACTCAGTCCAGCCTCAAGCCCAGAGGGGCATCACAAAATGTGGAACTGGGTGACAGAACTCACAAATATTTGTGAGGCAGCTCTCACCCAGCACAGGTACTTCAGGCACCTACCCTGGGAAGGAATTTGGGCAGGAATAAACCCTGCTCCAAACATTGCACTTGTGTAAACACCTCCTCCACGTCGCAGGCTCAGCCCAGCCCGTGCACGGTCCCTGTGTGTCTTGGACTCAAGGTGTTCTCTGCTCTGGGTGGAAGTGAGTCTGCATTTTACACATTTAGTGCACATTTACTGTACATTTACTGTACATTTATTGCACATTTGTTTAGTTGAGGCCCAGTGAACCGGGTCTCAGGGAATTTTGCCACCAGTTTGACAGCGAATGGGACCAGGCCCTGTGTCTGCAGAGCAGTGTAAGTGTCCTAATGTGCTTAAAGTGTTTATAAAATTACTTAAGTCAGGCACATATTTCAGTCCAGCCCATTAGCCTTTCACATGTGTTTGTGCAGAGCACAGTGCCCAGGCAGACTGGCGGCTTGTAAATGTTAAATCAGCATAAATATCACAGCCTCCACAAGGCCTGCTCATGTGGCAACTCACAGCATGATTAACATAATGCAGGGAAAGAAAATATTGACGTTTTATAAATCTGTATCTGCGTAATGCTGCATGAAAAGTGATATCTGTGATACTAATGGACACCTAATTAATGGTATTACAATACTTATAGCTCACTGAGAAGCTGATGAGAGTAAAAGAGATAAGATTAAAAGAGAGAAGAGTAGTAGTAATTTCGGTGACATTTCTGGCAGCAAGCTCTGGTGCAGCTCTTGTTTCAACTCCTGCTACAGTCACTGCTGGCATTTATGGCTCTGTAGCTTCAGGGCCTGATCCTGCAAGGGTGTTGGATGGTAAAGGGGAACAGAGGGTGCTGAGCAAGGAAAGTCAGATTTGGGAATGAATCAGAGAGATTTTGTTGCTGGTGACATTAGTGGCTGCTGCTCAGAGCTGTCTTGACAAAGCAGAGGGAGATGGAGAGGAACTCAATGACAGTGACTGTGACAGCAATGCTACAGGGAAATGCTTGAGAGGAAAACACAGAGTCCCCTCCTAGCATGGTCTCTTGCAAATGTGAGGTTCACAAGGTTTTGTGGGGTCCAGTTAAGTTTCTGTTTTGTTGTCTAGTTAAGTTTCATAGCTGGCTTCCCAGACCTTGCCATTAACCAGCAAATTTGGTCCGATCACAGCGGTGACAAGCAGGTATTGGCTCAGCCTTGTGCTGATCTGGGTGAGGAGCTGCTGAGCAGCACCTGAAGAAGCATTCCTGTAACCTGGAATTGTGTTACTCCCTGCCATCCTCAGGGGCTGAGCAGGGGCATCTTGGTGGGCCAGGAAGGCTCCAGCTGTGTCAGCCTGGGCTCCAGGCAGGCAGGGAGGAGCTGGGCCTGGCACACCCCATCCACAGCAGCAGTCCTGGGGACCTGCCAGCATCACAGGACATTGTGGTGGGGTGAATGGGAAAATGGAAAAACAATATTGAAAGCCACCCTTGGGCTAAACCACTGGCAGTGCTCAGGAAATGAAAGCTCAGGATGATGCTTTTCTCTAACAGAGCTGCAGCATTTGCAGTGACATTGATTTGGCTCTGGGACATGCAGACTTGCCTTCTTTTCTCTCCACTGTTTGGAGGATGCAAGTATTTCCTGGAAGTGTAGCAGGTACATTGATACTGACTGTACTCAAAGAGGGTCTCCTTCCTCCAGCCTCTGTAGATGTGGGGCACTGTTGAAATGCTGACCTTGCTGGAAAGCTCTGTCCTCCTGTGGCGAGGCTCTCGCTGCATTTTCCTGCCTGCACACACCAGCCAGAGTGCCTCTGTCAAAAAGGACTCTGCCAGGCTGTTGCAGGGGAATACAAATAACACACAGCAGTGCCAGAACTGCCTTGTGCCATTAAAGGCAAATCCTCAAGTGAAATTTCTGTGAGTGCACCAGGAACTCTTAGTACCTAAGGACTGATGTGTGATTTGCAGATACCTGCAGACACTAATCCTCCACTGCTTGCTTGTCTCCAGCTCCAGGGGTGTTGATTTTGCTTCCACCACATTTGAGCAATTAGTGTTAATGGCTAGGACATCATTTGTATGTTGAATAGCCCAAACTCTTTAATACAAGGCTGTTTGCTCCCAGAGGGGTTTAGAATTTTCCTAAAAGATGGCAAAGAGCCACTATGCTATCTTGAATCACAGTCTAGTTCCAGAACAATCAACTCTAAGTTGTTTAAGAAGGCTGGGTACATTAAAGTGGCTGTAAATCAGCATAATGAAAACAACAGTACATACAGAAATTCATTACATACCTGATATGCTGGGGTGTTATTTTTTTATTTGGTTTATTTTGCTTTATGATTGTTTTGCAGCATAAAATTCAGTAGATGGCTGTGAAGTTACAAACTGCTTCCACCTCTCTCAAAGTAAACAAAAAGCATTTAAAAAAATTAAATAAATAAAATAAACACCTAAATGTTTTATTATAATAAAGGTACTTGAGGCCAAGAGTTCAATAAGGAGAATTTATAAACATATCATTTCAGATCTTGGAAGGATTTCAACATAATTTGCTTGTGGTATGGTAAGTGAGGTGAAATCCATCTACAAGTCTCTCTGGAGTAATAAATATATGGAAGTGTCTTTTTATATTTGCTGTGAATTTGCTGTGAATTTACTGTAGCACAAAAATGCTCTAGACTATCCAAATCAAATATGCATGACTTTTGGGCAAGGAAGAAATTCTTGATGCACTCTACTCTTATATAAGTTAAATTCTATTTCTCCACAAAACACAAACCTTATTCTCTCTTAACTATTTTGACTCCACTGTGCTACTCAGAGGGTAAGGCTCTGAAGAATCAGGCCCCAGGGCCCCAGCTTTCAGCAATATTTTTGAATATGTCATCATGTAAGCTGACAGTGTAAATAAATTATAATAATTGAGACTTCATTTTATGTCCATTTGTAAATGAACATAGATTTTTCAATTTATCTAAGTAATTAACTTTTATCAGCACTGCTGGCTGGAATGCAATGAGCATTTCATGCACAAACAGACACAGGTATTTTGGGCTTGGTAACCAAGCCACTTTTGAGCAAATTCACTGCTGTGAAGGTGGGTATGGCTGAAGAGTCACCTACTGCAAAACTCTCATCACTGTTGGCAGCTGCCTCTGCAGGACAGTGAGAGATGGGGCTGCTGAAGGGAACAACTCCCCTAGAGCAGGAAAGTTTTTAATTTAGTGGCACTGCTGAGATTTTCACCCTTGCTGCCATTCACCACTGGAATTGAATGAACCTTTATTTAACTAAACACAGGACTTTTAAGCCATGCACAAGGAGTAGAAAAAAAAAAAAAAGGATGCCATTCAAAGCTTCTGGTGAAGTTTTATTTAGGGCAGCTGTTAGTCAGTAGAGGTTATATATCCCTAGTCCCACTCCAACAGAAATACTGCCTCCTGTCCAAATATCTGGTTTTAGGCTCATTTCCTAGGACCTCATTGTTCACTCCAAACAAATTTCCTCACTTGGGACAGAGAGCAAATGCCTCTCCAGTCTCTGCTATGTCATCTCTTTCTATCCTACCCATACAAAAAAAAGGGTCAAGAAAGGTGGTAATTACCAAAGCCAGCCCTTTTCTTAAACCTGCAGTCAGAACTTTTGTAGCAGGCTCCTGGGAGTGGGATCTGCTTGCAGACATCCAGGCTGGGAGCAAAACAAGCTCCACTTTCCATCTGCAGTTTTGCAATGATCTGGAGGCTTACCCAGGAGTTCAGATATTTTGTTTTTGGAAAGGTTATTGATTTGTTGCCTGTTGGTCTTTCAGATTCAACAAAACCATTTATTCTGATTAAAAAAAAAAAAAAAAGTTTGAAAAAAGTTTAAATAATATTTAAGAGTAGCTTTAGTCTTTATACTTTCAGACCCCTCCAGTACCAACACTGAACTGTAGGGGAAAGACAATTACATAGCATCAAATAAACATATTTCTGGGACTTACACTTTTATTGAATGAAACCAAAGCCTTAAGAATAAATCTTCTGCACCAGGTATATAGTAAAGTTGGAACTGAAGGTGATGGACAGATCCAAACTCTGATCCTGGACTGGGCTGGATAAGGAAGGTCAGTTCTCCTGCATGAGCAGCCTGTAAAAAATGAAGGGATATATCCAGAAGCAGGAGAGGATTGAAGTCTAATGCAGTAAAATATTTTTTAGTAGATCTGGCTACCAAAAGTTCAATCAGAGATTATGTAGATATTTTTGATCACACCCTGGGGGCTGAATCAAGGGCTTCTCAAGGTCTTTGACAATCCCATTTTCTAAGATCTGAGAGCAGTTCCAGGCTGAACTGCTGAAAATCTGCTATGTAATATAATTGATTTTAAAATGAGCTATGAGTTATTCTGGCCAATCCAAGAGAGAGAAAATGTCCCTTCTGTCCTCCTGGCTTACAAATCATAAGCTAGATAATAAAATACAGATCATGACAGAATTGCTTTTCCCTCTGTTTTGGAAATGAATGACTTTAAAACATTGGCAATCTCCTCTTGCCTAAGAACTCCCAAACCCATGTTCAAGCACATTAGGTTCTTTCCATTGTGCGAGGCAAGGTAAGCATTTAAATGTTTTGGGTTTTGGCAAGCAGGGAAAGAGAATCATCAAACCCTACTATTATTAAACTCTTGAGAAAGCAAGCAACACAGTCAGCAAAAAGTTGCAGTGAAAAGGAGCCACTCCTGAAGAGGAGAAGCTGTGGCAGAAGAGAATCACTGAACTTACTCTGGGACCACAGGGATCAAGAAGGTGGCTCTGTGCCAAACCCTTAAAAAGTGGAGAAGGTCTGACATCCCATCAGGCCTAGAAGTGGGAAGGGTGGAAAGAAAAAGAAGGGCAAGTTGGCAATGGCTGAAAATATGCATGAAAGAAAAAAAACTGCAAAAGCTTTGAAATCAAATCCCTGGAGAAGGATGGTTGCACAGCCCTCTTTACCAAGTCCAAAGGATGAAGAGAAAAAGCTCCAGTTTGGTGTGATTAACAGTGGAAGTTGCTGCTGTCAATGAGGAAGAGGAACCAGAGTATGTTTTTCTGGATCTCTGATCTCAACAACCTAAACTTTTAATTTGCTTTTCAGGGACAGGATGGTGTGTGGCTTGTGTCTGTGGAGGAAGTGTGACTTCTGCCCTTGTTCTGAGTCACCACACAATGGTCAACTTTTGCCTCATTTTCTTTACCAGAACTGGCCTTTCCTGCAAATCATTATATTTGTCCTGCTCAAAGTTTCACCTTGCCTATCTATCAGCCATGTGGCACGTCAGAGACAGTAAATACTCCATGAAAAATTACTTTATAATTTGTGAACATGAGCTGAAATTGCTGACCTAACTATGTAGTGACAGCTCCCAGGTAATTTCTGAATGATCTTGCAAAAGAGTAAAACAGCAAGTTAAATTTGTTCAGCAAAAGACTGCCTACAAATCCTTTATCTTCTGCAGAAATACCCTCTGCAAGCACAGTGGATGTTACCTCTGACAGGCAAATCTCATGGCTGCTCTTTATCTCACTTGCCTTATCTGTGGATCAACAGCAACTTCATGATTTGAAGTGACTTGAATTAACTTTCCTATATTTCAATGGGTTTGGATAGAATCCTGTGAACTTAACATGCCTGATGGTCCTCATGCTACCTCAGGTGACATTGCAATTGCTTTACCAGTGATTTATGCACAGCAGTTGCCTCAGATAGAAGCACCAGGTCTTCTCCATGGCCCTTGTTAACCAAACCTGGCAGCTGTCAGCACTTGCTCAGGTGAGAGACCTGGACCCTGTCCCTTTGTGGCAGGTAAGTCCTGAAATCAATCTTTTTTGTTCCTCTTTCTGGCCAAAAATTCCAACCAGAAGTGAGGAAACATTTTTTTTTTTTTAAACTGATGTGTTTCTGCCAAAGACTTCACTAACTGGAAAGGATTTAATTGAAAAGTTCTCAATTTAGTTGAAAAGTTTAATTGTTTGGTTCTGGTGCATCCTGACACCAACCTCAGCAAGAACTGGGGCATGCACAGACCCTGACCAGAAGGTTACAAACTGGTGCAGACCCAATGATTACAATCTATTCTCTTATGTATTATATCAATTTAGACAGTTAAATTCAGTTAACTGAGTATAGCTTAATAGAATCATTGAGCAAAAGCAGCAACATAACCTGTGCAAGAGTCAAGGGTTGTTCTTTTGTTCTGCTCACACTGCCTGGGGTAAAGCAGCCCTTTTGTCTTCCTGACAGTGTTAGAAATTAATATAAAGTGAAGACATATGGATTCATTCTCCTCCCAACTATTGTCAAGCAACCTGGGAGCAATTCCACTAAAATCAGTTGTTATGGTCTAAAGGTCAAAAGCTCAGGATTTTTATAAAATTTGGTCTGACAAAGAAAGTATTTCTTTTGTCCCTGACTGCTTCTGATTTGCTGGGTTGTCTCTGTGGTACCTACTCCAGTATCAGTGAATGGGTTTCTTTCTAGACATTTTCTTCATAAATTTCAGCATATCCTTACTGGTTTATGCTTTTAATGTGAGCTGGATGTTTGATAGCTGGAAAAAAAGTCTCTACTGCAGAAGAACTGTGAACAATTGCAATGGGAACATAAAATGGCCAGCTTGTGATTAAGGAAGTACCAGTGTTCAACACTGGGAAATATCTGAATCTCACTGAGTTTTAATAAAAATCAGTCAGTCAAAAATGGTGACATCTGTATGTGATCAGTGACTCCCGTATCCCTGATGCAGGCAAGTCCATGACCTTTCTCTAGTGAGGAAATGGGGGTAACCATTGGACTTGGAAGTGTATTTGTGGATCTTTAAAGTTATGGAGAAGACGGGTGACTGCTGCTTCTGAAGAGAAGTTATCCAAACCCTCCTGCATGAAGAACTTGACTCAAAGCCCATTGAGTTGGGCTGGGAATGTTTCTGTAGACTTCCCTGGACTTGGCCCAGAGCTCAGAGAAGGCAGGACGTGCCCTTTCTTGGTTTCTGTTTCTGAAGTGCCCACCACATATGGAAACTTCTTGGCACAGAACTGGAATGGGCCTTTCCAAATGTTACCTGAGCCTCTGGCTTACTCCAGGCCCTGTGCTCATCATGGACACTCTTGCACATCAGCTTTCTGCTGGCTTTGGGAGAAAAGAGGTGGAGGAGTGACCCCCATGAATGTTCCTGGTGTGAGCTCCAGCCTTTGCTCCCCACGTTTCACCTGGAGATGCATTGACCTGCTGTTATAGCTGTGTATGAACAGGGACACTCTCCATGCTGCTTCCCCCGTCCTGGTGAAGTTCTCAGAGGGTTTCTGGAAAAGCTGTTGACTTTTGATAGCTTTTGACTGAGATGAAATGTTTGCACTGGCCAAGGTTTACTCTTCTTTGTTCAAAACTGAGCCCAGGACTCCCTGCAGGGGAGAGAGCAAGCTTGCTCAGTGCCTCAGTGTTGGCCTGGCCATTTAGCCAGGAAGAGTAAAAAATGTTACAGCCCACCCAGCCAGCATCTACCCCAGCCTTGATTCTGTGAGAATTCAGTAAAGACAGTCACTAAGCCCAAGCCCAGGTGGATAGAAATATCTTTCAATGCTCTCAGACCTGGTCTTTGCTTCAGGATACAGATACAGCTGTACTCCTGGGGACACCTTTCTGTGGGGTCTGGTTCAGTCCTGACATTTGGTTGCCAAAAATGAAACCCATGAGGCTTGCCCTCACCCTTCCAGTGTGATTTAGAGAAGTCAGGTGAACCTTATTTCAACCTTGTTCTTGGGTTCTAAGTGGTTGTTTCATTTAGGACATTTGACTAAAAGCCCTTTTCATGGAACCAGCATCTGCAGGAAAGATGCCAGCAATTAATGAAAGATGATAAAATAATAAAAGAAGTAATACATTAACTATATTATCTTTGCACATTTGGGCAGTCTTTTTCATTATATCCTCTTTATGGACATCCTCCAGCAACAATTGAAGAGGTTCTTTATTGCTGTTCTGTGACTGTTTTGGTTTCTAGGCATTAACAAGTTATTTAAATGCAAAAGTTCTCTTTTGCTTATGCATTTCCTACAGGTAGATTTGATTCAAATAACAAAAATACCCTGCAACATGTTGCATTTATACAAATTCTCTGTGTGTAGGAATACTCATATCAAAAGGAATTTGGATCTTTGACTTTCTTCTTTTTCTCTCTCCTTCCTGCAACACAAAGAGATGCAAATATTCCTCACATGCAGGTGTATACTCTTCTGGCTGGGTAGCACAGTACTGTGTAACCCCATTGGTTTGACTACTGAGACAGGATTTTCTGGCAAGAGAAAGCAGAGTGAGGCCAGCAGCCCACAGGGCAGTGATTTCTCAGCACCTTGGAAACTGCAACCTCTGTCCCTCCTGGGCGAGGTGGGAACCACACTGGCACTTATGGGCAGATTCCTCTCACACAAATTCCAAGGCCCACTAACTCCTTGGTGCTATTTCTTCTAAGACCAACACAAACACTGGTTTGGAGGCACCATTCCAAGTTTGACTCTGCCTTTGCACAGAACAGAAACAGCTCTCCAGGCAATTCTGCCTGCTGGCATCAAAGCGGCATCTGCTGGGAACGGCTGGTTTTGGAGCCCAGATTTAACAGGCAGGCTGGATTATTTAGAAACAAGAAAGGTAGGCATGGCCAAACCCAAGGAGAAAACTGAAGGGGGATTGCCTAGTACATGATTCATTCATTCTACTACCCCCAAATGCCTTCTGCTTAGGAAAGGCAACAGCAGAACCAGGTCTGGGAGGAGGTGATTCCTAGGCTGCCTGTGAACCACAGCTCTATTTGCTGCAGAATACGTTTGTGTCCTACACAAAAATCAAATGCTGCATCTGATTTTTCATTTTGCAATAACCCTGTGGCTACAGAGGTTGATGAAAACTGCAAAGGTTCTCAATGTTATTTTTATTTAGCCTGTTTTTACCCACCTGCACTTCTTCAAAAGGACTTGTTGTACCAGATCCATAAATATATATTTAAATTCTCAACTATCAAACAGCAGTTTGCCATTTTGGAAAAAGAACATCAATGAATTGTCAATTCTTTATGTTGAGTAATTGATTAATTGGCACACTTATATATAAATCAGCAGCAATAAATTCTATCATTTTTAATTTTGACCTAAAAGTACTAAACCACTTCTAATTGCCACTGTTGCTGCTGTAAAATGACTGATTAAACTGCATTCATATCATGATCTTTGTTGCTTCTGAAAAGTCTAATTGAAGTCACATCAGTGACTCAGTGCCAAGAAAGGAAAGGACCTTGCTTTTTCTTTCTCTCAGGAATTATTTGGATGGGAAAACCTGCTATTTCCCCCTATCTGTACTGGATACTGGCCTCTGATTTTAATTGTTGTTGCAATGCTATTTATTGTCTGTGTTGAGGCCAAGGTGCTGGGTGTTTCACAAACCCAAGACAAGACAGTTCTAAGCCTGAGAGTTGAAGGAGAATATGGAGAAATAGGTAAGCACAAAATCATGATGAAGAACCACAACAAATAGCAGCTCAAGACAAAACTTTCACAAAGTTTTCACCAGGCATCAGAGCAAATGGGAGTTATGAGGAGACATTTAATTTTATTTTGCAATTTATGCAATTATTTTCTAGCAATTCAACATCACAAAGATCCTGGAAATCAGCTTTAGCATGACCTTTGTATACATTCCTAGGAAAAGGGATAGAGCCCAAAATCCCAGCGTTATGGTGAATCATAAATCCTGGGGACCACAGGCAGCTGGGATTAATGAACAGTTGAGTGGCCCAAGGATTAGGATGAGTGTGTCCAGGTTTTCTTTGTTCTCCTGCCTTCTCCACGCTGAACACAGCCCAGCCTGACTGGCTAATCCAGCCCTCTTGTACTATCATCATGTACAAACAGGATTTGTGAAGTGGTACTTTAACCACTTTTGTGAAAAACAGAATTTTCTGACAAAGAAGCAGAGCAGACCATCAGGGTCCAGACAGGACTTCTTTGAAGCTGGGGGAGCTGGAGATGTTTTCTGACAGACAAAATACCTCTACCCTTCCTGTGTGAGTTATGCAAACTGCTGAGAGATTTGAGTGGCAGCTTCAAGCTGTAAAAACCTAAAAAAACCCCACCAACCCAACCTAAAAATAAGTAAAAATAATAAAGGACCTAAATCCTCCTGGATTAAGCTGAGGCCCAACTTCTAAACTTTTGGGAACTAAGTCGGCATAAAACCCATCTAACAAAGTTACAATGCTTTCCATCCCAGGTCCTTGAATTTTTCTTCTGGTTTATTCATTATCAGCCCAAGTTCTGTAGCTGCAGCTTTATTATCATTCTAATTCCACATATAGTTTGCAGGTGAAAAAAATTTTGAAACTGTACCAGATGTGATCTGAAAGAAACAGAAAAAAAGAAGCTCAGACCACCATAATTCTGTAACCATGAATTTAGATTTTGTATACTTTAGCCTGCTTATTGCATTTGACAGTGTTATGTTGTAAGGGGATCTATTGTCTCAAATAGAGAGTCTCCAAACCTGAGAAACCTTGTTTTATCACAAAATTGATTAAAGGAATCCCAAACAACAAGAAAACACCAAACTTACCAAGACCCAGCATGAGCAACGTGAACATTCCTTTTACCTCCTTTTTACAGCTTCCCATGAGCCCAAGGACAACACAGGGAGCAGCTGGGTTCTGTAGGATTTTGGAGACAGGTCCTGGAAAGGCAGAATGAAATAGGAGAGGAAGGCCACAGCTCTCAACATGGGTTTTTCTCAACAAATGCAGGGCAAATGCCCGTGGGTGCAGATTAGCCTTAGGTGTTTTTAAATACAGGAGAGTGAGAATACAGGGGATGGGGACCTGAAGGATGGGGGGATCTCATCTCATGGACATCTGAGGTCTGAAAGGACAGAACACCTCTTCCCCATGCTGGGGAAAGCCCCACATTTTGCTGCTTCATGGTGTGGGTACTGGGTGGAACACAAGAGCACTGGTGCAGTGTAATTCTGCTCCTGGGGGTCAGCACCAGAGTGGCAGAGGGCTCGGGGTGAATGCTGATATTCAGGTTTTTGATGTTTTTGAATCAGTGAGGAATACAGTTAAAGCTTTTAAAAAGTATTTTAGGTATTGGGGTTTTTCTTAGGAAAGGGTTTTGGGGGGTTTATCCTATGCCATCTTTGGTTAATTTGCAGGGAATTTCCCAGCTATAGCAGTAGCAAATGGTGGGCAGTGACTGAGTGAATGGGGCAATGAGCTCAAGAGGAAATAGGGCTGTGAAGCCAGCCAATTTAATCTCCTCCATGTAAAATCTTGTAGATGAGAAGGAAACTCCAGCTGATGGCCATCTTTCATCAGACATTTCTGTCATTTGAAGTTTCCTCTATGAGGATTAGAAAGCATAAAAGTATGGAGTATTAATCACAACTAATTTGATTGTTAAAATGACCTCTATAATTTCTTTAGGGTTTTCTCTGCTTCCAGAACACCCAATTACTCCATCTTGTGCTTTCAATGCAACATGAATATTACTCTTAAGAACAGCTAAAGAGCACTGAGAGAATTTGTCTTGTTTCTTTAATAAAAGGTTCCTTCTACTTCATTATTGCCTTAAAATTAGCAGAGATCATTGTCATTTCTGGTTTTCCTAGATGGGGCTGGGTAATTTGGAAGGTGTGTGCTGTGATTTCTCTGATCACAGATGCCAGGGTGGGAGTAATTTGTCTCCAAGAGAGAGAGTTGATGTCTTATATACCAAACACCTGCAACTGCAATGAAACAACTGTGAAAAAACCACCAAGGGTCCCTGGAGCCATCTGGAAGATCATCTCCACAGCTGCCAGCCTCTTGCCTCTGGGAAGGTCCTGACTCACCAGCTGCAAGGCACCACGGATTGCTGACCCAGTCAGGAGCTGGCTGAAGTAGTCTGAAAATAAGAAATACTATCATACCCTAAAAAAATTTCTCAGACTGCATAAATGCCTGAGATTTCCTTCCTTGTCATGAAAAAAAAAAAAAAAAATAAAGGATGCAACTTCAGTTTTGAAAGAGAAAATTTCAGGAAATCTTTGTGTTAAGGAGTAATTCCTGGCCCTTACTGACACTGTTTTATCCCATTTCCTCCTTTTTTCCTCCATGTGTGCCAGGTAATCACATGACCACAGACTGATTTGTACAATAGTCAGATATCAAATACAGCTAAAATAGCTTAACTGGAAGAAGCCACGATGGGATTACAATGGTGAATTTTTGGCACCAGCCCCTATGCACCATGGAGTGATTGTTCATGGAAAGGAGTGGGATTGCTGGTGGATTTCCTTGGGTTTATTTCAATGGTGCCAAGTCCATTTCTCATGGTGCTTTTTCCTCCAAACCTGTGGCTGAGCATCTTCACCATGGCCCTGGAGCTGCTATATGAGGTTGCTGTAGCAATGATGGGTTCAAATCCCTGCAGGAGGATCCCCCCCATGGAAATGGAGGAAGATGTTCCTCTGAGTCACTCAGAAAGATCTCTTGAAAGACCTTGCATGGCTTAAAAATTCTAGCAAAATCCATGCACTGTTGACAACTTCTTATTGCTAGGAAATTATCATCCTTGCTTGATTTGAATTTCAAGTTTTCTCCAGCGCCATGGGAGTTTTAATTTTGAAAGATGGGAATCACACAGAGCCACTTGCTCTAGGACAGGGCAGGGAGACAGCAAAAGGGCAAGTCTGGGGCTCAGACTGCAGTGATGGGCTGTAGCAGAGGGGCTTCTTTGGCCAAGAGTTCAAAACTCAGTGAAAGGCTGAATCACTCAACTGGCAAAGCTCAAGTTACTCCTCTGATGAAATCTGTTATCTCTGCTGTTCTCTGTGTGGCTTGTCCTGGAAGAATACAGTTCATAGCTCATTCTTCACAAGTAATGAATACAAAGCCAATATTGTGGTGCAGTATTTGCTGTGAAAAAACTTTATTACAAACTAATTTTGAAAGTAATTTTTAGCAGATACATTTTGGGAAGACTGTTATATGGCAAACTTTGGAATGTGAAACTGTGGTGACTCTATGAAAGCCAAAATGTACACATTAGTAAACCTTAAAATAGTCCCTGTCCTAGAATATAGAATAATTTACAAATGGATCATTTTTCAACCTACAGACTTCAAAAACTACCTTTAGACAGATCCAAAGAAGAATTTTATTTGCCAATAAAATTTTCCAAAGGAGCTGTTTCAAAAATGGATAGAACATAATGTAATGGCTTTATCTAACATTTTCATCTAATGGTTTTATTTTCCTATGACTAAGAGTTTGGGACAGTGACATCTTATTATTCATGTATTAGAAAACAATTTCATTCCTATTTCAAAAACAAATGTCCATATAAACCCAAGTGCTGGGCTGCCTTTTAAATATTTGTCATCATGTCCATTAATCCTCCAAACCTTGAGTCCATTTGTGATTAATCTGTCACAATAGACAGCACCTTTTCTAAAATAGTAATCAGTGGAACATTAAGTGACAACAGCCACATGATGACCTGCAGATTGCAGAGGCAAGGCCCAAAAAGATATTAGTGAATGAATTTTCAATCTTTCTCCAAATTTATAAGATTTTTTAACTGCCAAAATTTATAAATAGCATACTGCCATTGCCATGAACATAATTGAAAAGGAACAATAAATCCATGGAATTAGAGATGCTACATTAGCAGATTCACACAACCGGAATGTTCCTTCAGTCTTTGTTTTGCTACAGAACAGTAGCCAGATTTCACAGCAGTAAATCTCTGAAATGTATTTTTGTACCTTTAACAGTCCTTTTCATATGGATGCTTCAGTACAGGGTAAACATGTCCAAACCCTCTTTTAAAAAAATATTTTTATGTACAAAATCATCTAATAATAAAAAGAAAAATAATGAAACCCCCAGAAGAAAATTTTGATTTTCTTATATTATACAAGCTGCTAGACAAATGCATTTGTAAATTTTCAGCAAACTTACTGTAGTTAACTGCACCTTTCTGTAGCACAAAAACCCCTAAGTTCCTGTTTTAAGGGCATATCTCAATTCAACTGTCAATAGAGAAACATCTTGGTGTTTCACATTAAATGCTGCCTCCAAAACTCCATTTGTAATCTTGTCATAGAAATCAATTGTACAAGACATATAATATGACAAGTCTTTGATTTTTTTTTTCAGCACAAGAAGAATATTAACTGTAAAGGAATGAAATTTGAATAGCTAAATGAATGAATCCAATTTTAATGTTAACTATTGAAGATGAACATTGTACTTCTTTTGGATGATGAAAAATTGCATCATTTGCCAACTATGGTCTGATACAAGGAGGGGTCAATGTTCATAACAGCTATGAATTAATTTTATCTTAGTACTGTCATCACTACAGAGGCAATGGAGTTTATTTTTCTGCAGGTTTTTTTTAGTTAGCTTCGCTTGAGTTATTCTGTGAACTAACCTTCAAATTGTGTCCATATTGTTCTGTATTTATTAATTTGTCCAACAAAGACAGGTTTTATATTTCACAGCACTCATAAAAGTTGTATGTTGAGCAACTTCATTCCTAGTGAACATGGAAGCAGTTTGGACTCCTAGAGGATTTGTAAGAAGACCCTGGCTGAACAGAGCTGGTCTGGGCTCACGTTACCTTGTGACTGTGTGAGAACTGAGTGTGGACTGGGTTACTTTGGCCTCTTTACCCAATGGCCTAATCAACTTGAGTTCAAGACATTATCCCTCTAAATTAAAAGTTTCTGTGTGTGGATTTGACTATGACTAGAAACTACATTTCAATGATGACATCACCTAGCTTTGCTGTACATACTAGCCACCTGTCTATTTTCTTTTAATTCCAAAAGTATTTGTCACTTGGTTGCCTGGACACCAATAATCAGAGCTTTTTTGAAGCTTTTTTTTTCATTGAAAAACAAAACACCAATTTCAGGAAGCCTCTAGATGATCTACTACAATCAAAATGACTTGAATTCTTGACATTTCTCCCTCTTGCTTTGTTTTTCCTTACCTGTAACTTTGTATGTTTTTACTTTTTGTTTCCATATTGCAGCATTTGATCCTGCTCATTGTAGCAGTGCTGGTCATCTGTGAGCATTTCCTGATCATCCTTTGCTACAGTGACCTGCTTATCATATTTCATTATCAAATGCCAGGTAAAATACATTATATAGGCATTGTAGGTAGGAGACTTGCAAGGTTAATGCAAGCACAGCAATAATTGCTCTTTGAATATAATTATATGTTCGTTGTATCCTCTCAGCTATTTTCTTTTCCTAGAGACCAGGGTTATGCTATAGAAACTGTTACTCTCCATCATGCCTTGTTAATGGACTTCTTGAGATTAATGTTCTTAAAATCAAAATACAATCTACAGAAGATGTCAAGTCTTGGAAAATTGTTGCCAGAGATACTTTATTTAGTAAATTACTAATCAGCAGTGACACATTGCTGTAGAGTATCAAGTACAGCATAAGACTGCTCTGCAAAACTGTCATTTGAGCAGGAACAGTCTGAAATTAAGTAAAGAGATTTTCTTGAGTTCAAAAGTTAAACGTATCCATAAAATTTGGTTCCCTTGTCCATTTTGCATACTAGATAGATAATATACAGTGCAGGGCCAACAAATGCATATCAAAGGCTGTATAATTTTTTGCATCCCAGGGTGTTTTGTTTGCTTCTGTGTCTCCTGAGGGCAGGAGATTTACCTAGGAATTACATCAGTTTGGTGCAGAGTCAGGAAGAAAAATCATCATGGCAGTTTCTAAAAATAACTTAATTACAGCTAACAACTACCTAATATTCAAGATCTCATTATTCTATCTCTATAGTCAGGTAAGTAAATATCTGAAGATTATCTGTGGTGTAGTACCTGATGACTCCCAAACATGTTAAACACACCAAGACATTGTGACTCAAGAATATGTAAAGTGGAGGCAGGGGATTTAGCTTGCTGCCAAATAAATAACAATAAACAGCATACTCACCTGAAAATTATTAACACCATAATAAGGAGATCAGCTGCATGGGCCAGTCTCCTTTTGAAACAAATTCATGACCTTCTATTCACTGGAAGTTAACTTTTAAATATACTTTTTCCAGGAAGCCTTCCAAAGGCAATCTACCCTGGAAACAAACTCGATTTAAAAAAGCTTCACACAAACAAATGAAAATAGCAAGAGCAGTACAGTAATTGACTGCACGTAACCTGTATATTTTTACTCTTTTTTTTAAAATTTTAACTTTCCCTCGTGTTTAGGCTTTACGCTACTTTGGACAGTGAGGAAAAAAATCAAGGTCAAGTTGTCTGACATAATCTGTCTGCTTTGCAACATTGCATTTTCCTTAAGATTACTGTAATCAGAGTTTAGTGAAGAAAAACTTCAGTCAAGCAGAAATTGTTTAAGCTGAGGGGTCACTAGACATGTTCTCTAGCGCCTGTCCAGCCTGGGGCTTGTCTTGCACGATTTTTCTGTCAATGACCGTGACACACACACATCAGGAATTTGCCAAAAGTAAAAAGCTGAGAGGCACTGCTGATACTAAAAGGGATCTGAATATCCAGGACAAAGAAAGTACTGAATAACCAAAAGTGCTGGAATCAAAAACTGGCTCCAAATTTCATTGGGCTAAAGTGTCCTGCTTTAGGAGAGCCATCAGAGGGACTCCTGCTGTAAATTGAACTCACCAGCTGAAAATGTCTGAGGAGAAGGAAGATCAGGATGTACCAGTAAATACCAACACTATTAGCAGGCAACAATGTTATGCAGAAATGAGAAAAGTGAATGTAAATGCATTCACAGAAGTACTTAAAAGAGCACAAGGAAAGTTTTAATTTGAGGAGGGAGACTTGCTCTGCAACTTGTCACCCAGCTCTGGCCAGTTATCCTGACAAAAACTGTGAAGGGTTAATGAGATGATGCAGCGAGTGCAGACCTGATCTTACGACAAGACACAGTGGTTGCTAACAGTGGCCTGAACAAGCCCAGTTTTGACCACCTGTCAAACTGATCCTGCTCCCTAAATCAGCAGAAAACTCTTTGTATTTTCCTCTGGGTTATTTTATTGATTTAATCACCTATTTTACTTATATTGATTTAATCACCTACATTGAATAGTCAGACAAGAGCCAGAACCAGTTGCACAGGAAATACACACATGGACAGGAGAGAGAAGAGGAGCAAGAGAAGGAGGAGGAGGAGGAGGAGAAGAACATCAGGGATCATCCCTTTCAATGTCAAGAAGCTGATGGATTGACTCAGCCTGTTCCTGGCAACCTCACCTAACTCAGAAGAGCAAGGCTTGCTCAGCCTAGAAAAACTTGACAGGGCAGAAAGGAGATTTTGTCTACCAACATTCAACTAGGTAAGACAGAAGCCAGTGCTGTTGCAAGAATAAATGGACATAAACTGGACATGAACAGAGCTGGGCTGCAAGTTAGAAGAATGATTTTAGGTTCCATACCAGCCAGATTCTGCAGTTTCCAATGGGATTAGTCAGGAAAATGGGAAAGACATAAACACTGAGGGACACCCAATAAACACTCATGTAAAAGCTTAGAACAGAGGGCATTACTTTTTCACCCACAGAGCATTTATAAGCATGCAGCAACAGGATTCTGCTGTTGGAGGATGTCACAGAAGCCACAAGGATAAATGGGCTCAAACAGGGAATGGCCAGACTCTTGAAGGGGAAACACATCAGTCTCTGCTTCAAACAGCCTAAGTGTTCCTAGGATGGAGTTCCATAAATTTGTGCACAGGGTTATATGTAAGGAATGTGAGGTAGCAGGGGACCAGAGTGCATGGTGCAGGATGCCTTTACAAGTCCTAGATCCAGACTATATGGATCACTGCAGAGACAAATGAACCTAATTCCATGTGCTGTATTCCACAAGAGAGCAAATGAGCTTAGCAAATTCTTAGCTGGCCAAAATATTCCCTTGCTTAAGACTAGGGTATTAGATAGTGCAAAAACAACACAGCTTGTAGGCAAGTTTTCCATTTCTCAGTTAAAAATATTTCACTTTTATTCCCCAACATCCATCATTTTGCTGTTATTGATTTCAAATGCTGTAGAAACTAATTGGCAAGCATAGAAAATAGAACTGATGAAAGTATTTAATTAACACAAAATCCAGTTGTGTAGATCTTATATCCATTATTTGATTCAAAAAATTTAATTTTCATATCACAGGTTTGTGTTCCAGAGATGCATAATACACAAGATCTAGCAAATGGTTGGACCTCTGTTATAGAGTTCCACAAAATACTATATTGCCCAGCCAAAATATTCAAAAATTGTAAATGAGATCCCAATAATCAGGACACATTCTTAAAAACACATTTCAAAAGGAATCAAGAAAATTCTGACTACATGAAAGTCAATGACAAACCTTTTGTAAAGTCAATGACGAAATCCATATGGGATTAGTTTTAATTGCCTTTTGTTTTTTATGAGCCTTCAGGACTCACCTACTTGCCATTTCCAGTCTCAGTAATCAAAAAATTAATTTTCCTCCTTAACTGATGGAATTTTCCCATAGTCTAATAAGTCCAGGAGTTGAGGCAATAAGAGAAGGACAAGTTATCATAAGGTTTGTGCTCCAATTATATGTCTCCAGTCAATTGAACAGCAAATTTTTCTTTTAAACTCATCCTGCAGGAAAAGGGTAGTGTCTCTCAGGGAGATTTGATGAATTGGACAGGAGTGCCCTGGAATTAAGGGCTGGGAGTGTGGCCCAGACAACCCTGAGAAGGTGGAAGGACCAAGCTGGGAGGGAGGGTGGGGTCCAGATGCCAGCTGAGCTGTCCTTGCCAGTGTGCCTCAGGGGAGAGGTGTGTGGAAGCAATGATGTCTGCTCTTGGGACTATTCACCTCCTTCCTTCTGCTGCCACTTTTTCTGCCCTGCAGAGGCAGGAGCTGCTGGTCCTATTGTGCAGATGGCACAGGCAGGGGTGCAGTGGGAGCAGAGCTGTCAGATTGTGGCTTCATCTGTGCCTGGTGTCACCCCAGCTTACTGGACAGTGTGTGAGATAGAAGGAAGCAGAGGATTACCCTTGGAAAATGTTTAATTTGGGGCCACTTATGTTCAGTTCAAGCTTGACACCTCAAACAATGGCAGCAGATTTATGCAATTTACAGAAGATGGATTTATCTTCTGCTGATGTTCACTGACTTTATCTTTTAGAGTTGACTGACTTCATTCCAGGGAGCTGCTTCATACAGGAATGGTGATAGTGGAGCAGTAAAGACCTCTCTTGAGGCTGGAAAAAACCCATGGAAAATAGCTGGAAATATCTGCTTGGAAGATAAGAGCTTGGCCTAAGAAGGGAAAAAAAAACCCCAAATCTGCAAGAAACAGGAATGATGGGAAGGGGCCAAGAGGGACAGAAACATTTTAAACTAAAAATAAACCTCAATTCTGAAACTTAAATACATAAAGCTGTCTATTAAAAAATGGTACCAGATTACATCTCTACAGAGCCAAATAATTAATAACTTCTAATAGCCCTAATAAATTTGGATTTCATCAAAATCTTGTTGCATATCATTGACTGATTCAAGCAAGGACTATGAGTTCTTAAGGGAAACCAGCACCTGTGTTAAAATGTACATTGCTGACATCTTTCCCAGGTACATCAATTATAATCAAAATGTAATAAGAATGCCAGGATGGACTTCTCAGGCACTTTCAAGCTGAAGCCCTAGCATTTAAAATTAAATCCATTAATTGTAACTACTGTAGGTTTGTGATCTCTCAGATAGCGTACAAACTAATTCATGGCTTTTGCAGCCATGCCAGTCTTTGTTAATTAAGGTTTGTGATTTATTTAATTTGAGCAGGAACGTATCAGAGTGCCCCAAACTGGACTGATAAAAGTTCATTAGTTTGTACTGTTTAAGACAACTTGGAATCTGATAATGAAAAATGTTTCTAGGGGCCTGACAAAAATTGATTAGCAAAATGTCTCTAATTGTTTAAAGGAAAGCTCCATATTTTCTTCAACCCACCCATCCGAAAGTTCATATGTTAAGATCTGAAGTGGCTCTGAAATACATTTGAAGATAAAAGGCTAATTTAAAATTATTGTTGGCATTGCTTAGGGGAGGAGGGAGCCACTGTGCTGTCATCATCTGGAAGGCCTTATTTCTTTCTTGTCTTTTCAACACAGCAGCCAACACCACAGTCTCTTGACTGATTGAGTGAGAATCAAATATTAACAAAAGTGTTCCTTCAAAAAAGTATTAAGATAGGAGTTTCTCTGCTTTGCAAGTGTGAAAGAGAGCTGAAAAGTGTGGGACTGATATGACCAAGTCATGGTTTAGAGGAGAGACCCCTCTGTGATCAGAAAGATCTCAGCAACAGAGCAATAATCCTGACCACAGACTGGGGAGTCTCATCGTGAGGTTGCCACTGGAAGAGTCACAACAGTGACCCCAAAAGGAACCCAGAGCAACCAGATGAGATGCAAACAACCACACACAGCCATTAGTTTGGTGAATTGAGTCACAGAGTCAGAGAAGAGCTGAGGCTGGAAGGGACCTGCAGACCAAGCAGGACAACAGATTGCTGGGCACACTGTGCAGTATAGGTTTGAATGTCCCCAAGGATGGAGGTTTCATAAGGTATTTCTCTGGGTCCCATCCAGAGTGTTTCACCACCACCAGCATGAGAAGTTTCTTCCTGATATCTAGCTGAAAATAATCTAATTTCCCTTGTTTCAACTTGTGTCCATTGCAACTTGTGTCCATTGCAACTTGTGTCCTCAAGATGAGTTTGGCTCCACCTTCACTATACACTCTGATTACATGGTAATCAAATGCAGGGAAGACTCAGCTTCTGGTCTCAAGGCTGAACAAACCAAATCCTTTCAGGCTCTCTTAGTATCCTACAGTCCAGTCCCTCATTGTGCTGTTGGTCCCCTGATGATTTCCTCCAGTGTTCCAAAATCTTTCTTGCCCTGAGGAGCCCAGAATTGCATGGAGCTCTCCAGATGCACTCTCAGAGAGAAGAGAGTGCAAAGAGTGCAGAGAGAGGTTCCATCAAGCTGCTGGCTATGCTCTAGTTAATACAACCTGCTACACAGCTGGTTTTCTTTGCTGCAAGGGCACATTGGCCACTCATGTTCAACTTCTTGCCTAGCTGGAGCCCAGGCCCTTCTGTGCACTGGTGTTTTCCAGCTGGGTTACTTGGCATGATTATACAGCAGGTTAGTGGAAGTGCGTGGCATTTAAAACACATCTCCCAAATCATGTGGCATCTCCATCTCTTCCTAACGGCACTTTAAAAATCCAAATTTACTGGAAGAGATCAAAAGGAAAATGTCATTTCTGCGTCTTTTTCTAGAGTAGATGTTAACTACAGTCTTCAGAATTAGTAAAACAGGAATTATTCAGAAGTCTCTGATACATTTCACAACATCCTTCTGTGACATTAATAATAATCCCGAATAATTTTATTGCTCATTTGTCATTTAGGTCTTAAAATCTGTTTAGAAGTGCCTAAGCATTGCTTCTACTTTAAGGATAAATTTTTTCTTTATTGTTTTCTTAATTTTTTAATGGCTTGTTTTCAGTCGCATGGAAAGTGAACTGACTCCAGCTAACTTCAGCCTTGCACATGGCAAGTGCCCGATCTCACAATGAACCTTCAGTCAATCAGCACATCCAGCGACCTGAACCCCTTGTAAGGGAGGAGTTCAGAAGAGGAAGGAAGTGACTCCCTGTGTGGAGAGGTCTAGATGAAGAGGTTAGACCAGATGTCTAATATTTAGACAGCTAAAATTAGATTACACTGATGTCACTTATAAAGAAATGTAAGAGTAAGTAGGAGTAAAATTCGGGAACTTTATTCTAAGGCAGCATAAACTGTCTTTACTCCTACTGAATTCTGTGTACCCATGATCATTTTTATCAATGGCAAACCTGAATGAATGGATCTGAGCATGCAAAACCTAAACTTAGAGAAGAACCTATACAGCTCATATAGGACTAAGCTAAAACACCCATGCAGAAAATTAATCTGAATAACTTGAATGATACACAGATGTAAATCAGAACAATTGTTCAGAATCCCACAGCTAGCTGTAGTAGATTCTCCAGAGTAATTTTAAATATCAGAATACTATTGTTTCCTCATTAGTTATCTAAACTGATATCTGTGTTGACTTTTTGCTTTCTCATAATTATTTTTTGCCAGATCATAATTTGTGTCCCTTAAATTCTTTATGAATGGATCTTCAGAATATGAATTTACTGTCTGCCTTTAAATTCAAGCTGCTTCCAGATGAAGGCCACTTCCACCTCATATGAACTGGTCAGGGGAAATTTACTTTCTGAGTGGACATGGTATTGACAAATGTTTTCATTTTTTTTTCACTAACAGGAGCCCAGGCCTTTGCAACAAATAACCCATCTGAGTGTTCATACTCAATGAACAGAGGCTGGGGTGTACTGGGATCTTCCTCAGACATTCAAGGCTGTTAACATTTGTAATTATGAGTAATTTGTTATGAAAGACCTCTTTAAATTCTTTTGTGGATTCCTTCATGAAAACTCACCCATAAATCCTTGCATCAATACATACACATGTAAGTATGCATGTGTGTATGTGCTTTTCTGGATCACAAGGAAGCTCAGGTGACCTAATTTAAAGAAATAATCTGGTCTGGTTTTTTCTCAAACCACATGAAAGATTTGACTTTGACAAGGTTCTTGTTTACATGGGCACTAAGGGAGGGTGAAAATACTCCAACAAATTTAAATAGGAAATTAAATGGAACACGTTTTAACAACAGCTAGATGTGTACTTGCCCATAGCACACATGTTTCTCTCAAGATAAAATCAACATGTTGGAATTGCTCAGAATGCCAATTTTTTTTTAATGCTTATGTTTAGGGAAAGTTTCCAGGTGTATCAAAGGTGAGCCAAAGATAGTAAGGTAAATATGAAGTTATGTTTGCGTTCACTTGAGGGCAATTGTTCTTTAAAACTGGACTTTCAATGACATGTAAGAATCCTGAATGCTCCCTTCCTATTAAAATAAATAATTAGTTCAGGTTCTAGGCAGACTTGAAAAAGATGATCCTAATCTTACTATTTAGCTGAACCACTTTGCAGCAATAGCATTTGAATTAAATATGTTTGTATTTTTAAACCCTAGAAAACAAAACAGAATTTATGGTTAAGCAACATTTGCCAAATAACATCATAATGTCTTACAGCTATAGCTCTAAAACTATAAAAAGCCCTTACCCCCAGTGCTCCTCAGAAGACTGGATTCTGAAAATAAATGATCTTGCTTCATCAGAAGCTATGAAAGAAGTGTAGGCACCTCTTGGGGGGGAAATTTTGTGATGTAGCTATTGTAAAGGAGCTGAGACTATAGGTTAATAAATTTTTCATCTTAGAAACTGTGGATATAAGGTTCCTCATCTCTTCAGCTCAACATGCCTTCAGAGGAGTAAGGTGTCATTACTGAGAAAGGAACCACTTGTTTGACTTCTTTACATCCTCAAGAGCAGAGACAGCAGGCAACTAATAGATATTTGTAGATTTCTAATGGAAACCCCCAAAATCTCACTGAACCAAGCCAACAAGACATGGAATGATGGCCCTAGACTGGAATCCAAATGCATCACTGTAGTTTGCTGATGTGATTAGCTCTGTAGTACAGGATGGAGCCTGTCCATTTTTCAAAACTGGGCCAAAGCCTTGAACAGTTGTTTTGGTAATGTAGATGAGCCTTTAGGTCTTAATAGTTCCTAAAATTACTGCTGAATCTGGCCTTGGCTCAGGAATAAACTCCTTGTATTGAAAAGATTTACTATCCTAACTATATCTGTATCTCAATTTAATGAAAATGTTAAGGATAATTTGATGGTCTCTTGCCAGTGTAATTTTAAATAAAATGTCTTCATTCCTTGGCAGTGTCTATTGGCACTCAGGTTTAACTAAAGGAAGTGCTTAAGTGAAGTGCTTTTTACATTACAGTCTTGCCAGTATCTTCTCTGATAGAATAGATTTAATTTTCAGTGTTTTACCCAGAGCAAATAAATTGAAAAAAAAAAAAAAAAACCAACAAAAAACCTCCCACCGTCAATCCATATGGTAGCAAACCTTACTAAAAGCATTACTAAAAATCAGATATTGGCCTATCACAGCATTTGGACTAATCTCAAGCCTCATCTCTTGTAAATTAAAGCATTTCTAACTTATTTACTGTTCATTTTTTATGCACTCTTGTAAAAAATCTTTCTGTACCTTGGGAAATAATGTAGCACATAATGAGGCGCTGTCAGTGCATCTTAGATTTTCATCTGACTTCAGCAAGTCAGCAAAAAAGTTTAAGACACTTTATTATAATTGCATAGGGAATGGAAACTAATGGTGAGGTGGTGACAATTTGGCCATCATACCCTACAGAACTGAGCAATTGCCAAATACAGTCTTGATTGTTTACCCTGTCTAAATCAGGAATGTGTGTACAGAATGAGGCCAGAAGGACAATGCATCAGAACTTAAGTTATTTGGGGATAGTCTGAGAATAGAAAAAAAGATTGTAGACATAAACCAGCGCTCATTAAAAGGGTAAAACATGAGTAATATTTATTTTCCTTCTGAAATTTAAGTGCCATTGATTTGTTTTAATATGCAGAAAGAGTATTTACAAAACTAAAAAAATATCTCTGGCAGAGGCAGAGTGTGCTGCTACTTACATTAAGGTACCAGGAGCTCATAATTTTAAAAGTTCATAAGCCACCTCAGTAATGTTATCCTTGGCAGCCAGCACAACAACTCAAGATCTTTGTCACTGTTGGGAAGGAATAATTTTTCTTGTTATTATTGCTACCCACCAAATCTTCATTCCTCTTTTTCTTCTGCTCAACAAGAGACTTTCAGAAGTATCAACAAGAGACTTTTAGAAGGTGGCTTTGCTCTGAGCCTGTCACAGTGAAAAAGGAAGATCTTACAACAGCCATATGGGCACCACAGATTTTTCCTGTCCCTTGGCACCTAGAAGCAGACCCTGGAGACACCCTTAGATAAGTTTCTCTGTAAAGGGGATTGAAACACAATTTACCCATGTTTTCTACAACTGTGACATTGTGTTGCTGTTTTAATTTCTATGGTGTGCATTTACAAGAAAAAGGTGGTATTTGCACACACCTGGGAAACTTGATTTCAGGGAGTGAAGAAAATGTTGAGGAATGACATCTTTTTAATAGACTGCATCTGACAAAGAACTGGACTGAGCCATCTGTACCTGGGAGCATGTGTGCAGAGGCAAAAAGGTACAATCACAGGGCAGAGAACTGTGACTAGGAGAACACAAAAAGTCTTGTGGAATGTGCAGTAGAGAGATGAGAGAGATGGGGAAGATTGCAGCAGATGAGGCAGGTGGGCTAACACAGCACACATACAAGAGCAATATTCCTACATCCTTGAGTATGTGTTTGTCATGGCCCTGGATTGCCCTGGACAGCCTCATCTGGGGCCCCACACACTCACCCTGCTGCTCATCGGTCCATCTAGGCTCAGGTGTACCTGTCTCCAGCCCTTCCTCCTGGATGGACCTTGGACTACATCATAGCACTGTCTGGCCTCTCAGGACTCGTCCACTCACCCTGCCTGGGGCTGAATCCTGAGTCACCACTGCCAGGCTCTGCCCTCTCTCTCTGGATCCTGTGGAATTATGTTCTGACCTGGGAGGGCCTGTGCTGGGGGCATTCACTTTGCTTCCTTCATGGAACAACGTGTTCTTGCTGCTCCCTGAGAATATTAAACCAGTCATGGCCTTGAGGGGCATATGCAAATCACAGAATGACAGAATGGCTTGGGTTGGAAGGGGCCTTAAAGATTGCCCAGTTCCAATCCCCCTGCCATGGGTAGGGACACCTCCCACCAGGCCAAGTCTCTCAGAGTCCCCATCCAACCTGATCCTGAACACTTCCAGGGATGGTGTTGTTGCAGGATGGGGCATCCACAACTTCTCTGGGCAATCTGTTCCAGTACCTCACTGCAGGCACACAGTTTGTGATAATTGGGGGTGGGGCTGTGGCTGAGCCTCATCCCCAGTGGGTACAGCTGTGCAAAGCAGGTGAGCAGCATTGACAGCAATGAGCCATGGAGTGCCCAGGTGTGCTGACCAACCACCAAAGGGAACAGAGGGCACACAGGTGCAGTGCATGAACGTGAGGGGTATAAAAGGCTGAGCTAGAGAACAAGCAGGGCAGACACTTGCAGCTTTCTGTTGTGGTTTGGTGTTGTTCTGTATGGGTTGAAGCTTTCTGAGGTTGTATGGTGTTACTCTGTGTATCGTGGCCACCTTGACTGTGACACCTCATCACCCTCACTGTAAGGAATTTTTTTCTAGTATCTAATTTGAGCCTATTCTTTTTTTGTTTAAAGTCATTCCCCCTTGTCCTGTCACTACATTCCATGGTAAAAATTTTCTTTCTATCTTTCTTGCAGGCTCCCTTCAGGTACTAGAAGGCCACAATGAGGTTACTCTACAATGTTCTCTTCTCCAGGCTGAACAACCCCTATTCTCCCAACCTTTCCTCATAGGAGAGGTGCTCCATCCCTCTAATCTTCTTGGTGGCCTCCTCTGGACTCAACTCAACAGGCTGAGGCCCTTTCTGTGCTGGGGATGCCAGAAATTACTAAGACTTCTCAGACACTCATCAGTTGGGCCTGTGGTGGTCATTTACCAACCACTTCTGCAGAAGGTAGCAGCCAGGGTCAGCAGAAGATCTTGTGTCCTTCTGACACTGAAGCTGGAACGTGTCAAATGTGCATCAGTGAAAATCTTACTTTGTAGAAACTCTGCTCTCTGTAGTTTTGTGTTTCTTTTGCTTCCTATGTAAGGAGAGATTGCATCCCTAAACTGTCTCTGCTACTGATAAAGATGGCACAAACTCATGACCTAACAGATTGCTTCTGTGCTGATGAAAATTAATTAACTGCTAGAGGCACCTAGACTAGTCCTTTTTTGTATGAGACTTATAAAGTTTATCAAGGCCAAAGTCAAATTGAAAAGAATCTTATGTTTGAAAAAAACTTACTATCGTTTCAATACAGAGTGGTAGGATATTTCATCAGCAATGCAATGTGTTGAAACTATGAACAAACATTTGACATGGTATTTCACAATATCCTAAGCCCCATCTGCATTTGTAAACAGTATTTAGGGAGGCCAGGCTTGCTGATACTGAGATGATGTTATCTGGGGATATGACAGGCTAATGCTTACTCTTGCTAAGCGCTCATTCCCTTATGAAAAGTCTGAAATTTTAAAACTTAGACTCTTCTGAGTCATCCAAATCCAATGAAATCCGAACAAATATTTCAGTTTCCAGTCAGCTTGACAACAGTTAAAGAGCATTGTGTTTTTGGTATGAACAGCTGCAAAGCACATACATCCTCTCTTGACGTGGATGCTTCCCATTTGTTTATTGTGATATGCCAATGTGAGAATTCACGAGCTAGAGCTTGTGAAATCAAATTTCCACTGAAGGGAATGAAAGCTGGATTTGGCCACCTGTATTTGTTTACCACCCTGAGTTGCAGACTGAGTAACTGCTTTTTGTTACTGTTGTTGTCTGCGCTACCCCTGTATCTGGAGGGATGCAGTCACCACACAAATGGAGCTAAGAAAAGTAAATTAGCCTCAGGTGTAGTTTCACTGTTTGGGTCTGCTGCTTTCACATGATAGCCTTTTCCTCTTCGCTGCTTTTACATTACAGCCTTTTTCTCTTCCCACTCCTCATAGCTGAGGTCCCATTCCTGAGCCCACCTCTATCATGTGTATTTTCCCAAGTGTATTGTCATGGCTACATAGAAGCCTGTATTGGTGTGTTCAGTCTTCATCCTGACCATGAAGTCTTTGCAATGGGGTCATGTCCATCTCTTCATGGAGAAGAAGAGGCTCAGGAATGACATGGTGGCCAAGAAGGCCGATGGCATCCTGGCCTGTATCAGGAATGGTGTGGCCAGCAGGAGCAGGGAGGTCATCCTTCCCCTGTACTCGGCACTGCTGAGGCCACACCTCGAGTGCTGTGTCCAGTTCTGGCCCCTCAGTTCGGGAAGGACCTTGGGACGCTCGAGCGCGTCCAGAGGAGGCAACGAGGCTGGAGAGGGGCTGGGAACACAAACCCTGTGAGGAACCACTGAGGGAGCTGGGGGTGCTCAGCCTGGAGAAAAGGAGACTCAGGGCTGACCTTATCACTCTCCACAGCTCCCTGAAAGGTGGCTGTAGCCAGCTTAGTCTCCTTCTCCAGGCAGCACTGACAGAACCAGAGGACACAGTCTCAAGCTGTGTCAAGGGAAATATTGGTTGGATATTAGGAAAAAGTTTTTTGTGGAAAGAGTGATAAAATTCTGGAATGGCCTGCCTGGGGAGATGATGGAGTCATCATCCCTGGATGTGTTTAAAAAAAAGAGTGGATGTGGCACTGGGTGCCAGGGTTTAGTTGAGGTTTTAGGGCGTGGGTTGGACTCAATGGTCATGAAGGTCTCTTCCAATCTAGTCATTCTGTGAATTCTTATCTCCCTACAACTCCCTGAAAGGAAGCTGTGGCCAGGTAGGGGTTGGTCTCTTCTCCCAGCACAGGATGAGAGGAACTGGCCTCAACTTACACCAGGGGATGCTCAGGTTGGACATAGGAGGAATCTTTTCACAGAAAAGGCTGACTAAACATCGGAGTGGGCTGCCCAGGGAGGTGGAGTCACTGTCCCTGGAATTGTTTAAGACCTGGATGTGGCACTTAGTTGATGGAGGTGTTCGGTGAAAAGTTGCGGACTCTATAATCGCAGAGGTCTTTCTCAACCTTATTTTTTCTGCGATATGCTTATGCTACTAAAAGTACAAATTATATACATATATGTGTGTGTGCGTAACAATTGCGTTCCCGTAGCCAAATGACGCTGAGGAGGTCAGCCCGGTGCCAAAGCCCGGCTGGACCCTCAGCTCGGTTCCCGCCCTCAGCGCGGCCGGTCTGGGCAGGTCGCGGCACCGCAGCGCACTGCAGCCCCAGCCGGCCCTGCACACCCGCAGCCGGCTCCCGGCGAGGCCGGA
>VZRH01008319.1:938726-1017559 GCA_013397555.1 Urocynchramus pylzowi | reverse complement strand
CCTGCCGGCCGGCCGGGCCCCGCTCCCCATGGGATAAGCTGTAAACATGTTCAGCTTTGAAGGGGATTTCAAAACAAGGCCCAAGGTTTCCCTCGGAGGAGCGAGCAGGAAGGTAAGGAGCGGCGCCCGGCCGTGCCCGTGTCTGTGTCGGTTCTGTCGCCCCCCGCCCTGGTATCGGTGCTTTTGCTGTATCGGGCCTTCAGAAATGGGAGCAGCGATGACTAAGGTTTAATAGAGGGGAAAAACCCTCCCCTCCTGATGATGTGTTTATCTCCGATCTCCCTGCCTCACTGTTATTATTATTTTTTGTATAATCAGGCCACACCATCCCAGGCTTGTAGAGTAGTAAGAATTGTGGGAAGCGAGGAAATGTCTCCTTGGCTCGTCCCCCCCGCAGGCGATCGATCGATCCCGGGTGGCGCGGCCGGTGGCACCTCCCGAGCAGTCGCTCTCCGGGTCGTCCTGCAGGAAAGGACTCGGAGACCTCCTGTCATTTCCCTCCAGAGGGAATGTCTGGCGTGGACCTGCCTCGCCGGGGGGATGTGGGACGCACTCAGCCTCACGCAGCCCGAATTGCCGGGGGAGGTTCATCCACGTGAGCCGCGGCCGCCGGGTTGGTCTCTGTCAAGTTTAGGTTCAGTCAATGCAGGGTTAGTAGCAGCTAATTGTCAGCTGTGCCAGACTGTTTGATCTCCTCGTGTTTATTGATGGGAAAGAAGCAGAGTGATTTATTCAGATCTTGCTGATTGGACAGGGTAAGCAAATGTTTGGTCGAGCACTGAAGGACACAGGACTTCAGAAGAACGACAGAAAGGACAAAGTGTTTTTAGAAGTGGCCTGATCTGTAGGGGTCACTTTAATTCACTGTGAAAATACTGAGTCTCCCCGTTGTCATTGGAGATGACTGTGTGGGAAGCTAATGACTGTTTCCATTTGTATTTTTGAATTTTAATTTGGTAAAAAAAGAAGTTTTTATTACTGTGCACTAAAAGCAAGTTTGATTCTTGGAAACTTTTAAGGTTTGGCAGTACAGTGAGGAAATGAGCAAAAATACTGCAATATGTGATATTAAAATCACAGTGAAGTTTGCATTTTGGCATAATAAAAGAGATTACAAGAGATTGTATACAGAACTGTATTTAGATTATGCAGCTTTTCCTCTGATTCATCTTCTGTTTATCTCAAGACATGTCTGTTCCTTTGGCCACGTAAACTGGCATTACATGAGTCAAAATGCCATAAATACTCCCCAGCTTAAGTAGGAGTTGGCAGAACATGCCCTGGTCCTCAGCTGTACACTTCAGGTACTTTGCAACTTTTGATCCTGACCTGCTCGTAGTGTTTCTTGCTGAACATGTTGCCTCCTACAGAAGTAAACAACTGCCATAACCTCTTCTTTTACACTTAGCAATTCATGAAAACGTATCAGAATTATGTCTGTTGTAATTATATGGGACAAATGTATTAATGTTATGCAGGCATAAATTTCCAAGGGCAAATATTAGCATGTAAAGGACTGGAAACTGAAATTGATGCGTAACCTTCACTGTGTGCAGTAGAGGTTGTGGTTCATGATGAGATTGATGCTGACTGGTGCACAGATTTCATGATTCTACATCAGTTCACCGAAGTGCTTGTGCTGCATCAGTGCAAATCACTTACATGCAGCTTTGGGCATCATGGTTACATAGACATCCTAGAGTGTCCTTGAAAGAGCTGCTGATTTTCAGAAGCTGTGCACAGTACTAATGAAAGAATTTATTTAAACAGTAATAAAAATTACTTCTAAATGCAGTTTAGCTGAAGTTTTGTGAAAATGTACAACAACAGAGATTGCTGTGGGAAGTGTTTGTGGGCTCCATGTGATGCCTTAAGATTTTAGCTTTTGTATTTTTCAAATCCAAAATGCATTCATGTATAGCTCTAAACTCTATAAAAAGTGTATTTAACTGTCTTCACATTTTGGTTAGACAAAACAATCCCTCTGGGCCTGTTATCCAAGGACACCCTCCAGCCTCAGGCCCCAAAAAGTATAAACAAAAGTGATGTGGGGGGGAGCAAACTGGGGGAATATGACTTCATTACCTGAAGCTGTAGTTGGAGAATTAACCCTTGATATGTAAATGGACCAAACTTATATCTGTCTGAAAAACTCATGACCATTGTCCATTTTGGGTGGTGTAGCCTCCTGGGGAGGCTTCCTCTGCCCTTAACGTACCTGAAGGCCCTTCATTAAGTATATCTGCTTTTATCTTTTAACTTTGTCTGGTCTCTGTTTCTAGGTAAGCCTGAATTAGGCATCATGTGAGTTTCTCATTATTTCACATCATAGCCTCCTTGGGATCATGTTTCTCATATGTATTAGCTTCATTTTTACAGAAAGCTGAATTGTAAATTATTTCCTTTCAGCTTTTGGTACACATACTAAAAAAACTCATTTTTTTGACAAATGCCCTTGCTGTCCCAAATGGTGTATAACTTTAGAAGGATCAACACTGTACCTCTGCCATGCTGTTGGCAGCTAGCTGCATACTTAGTGCAGCTTATTGTGATTCCCTTGGTGGAAGAAGGCACCATTCACAAACACTGGGGCCATGCAGGCTGCTTAATGCTAAGAATACTCTGTACCCAGTTTGGGGAAGTTTCCCAAACGTGGTTGCACCACTGCAGAACAATGACAAAACCTCCTGTTTGAAGAGGCAGTCAGTGCTAAAGGTGCCAGTGGAGCCTGATGTAAATAGAGCTACACCAAAATAGGGATCAGCAACACTATTAGAAGTGTGGTTTTGCTGATGGAACTGCAGCTGCAAGCAGTGACTGTGTTGGTCACAGCTCACATGTGCTGACACCTGTCTGGCACTGCCATGTGTGTCTGTAGTGTTCCCTTAGGCCTCACAAGGGGCTGACTTCAGTGAGTTCTATCAGTAGGAGCACAATGATAGAAATAAAACTGGGGACTTGCATAATTGTGGCAGTAAGTACTGAATCTAGTGTGCCTTCTCATCACTAGCTTGTATGGAATTTTTGAATTACAAAAATGGAGAGCTTTGGGTCTGTTTTTGAGCTGTTTGCATCTTATATTCATGTGTGTTATGGTCTGAATTGTGTATGCTTTTGAGAGGCACTTTAGCCCACCCAAATCAAGCATCACTTGTTTTTATTCTAGTCACAGGCTGCAAATTAATGTTCTCAAAATTACTACCTCAGTGACTGATCCTTTCAGAATATTATGGGAGCATTATAATAATGCATTGTACAAAAGTGTAAAAATGTAGGTGGTATTGTCAGTGCTTGGACTTTTCCTTCCATACCCACTTTCAAGAATCTGCTGATTCATCTGGACTGTTTGCCCTGTTGCATGTGTTTGGGGCTGCAGCTACAGGATTTTATTTACAATTTGATAAGCTAATTTTAGAGGGTTTTATTAATTTATTTTTATTTTGGGGGTAGTTTATAATCACCTTTAAAACATGGTTCTTTGCTTTATGAGGCTCTTCAAAAGAAATTTTCAAATTTAGTTTAATTGTAACTGGCAAGCCATATTTGTGCTTCTTAGGTAAAGTAGCCTCCAAAAATGAGCGCTGTTATTGGAGTTCAATACGGGAACGTCTTGAATTACTCGTGCACATTTTGTGCAGGACAGTAATTGTTGCCTGGAAGGCTGTGCCTGCAGAGTCTGTGGTGTGTTAGGCAGGAAATGCAGAGCTGTGCATGAAGGGTTGGCTTGGGGTGCAGCTCAGGTTGGCCTCACCCAACCCAACAGTGAGGGGACTGGAGCAGATGGTGCCTTCACTGGCTGCTTCCCAGCCATCCCCCGTGTCCCGTGTGGTGAACATATTTCTGCTAGGTGGAGTGTCACCAGGCCTTTTGGGGACAGCTGTCAGCTTTCACTGATTCTAGCATGACGTTGAACACAGCACAAAATTGGTTTAACTACCTCAGCCTGACTTGGGACATTCAGGCCTTGTGTTACTTCAATAATTTCAGTAATAAGAAAAATTGGAGGTAGCAGTGCTTTAGTGCATCCATGCAAGGGATCCCCAGGCCAATGCTGAGATGTGCAAGGGGCTCTGTAGCTCCACATTGTTTGATTAAGTTGTGAAATGTGTGAATGACACCTTGGAAGTCTAACAGGAAAAATGGGTAAAAGAATATTAAGTCAAATGTACGGTATCACTTGAGCTATCTAAACCATGTTTTTACAAATCCCAAGACTGTTTAAAAGAAAGTATTTTTAAATTATAATGCATTATGAGATGATTTAAAAAACCTTCCTTTTTCAGAATTTGTACAGATGAGTTAGCATGGTCATGAAAGTGAAAGTGAAAACTTCATTGAGTTTGGGGTTCTTTTTGATCTTTGACTTTTTTTGTGGAAGACATAGAAGCTTACTAATGAGCAAATATTGATGACTCTATCTGTATTTTAAAAAGTCTCTGTAATTTCTTTTAATGTGAACATTTTTTACTAATCAGAGATCTTCAGTTTAGAAAGTTTGTTTGTATTTTAATTTAGTAGTTACTGATTTGCTTTCTTAAATTAGTAGCATGACATTAAACATTGGATTCTTGTTTATACATTTCCCCCTGCTTTCAGCTGAAGTGCAGAGGTAGAACTCCAGAAGCACCTTGTTTGCTCTTTGTTGTCCATATTCTACACATGAAATAGCTTCTTCTGGAATTAAAATTAAAATTTTAGACACAGTAGGCTGTGAAATTGGCAGTGCATGGAGAGATCTGCCCATGTTGGGATTGGCTGTTGTGGTAGATGCCTGCAGGATATCAGCATTGATGGGACAGTTAAAAACCAGTTTTCTTTCTCTCTTACTGATGGATTGAGGAAAATAGTTAATAATTTCAGGAAGGGATAATTTCTATTTCATTATAACTTATTTGACCCTACACCATGCCACAATGGAAGTGAAATGATGGTAAGGATTTATAGTATGGGAATTCTAGATTAGAATTACATTACATTATACATAATTACATTAGAATTAAATTGAGTATTTATTTTTGAATTGAAAGAATTGCAGTGCTTTGCTCCCTAAGACCTTTGTCCTGTCAGGCACGTGGCACAGCTCTGGATGCAGGTACACACCTCACTCTGAGTCAGCTGTGGTTTTGCAAGAATCTTGCAGTGTCATACCCTAAGTCTTGAAATACTCTTGGAATTTCAGATCTGTGGCATGGAAGTATGAGGAGACCATCGTGTTGCAAAATAATGACAGCCTGTCAGTAGGAAACTACACAGTTATTGCATCTTTGATTCTTAGGCATTTTTTTCTCTCTGTAACATTTGAAATTCTCCTCATTTGAAAGCAAGCTACAAAAGATGGAGTTGTAGTTAGCTGACAGCAGTGATTACGCTGTTATTTTCAGTTATGTGCTGTTTTTTCAGATTCAAATAAAAAAATTCTGCTTTTATAAATACATTTTCTCCCCTTGTTCCTGAGAAAATGATGAGTCACAGAATGGTTTGGGTTGGAAGGGATCTTAAAGATTATCCAGTTCCAACCCCCTTGGCTTGGGCAGGGACATCTTCCACTAGAAGTATCTCACCTACAGCTCTGTGTATAATATAAATCTTAAAAATCATAATGGGGACAAACTGAGCATAAATGTAAAAGCAGCTTTCTTGCATTTCAATTGGCCTCTAGAGCCCCCAGTCAAATTCTGGTTCCCCTGTGTGTGGTTTTGTGGGTACCATGATAGAAGAGGTTCCAGATGCTCCCTACATCCCAGAGTAAATTTCAGCTGAAATTCAGCTGAGGTGTTTTGTAGCAAGCACTGTGACACTGACTCCAGTGAGGCCAGGCTTTGCAGGGCCAAATGCCTCCTCCTGGCATAGTTCAAACTCCCTTCTTCTGCAAGATTGTCTGCTCTGCATATAAACATATCTGATTATTTACATCATTATTAAGAAGAATCACAAACTGGTTAAAAGCAGAATATTTCAGGCTGCTGAACATACTCAGACATGTTCAATGGCATTTAAATTGTTGAGGTTCAGTTCAAGGCATTGTAAGCCTTTTAAAATGCAAATTTCTTCTACTATTCAGATTAAAAAACCCACTTGGAGTTCATCTTGTCTAAAATAATGTCAGGAGATAGAAACATTGTTAAGAATGTGGGGGATATTTCCCAGTGGCCACATTTATTCTGTAAAAAGATATGTTAAAAAGTTTTCCACTTATTGGCTGGAGTTACTGAATACTTGTGTTGAAGGGAATTTTATTCTATAAATTGCTTAGGTCACTTCATTTGTTGTGGGAGTTGTTACTGATTTTTACGTGGTTCAAGTTAAATTCAGCTGTAAGGTCGTGTTCCTCATTTTAAGGAAAGAAAAAAAGATTCAAGTTCCTAAATTTTGTAGACAAAAACCACACAAGTTTTTGTAATTGTCCACAAAAATTAAAAAAAGATCAAGTGTTTATTTGTTTTTTAAAGAAAATTTCATTAAAAGTCATGCCCTGTACTTTGCATGACATCTTGTAATGTGAAATACAAAGCATTCTCAGTTACTAACCAAAATGAATCCTCTTCATTTATAAAGAGGCATCAAACATTTATTAATAATAAATAAAAATTATGAAATATTAATAATTAAATTTTGGCTTCAGTGTATTATTATTAATTAAAAAAATCAGTGTTTAGCTAGTACCTGAAAATAATTATTCAGTTTCATCTTTGTATCTGGACATATTTAGGTTTTAAATTAATTTGCTATATGATAGCTTGATTAACATAGCTGTCCAGGAGTGTTGAATTTCAGATTTTAGGAGTCAACAAATATTAGAAGTGTTGAAGAGGATTTAATTATGTATACATTTTGTTTTTCTGAATCTGGATTTTGAGCCAAGAGGGCTGAAGTTTATTTCTCTCAAGACAAAGTGTTCAAATACAGAAGGAAAAGAGTAATAGTTTCTATATTGGTGTACCTTATTCAGTCTTTGGCTAGGATATGTGAAATCTAGGAGTTCTGCAAACATACTTCTGCAACCAAAAAGTGTATTTCAGCAAGACAAGGATAAGAAAACAACTTTAATTCAACTTTCTTTTTTCCAATGATGGATTGAACTGCTGGGTTTGAAGCACTGACGTTGACATCGTTCCCCTGGCAGATGTGGCTGTTCCCCACTGCTGCTGGTTCTGCCACCAGGAGCTTTGCTGTGGTGAACAGCACAGTACATGGAAGTATGTGTTATCCCCATGTACAAATTAACATTTCAAACTTTACTCAGCATTTCTGTGATGGCAGTCACACATTTTCCTTTCTGTTTGCTGTCCTCTATCTGCTTCCCTGTTTTCACCTCTTTTCTCTTTCTGTCTTGCCCTCGGAGTCATTTCTGTGATGTCCCTCTGTTTGCTGTCACATTTGCTTCCTCTCCTTTCTTGTTTCTTTGTGCTGTGCCCCACAGAAAACTTCTCAAGTGGGGTTTTTCATGGAGCTGCAGCTCACATGCTGGAGCAGGAGGCTGGTTGTCTTTTCTCTGTTGGAGGAAGCATCAGGCAGGAAAGTGACAGCCACATGTGTCCTGCATTGTGTGAAAACTCAGGACAGTTTATTCCCTGTTCTGCACTTGGGAGGGCAGGCCCTGAAGGAAAAAGGCTACATGATAAAAAGTCAGGACTGTGATTCAGGGAATGGCTTTTCACTCCTTTTGAGTTAGCGGTGACAGAATCAGGACAAGCTCATGCTTCGTTCCCCCTACCTTGTCTGCCTGCCTACCTTGAAAGAAAGACTCAACACCTGACGTGTGCCTATCTGGCAGGTGAAGAAAGATGGTGGCATGAGCAGCCCGGGATCAGGGCAAGCTGGGGCCGAGGAGTGAGCCAGGTGTGATCTTTGGGAGTTCCTGTCGGGCCATCTCCTGCTGGGAGGAGCTCTGGCAGCAGGAGAGGTGCTGGAGCTGCGGCTGTCGCTGGCAGAGTCGGGAGGCTCTGGGTGGGAGTTGTCAAACGGGTGTCACTTGAGGAACGCTGTTGTCCTTCACAAGCAGGCACAGAACAGCAGCTCCTGACTTCAGCTCCTTTCCACAGTGCTGGTTGTCAAGGGCCACTTCAGGGAGGATTTCAGTTACTCTCTTTAAGAAATGAATTTGATAGAATGCCCTTTGTATTGGAAGAAGATTATTTTGTGTTTCTTTTCATCTCTTTCCTACTGCAGGTTTGTTTTCTTTAGCACATGCATGGTTACGTTTTAATTTCTGAAGAAACAGTGTATCCAGCTTGGTTTAATAACTCTTTAAGGGCCTGTATTTTTCTTGAGTTTAATTTAAATGTGTTCTTTAGTCATAGTTATGATCTGTGTGTATCTTGTGAACATGAGTAACAGTATTATTTTACCCATAGTAATTCTTTAAAGGTAGGATGTACTTATACCTGAATATTTTATTGTCTTAGGACAGTTCTTTTTTTTTATTTAATTTATACGCTAACAAGTCAGCATTTTTCTTTACAAGTACTCAAAGCAAGTATGTGACTGACTGAAAACTTTTGTTAGTTTAAGAGTGGATTGGATTGAAGACTGATTGCTACAAAGAGACACAGTTTTTCATCAGTGAAAAGCTGGTGATACACTAAGGATACACGGCCCTTTTATATCTCCCTCGCTCTTCAAGTGATTTTAAATTGTTTGTTTCTGATAAACCCTCTGGCCACTTATTTTCCTTTATTTACTAATAATTTGTATTTTCTGTCTTTGCTTGTGTTTTTTCATACCATTCTCTTCTCTATTCACACGTAGCAATTTGTTTTCCCTTTCCTGTGTTTTGTTCTGCTTTTTCTTTCTATTCTCTCTGAAGTGTAAGGACAAATGACAAAACATTTTTTCTAAGCAGAAATGCACTTTACATGGTGCTTTCTGCAGCACAATCATTTCTAAACTGGGGCATTTTATCAGCTTCTTTAATGCATTGGGTATCCGCTGTTGAAAAAGTCCAGAAACTTTAAGCCATTTGTTGGTTATTAATTTAGTACCTTGTTTTGTCTTTGTGTGTGCCTTTCTGTACAGCTTGAGTGGAGATACATCATCCTTATGTATGGAGTTCCTTAAGTTTGCTTGTCCTGTGTTTAACACATGGAGCAAACCCTGTCTTTAGAGGGCAATAGCTGTAGTTAGTGGTGTCTTTGGCCATAAATACTGTCTTTAGAGGAAAGATGGTTAACCTTCTTGTGGGCCTTTTTTGTTTTTCACTCTCTTGGTGGTCTGTTAGAGTATTTTCTATCCTAAAGAAACCGAGAGAATCATGACTTTGCTTCCTCTGTATCTTCAAAAAAGAAGTGCTGAAGAGTTTTGCTCTCATTTTTTGTATCTGCTGATAGATACTGAAGAAAGTATTCCAGCACAGTTGTTTCAGCTGTACTTAAATATTTTATAAACATTTGTTTGCCAACTTCAAATTGATTTTTCTGTATTAAAATACAGTACATTTTCAGCTTGAGTGTTTTTTAATTTCTTAACTACCTTAGGCTAATACGGCATACAGAGAAAAACGAAGTTGTCATTTGAGTCATAGTGTCAAAAAATGAAAATAGTTTTGTTAAATCTGCTGTGTGTTTTAGACTGGATTTGGGAAGGTGCCAGGGTGCTTTCATCTCCTGCTGCCTGCAGTGGAAACTGAATACTGTGCATCAAAATTGAGTTATTTTGTCTATTTCCTTGGAAATTACCCAGAACCATCCATTAAGAGACTCTTGCAAATAAAGCTTTGTTTATATGTTGTAATCTGTGAGTACTTGTATAAGATTGTGGTTTAAAAGTGAATGCATGGTTTTTCTGTTGTAATAATATTGGGTTTTGAGACCTCATGAATACTTTAGTATTCTTGTCTTTTTCTCTGTTGGTGAGATCACTGACCTGAAAGTTTGATAGCCTTAACTTGGGTGAAGAGTTCAAAATTTTAAAAGAAAAAATTCCTGCCATTTATGCTGTGTCTCTCTTGACATCTTTTCTGGACAAGCTTTGAGAAAAAGGATAAGTAAATATCCTTTCATGCTTCATGCTTTCAAGCTTCATGCTTTTTTGTAGGTTAGACAAAAGCAAGGGGCTTTGGAACAGGATGTGATTGCTCTGAATGTGCCACAGCTTGCTGTGTGCACCTGGGCCAGGGATTTATGTACCCTGCAGGCAAGGAAAACACTCAGACTTCTGGTATGATCTGCTGGGACTGGGACCTTATTGTGCTCCTGCTCTGCCATTTGTAAATGGGTGATGTTTCCCAGGGTAATTGGGATGCTGAGAGCACAAACATGGACAGGGATCAGTACAGTTTGCTGCTCTTTGCTGGTCCCTTTTCATAGGGACATAACTTCCCTCCATCACTGTTCTTCTGGCAGGGCTGCATGCCATGTATTTGTGAGTTCAGAAAATTATTAACCCCTACTTTTCTCTGTGTTTTATGCATTTTGAGCAATCCCTGAATTGAAATCTGCGTTAAATATCCTGAACACAGTGGAAGTGTGTTTGAATGAAAATGCAGTAGTATCTTTATTTGTTTCTTATAGGAAGAAAAGGCTTCTCTCCTTCATCGAACTCAGGAAGAAAGGAGAAAACGAGAGGTAAAGTAGCCTGTAAGCGTTTCCTGCCCACTGGATTTTCCTTTGGTGTTACATTTACAGTGCAAAGTACTTCTGCTGCAGTCATACTTAGTTCATACTGCAGTGTTTTCTTTCAGTTTGCAAGTTCTGTATAGTCTTAAAGTATGCTTTAATTGGCAAAAGAATTTGAGTGCTTTAAGCTGTTCTTAGAAGTGCTTTTTATCTCAAAAGAAGATAAGCATGCTCTGGGTGCAAAGGGAAATTTCCCTTTTATTTTTATTGGATCTAGTCATTTTTTGAGAAAAGATAAGGATTTGGCTAGTAAATGGCAAATTTTACCTATTCATAATCTATTACTATGGGTTAGTCTCAGCAAACTTTCTTCTGCTCCTGGTTCTGCTGTGCTTTCTTGGCTGACCTTTAGTGCTTCACTTCCCCAGTGTGCACCTCAGTTCTGTGAAGGTAAAATCAGAATTCTTTGAAAAGAGTCAAGAATTTTTTGAATTTGAAAAGAATTCAAGAAAGCTCAAGTGCTTTGAAATCACCTGATAATGAAGGACCAGTGAGAAGCTGAGTTGTGAGGCTTTAAGAAACCTTAATACTGGTTTATGATGGGAACTTACTGCTCTGGGAAATTCAGGCTGGAATAGTGCTAAGGAGGAATAGGCACTGAAATGAAGAACCCAAAATTTAGTAGTATGGAATTTGAGTCAGTATGTTAGTTTTGTCATTTTCCCCCCACTTCTCCCATATAAGTAAAAAAAAAAAAAAGTGTTAAATACTGATTAAAAAATGTAACTATGCAGGTTTCCTGCTCATGAAGAAAACAGCTCTTTGGCCCTTAAAGGTGTATTTGACCCGTGCTAGGTTAAGCTCAAGTTCTGCAGTTTCTGTGGACAGTTAGTGCTTTTTTTTCTCTCCAACATGGGTCTGTAGTTATAGACTAAGTTCAAGTATGAAAGTACCAGGATTTCACCCATTGGTTCAGAAATCCATGTTATGAATCAGCTTTATGATCAATGAGTCCTTAGCAACACATGTAAAATTCTTCTTTGTGGTCCATAAACCCATTCAGTTGCTTGGCTCTGTCCTTTGCAGAGCTGATGCAGAGCCACACACTCATCCCAGTGCAGGTACACATGTGCACACAGTGATTTGCTGTGGCTTGGAGCACATTTTCACAAAGTGAATGACTCCTCTGAGAATAAAATCAGCTATGGCTTTTAAAAACTGCCTGTAGCAGAATCTTAGCAGTGACCTCAGACTAAAAACCTTTGCAATCAGGAGTCTCTAATTGACAATTATGTGTTCTGAGATAACACCAGTACCTAGAGAGGAAGAGAAGTTTTCTGTGTTTTAGTTGAGCCTTACATTATGGTTATGAAGAGACACTGCCTCTCTGAAACTCTCTCCTGATTGCACTTTTACTGTCAGTATTTTGGAGTGAGAAATACCCTCTGGCCTATCAGAATTTTGAATTTGGTCCATGATTTAGAGGCAGTTAGAGTCCTCAAGAATCTACTTATTCAGATAAGTTGCTTTAAGAACCAGGGTTTTCCAAGAAAAATAAAATAGGCCTTGAATAGCAATTTTGTCTGGTGTTCTCTCTGGTCAGTTCAGGTTGTGCTTTTAACTTTGTGTCTTTATAGAGCAATAAATTGGAAATCAAGGTTTTGGGACTTGAAAGTTTATGTGAACTTTCCAAAATTATTTAAATGAAATTTATGAGAACATTTTGGTGTTTTGTCTGGTGACCCTCAGAATTATAGGTTCAATATAGGTTCAATCAATAAGGATTGATTAGGTTAAAATTTCTCTTTTTAAAGCAGGCTTCTTGATCCTTTTCCTTCAGCCACAGCTTTGTAGCTCTAGGTTTATAAGGAGCTCTTTATTTCCCCTCTTTTATTCCCTAAGAAGCCATATGGACATTGTTACAAATATAATTATAGTAGCCACTTCCCATAGATATTTATTGTAATGGGATATGCCCAGGGTGTTGTCAGGGAACCCTCCAAGAGCTCTTTCCATAGCATCTCAAGCAAGCTGGCTTTTAGTTCCTCAGAACCATTGTAAAGGGGTGATTTCTGCTACTCTTTCCACTTTCTGAGGAAGATGTCATAAAAGGATTCACTAGATATGTCTGGTTTGGAAAAGACACTAAGAATTTTTATTAATTTATTTATTTTGCTTCTGGGCCACAATGAGCTTTAAACCTCATTTTCCTTTTGACAGAGGTACTGTCTCCAAATAACTGATATTTCAAATTGTTTTCCCCACATCTAAACTGTGTTTTTATATTATTTGAATGAAAACAAATAAATGGGTTGTCAGTGTTTGCTGCTTTATGCAGAAAGAGGAATGATGTAATTGAATTTGATGAATCCTTCAACATTTTTCAACATAGTATTAAGACTTTGTCTAATAAAATGCATTAACAATAAAGTGATGCAAAGTAATAAAATATTTATGTTTATTTCTGTAGTATTACATACTTACTAAGTATTAAAGATTATTTTGCAATATTTAATGGTAAATTTGCATTTAAAACCAAAAAGCATTCTCACTGATTTATGTGTATTAGGTACTAACATTAAAATAATTTATTTGACTAATGATTACTGCTTAATTTTCATTAGAAGGCCATATTGAATACAAATATGTTTGATAAAATGTTAGAAATTAGAGTCAGTCCTACGGTGTTGATTTCAGTTTTCTTGCTTTGTTTTACAGGAAGAAAGGCGGAGGCTGAAAAATGCAATAATAATCCAGTCATTTGTAAGAGGGTACAGAGACAGAAAACATCAAGTCAGTACCTGGTTATTTAATTAGAAATATGCTAAATAGTTTTGTTGAAAATGAGATTTTCTAGTAATAAATAATTTAATTGAAAAATTGTTTTGAGTATTTGGGAAAGTGGAAGTTCTTTTTTCCCTCTCATCATTTTCATTTCAAACTCAGTATTTTAGTAAAAGGTGTATATTCTGCAAAGCATGGGTGTGACTGGACCTGAGTGGGATCCTGGAATAAACTGGGTAAAAAGTATTAGGTATTAAGAACTTTCACACACCAGTGGAGCTTTGTTTTTTTACAGTATGGGTAAGATGGTAGTTTGTGTCAAAAAGTTGTTCTGAGTTGCTGTTGGGTAGATTCTCCTAAGAAGGAGTTTTGTTTAAATTTGTTAATTTGAGTAGAGTGGACTGAAATGTTTGATGTGATAATGCTTGATAAGCAGCAGATTTGTTGCAACTGTAGTTTCTGAGTTACAGAATGGAGTTATGGCTTCAACTACGGTATCATGTGTATGTTTTGATCTCTGAACAAATATGTGTTGCATCTGTTTTACTCCTTTACTTTACTACATCCAGCCTCACTGGATGGGAAGCTGAGATTTTGCTCTGTTTGAAATCACAACCATTACTGATATATTGATGCATGTTTTGTTTTTAAGTACTCTATCCAAAGAAGTGAATTTGATCGCTGTGCTAATTTGGCTCAGTCTGGAGGAACCTTTTCCACTGCTAATGGAGCGAATTTGACTCTTCTGGTTCGCCAGTTACTCTTTTTCTACAGACAGAATGAGGATTCGAAGCGTTTGGTGAGTACTGTTACATACTTTGATCCATAGTACTTGCACTTCATACACTCCTCAAGTAGTGTTTCACTTGAAAGTGCACTTTTCACTACCCTCTGCTGTTTTTCATTTAGTCACAATAACTTAAAATTAGATTTTACAAGTGCGTGTGCTCACACACATACACAGTATATGAAATGAAGCCTTGAAATATCCTATGTGTATTATTCACATTAAGTTTTTAAAAAATACTATACTTCTATTAGGATTTTAATTTTTAGACAGTATTTCTACTTAGCCCCATGGTCATTCCCATGGTGTTTGGGTGGTTTTTTTTTTCTCACTGTTCAGTATTTCTGGCATATCAATTGCAAGGTCACTTCCCAAATGTAAGAGTAAGTGTGATTCATAGTGGCTGTTAAAAATGGACATTAAAGAATTATGTCTGTTTAAAACCAAAAAATTACCAGATAGTTTAACTCAGTCTTAACTTTGAAAGCTTAGTACTAGTGGTTGTGGAGTTTATAATGAGTAACAATTTTTTTTTTTTCTCAACTGAGCATGATTCAGTCTGAGTTTGTGTTTTGTAAGTCCTCCGAAGGTATCCATAACAGCAATGAAATATTACTGTCTGAGCTGTCACAGATGATAGAACTTGTCATTATGAACTGTAAACTTGTGCATATCTTGTTGCAGGTATGGATGTGTCAGAATTTAATTAAACAGAGTTCTCAGTTTGTTAAGCAATTGGATGGTCCAGACAGACTTACGTGCTTATTCCAAATAAAAAGACTGTTGGGGCTGTGTTGCAGGTAATTTCTTTTTTTCTATGTGCTACTCTGTAAAAAGTGTTCAGAAATTATGTTGGGTACTTGTTTGTTTCTTTTTGTAGCAAGTGAAATATTACATGTGCATTAATTTTATGTAGAGGACTGTTTATATTAAATATGTGTTGGCCGTGATATAGGATACCTGTTCCTATGTAGAACAATTAAATGTTCTTAAACTCTGTTGGCTTTCAAGTTCAACATGTGCTTAAGGGATGCTCTCCTAGGATAGGCCTGAGTGTGTTCTTAACTGTTTTTGTATAGTGATATCATTGACAATATTTGTGGAAACCAGGTTTCATTGGGAACTGATAGTGTTTAGATGTTATTATCAGAAGTAGACTAATGTTCCCAGGATATGTTTTGGATAGATGTTGTTTCAAAACTAATAGTGTTTAATAGGGCTTTCCTCACACTTTATTTTGAACTGAAGCATATTAAGCAGTTACATTATTGGCTTTAGCCAATATTTAATGCTTCAGCATTAAATTTCTGTGAATTCTGTGAAATATATTATTTGTAGTGGGAGGATCACAGGAAGGTAAATCTGTTAAGGTGACTTGAATATCTGGCATATATTGTTATTCTATTATTAGAAAACGGTATATTTGTTCTTGTCAATAATAGGGACTAGTTACACTCTGCAGAGCTTTAAAATACTTGTTTTTAAGAAAATTGTTTCATTTAAGTCACTAAAGCTTGTGTTCTTGTAAGTGTGTAGACTGTATGTATGAGAAACAGTGACACCAGATTCTAAAGAAGCCTTGGGTGGTGGGCTTTAAAGTCCGTGTGCAGTGGGACACAGATGTGGTGCCACTGCATGGAATTGTACTTTTTCACTACAGTGGAAATTGTGTTTTTGTTAATGCAGCTCTTAGTATGGATGGGGAAGAAAGTACATTGTTAGGACAAGTCAGTCCATATGCATCTTGCACCAAAAAGTACTTTGAATTCTAAATAGGCTCTTAATCATCATAATTTCTGTGGCTACTGGTAGCTGTTACATAAGCAACTTGTTAAAAGGGTGGGAATTATATTTGTAATACTTCAGTCTGTAATGAAAGACATATTGTGTTAGTTATGCACATGATGTTCCTTAACACCTGTTCCCAGTTTATGCTGCTCTGGGGCTTTCATGGCTTCATTTGTAATATGGTTAGTGGTACATGTTGGTAAAACATGTATTATTCTTTGCTTCTCTTCCAGTTTATGCAGTAGACCTCCAAATTTTCAAATCACTCAGAGCAAGAATTTAGTAGGATTTAAAGGTAAAATGCCATATTCATAGCTACCTGGAAATCAGGAAGTTACTATTATAAAGATGCCATCAAAAAGATGTAGCTAAACCACTGAGAGCACCTGGAAACCAAATAGATAGAAATGAGTTACTTTAAGGTGAATGTGTGGTGAAATATGAGAAATATTTTGTTAAATAATTTTAATTTCATTTATAGGCTACTGCAGAATTGCAATGACGACAGTCTGAATGTTGCACTTCCTATGAGAATGCTTGAGGTATTTTCATCTGAGAATACATATTTGCCTGTTTTACAAGATGTCAGCTATGTGACATCATTAATTGAACAAATTTTGCACTACATGGTTCAAAAAGGTGAGTAGCTAGGAGCCAGAAGTTCTGGGAAATAGTAAAAAATTGAACACCTGAAGCCTGTATTGTTTAATAAAATTTTGTCTTTACCACAGACATGATGAATAAAGTGCTGCATACACTAACCTATGCATTAGGTGGATATTGTCCTTATAATGAGGTCGTGGCTTGAGAAATTGCTGCTTGATTTCTTTGGAAATTCTCTTTATAAATTGAATATTCCGCTAAGTTATTTACACAGACCTGTAGCACAGCTTTTGAGAGTAGGTGGATATTGCCTGACAAAAGTTTTTTTCTAGTAGATGTTTAACACTCTCACGTGGACAGACACACTGTGGCAGATCTAAGCTTCAGTTATGTAAAAGTTGGTCATTGTGTTGCAGTACTGTTCTCTGTAAATGTTAATATTGATTATTATTCTAGATTGGCATTACTTTTCATCCTGCCAGCACTCAGACACCTTAGCAGAGATGGTGGCTTGGCTTTTATTTCTCTCCTACCATCATCAGCAAACTGTTTGCTAAACTGCAGTCAGTGACACCTGTGCAAACATACCAAAAGTTATTGAATTGGATAGTTAGCACCAAAATGATGTTTAGTTGCAAAGAAACTTTATTACTCTGGGGATGTCCAAAATAAATTATTTTGCCTTTCTGATACGGTGGCTTGAGTTTGCAAAACTTGTGGATCATGAGGAAAGACAAAAACATTTAGAAATAAATCTCTTGGATCCAGCCTCTTTGGTATACAATGCAGAAAGAGCATCTTCCAATCATTGGTTATTGGAATATTTTTATATAATATTTACAGTACATTCAGTGGACTTGACTACCTAATCCTGTTACTAAGGACTGTATGTTGAAGTCACTATGAGGACAAAAATTAATCTTAACGTAGCACATTTATTTTACTTGCCTTGGTATAACAAAAACTTTGTCACATTGTTTTTTATATAATAAATATGCATATATTTATTTTAAGTGTAATATTCTGTCCTCACAATTGATACATGAAAGTTTGAGATTATATAATCATAAATTGTTTACTAAAATTTAGCTTTCTGGTTACTTATGATTAAAACAAAAAGAAGTGGTTTTGTGCAACTGCAAATGTTCTATCTCCTAGTAAGTTTTGATGCTGAACTTGTGAAGAATCTGCTGCCAGTTTTCATTAGTGTATGTTTTTGGATATAATTTGCCTTCCATGTGTGTCTGGTCAGCATTGCTAAGTCATTCCTTTATGGGGACTTCCGCTGTGACAAGTTAGGTGGTCCCTGAGAAGGGTTCTTACACTGGACTCTCAGTGATGTGACACTGTTTATGCATTTACAGTGTTCCTGTAATTGTGGAACTTGTGTCTTAGTTTGGGAGTTCATTGAGCATGAAGGAAGTTGGTTTAAGAAGAATGAAATCACGTGGTTCCATTTGTACTTCAGTGAGACGAAAATAAATTACTCTCTATACATGTCTTTATGGCATGGGTGATAATGCATTTTATTGCTGTCTGAGAGAGCCCTGCTCTGGAAATAGGGATTGTATTCTTCAGCCTGCTAAGGCAAGGTGGTCACTGAATTGGGACATTCTGCCAGCAGGTCTCTTGCCTGTATGATGCTGTCATGTTTTGGAATAGAGTAGAAAAGTCTTCATGTCTGGAAGAGTGAAAGGACAACATGACTAGAGTCACTCAAAGGAGAAGAGAACAGCTTTGTTATAAATAATTGTTTTAAAAATCAAAGTATTCACTTCATCAGCAAGAGTTGATAGATCTTTCATAATCAAACTGACTCTGAATATAGTTATCTATGAATGATTTTATAATGTGATGTTTCCAAAGAGGTTGCTGATAATAGCTTGTTAATTATGTGAATGTGACTTGGACTGTTGTAAAATGTCTTCCTAAGTCAAGCTTCATGTAATGAATGAAAAAGTCTTTTTCAACTTCATTGGTATTGTTTTATATGGAAAAGAAGAAAAATAATACTGTGTTTAAAAGTGATTTTTTTTTTACTTACAGGCTACTACAAGTCGCTTTATTTGTTAATTAACAATAAGCTTCCCTCGAGTATTGAGTATTCTGATGTTTCTCGTGTCCCTATTGCAAAAATACTTCTGGAGAATGTTCTGAAGCCATTGCACTTTACATATAGCTCCTGTCCAGAAGGTGCAAGGTAAATAGATATAATATGGAACATTTGTGTACTCATTTGCTATAGTCAGAGGTGCAGTTTGTTGTTGTCTAGTGTCAAGTGTCATTCTTTCAGTGCAGTTTGTTGATTTATTTGTACAGTAATAATTTTTTGGTAACACTGTACATCACTGAAACAATGTAGTTTCAGGTGTTTTTAAGAAAAAGGTAATAAAATGCTGAATGCTGCAATAAACAGAGCACAGAGAATAGCAGGTATCAGTATACAGGAATGAGGGTGTGGAAAATTTAGATGAGAGCAGAGATGCAGCTAAGGGTAAATGAAAAGAATTTGAGTTCAAAAGAACTTTGTGACAGATGAGCTGAGGTTTATGGAGAGAAATTACTAAGGCAGCTTACAAGCAGAAAGAGTCAGGTATGTAGACAGAGAGAACATAAATTCAGGTTGTATCACATGCAGTAGTGTTTTTTGTTACAATAGGATTTTGTGTAGAAGGGGTTTTTTAGATGTATTTTTTTTCTTCAATATTATAAAGAATGTATTTAATTTCAGAATAGTTTTCTTCCAGTACATGAAAAGTTTAAAGGATAAAATTGCATGTGAGATCATTAGGAAGAGGATTTAGTGTAAGAAGTTAATTTTTGAGAAATCTTATGTACTAGGATGGAATTAATGGAGCACATTTTTGCAGTCCTCTTGATGGATGTGTTCATACTTGCAAAATGATCTATTATTCTATTGGTATAATTGTGGGAAATTTTGCCTGTATTTTCTATAGCAACAATTTTTCTTCCTTTCAGGCAGCAGATTTTTGCAGCCTTCACAGAGGAGTTTCTGGCAGCACCTTTTACAGATCAGATATTCCATTTCATCATTCCAGCGCTTGCTGATGTGCAGACCATTTTCCCTTACGAACTCTTTCTGAATGCACTATTATTAGCAGAAAGTGGATGTTCAAGAAGAAGTGATCAAGCCCCTTGGCTTTTCTACTTTGTGTTAACAGTTGGAGAAACATATTTGGGTGAGCAAGATGAGTGGACATTGGTGAAAACCAATTCATTGGTTTTTTCAAGTTGGAATTAATATGTTATGTATTTCCTCAGCGTGGTTCATTGCCAAGTAAAAAAGGACAGTTTGTGGATAAAAGTTTTGGAGAGATCTGTTCTGTTACCTGTTCTTACCCTTTTCATTATAAAAATGCACTAATTTGATAAGATTTGACATAACTTGTTTTGGTCAGGTATTTCTGGTAAAATATTTTTATAGCACATTGTGATCTCACTGATGATGTTTTGTTTCCATGTATGTGCTCTAGGATCCCTTTCAGAGGAAGGACTTCTTGTGTATTTGAGGGTACTCCAAACTTTTCTCTCTCAGCTGCCTGTGTCTGCTGCTGGTACAAATTGTCAAGATGCAAACAGTGATTCTGAAGATGAGGATGAAGAGATCAGTAAAATGACAACTACACCAGTAAGCAGTGCAGAATTCCTGTGAATGGATTTGTGCTACAGCAGCAGCAGCAAAGATAGGCAAAACCACAATCACTCTAAGTCCAGTATTTTTCTATAGGTGTAGAAGGGAGCCTGTTTGCTTCTTAAAAAATGATGACTTTTCCCTGCAATCAAATGGAACTGATTGTTTACATTAAGCCAAACTCCTTACTGTAATAATAGATCCAAGACTACAGATAGCATGTCTGTGAAAGTATGAAGCTTTTATTTATAAAAAGGCTTAAAATTGCCTTTTTACATTTGTATTTTACAGAGATTTTCTTACTCTCTGTATTCTGTAGGTCCACAATGAAGTTGAGATATCATGAAATACTCTGATACTCCGACTTAGTGTTTTCATTTTTTTTCTCACAGATATAACTACAGTCTTTATCCTGTAGAATAGGTCAGTATATACCCACTAACTCAGAAGTCCTCAAAGGGAAACCAACACCTGCTTTCAGTAGTAGTACATAGAGACACTGTTATACATAGAACTTCCTCACTATGGTTTAAACTTATAAATAGAATAAATCTGTGCTGACTTTAGCCTCCTACTACTCATATCAAGACTTTGACTAACCAAAGTTAGACAGATGTAAATTCAGCAGTTTCTTACTGGCCTTTATGTAATCTTTCAGAAGCCATTCAAAGGACATAGTGTGCATGCTTTCCTTCTAGAAAGTGAGACATTTCACCATATTTAAAGTTCATTAAAAAAAAACTTAGGAAGAGCCATGCAGCCAGGGAGTACTTGCAGCATTTACTTGAGTGTTTTTAGATGCTGTATGTGACTGTCACACCAAAATTTTTACCAGTGTAGTGTGAATAAAATACTTTCTTTGCCAGGCACACACACTGTGTGCAGTGTAAATGTTGGCAGATTTCTGCTTCTGGCTTGGAGATCGATGATGCTTAGGAGGTGATTAGGTGAAAACAAAGCAGTAATTTCTGTTCACCTATAACTTACACTAATTCATAAATTAGAAAAAAAATTCTGCTTTGAGGAGGCTTTATAGAAACAATGCTCTTATTGCAGTATGGTTTTTTGTGTGTTTCTCCTGTGATTTTTTTTGTACATATTCTGTATTTTCATGCATGCCTATCTTACAATAAAAAAAAAACAAAAAAGGTGAGTGGGTGGGGAGCCCTTCTTTCTTAAAAATTTATAACTGGTTAACTTGTGTCTTTCAATGAGCCTGACAGCTTTGCTCAGCTGGGGACAAGATAAAGATAGGAAATTAGGAAAAGGTTAAGGTGGATTCAGTTGCATGCCAAGAGGAAGCATTCCTCTTCACACACTGCTGGTACTACCCAGACATGTACTGACCACCCTGAACTTTGTTGTCATTTGTTAACCCAAGAGTTGTGAATGTGAAAATACTCCTGTAAAGGAATTTCGAGTCAACATCCTTTTCTGGGTTTCATGTCCAATGTCCACTGATGTCAGTGGAGAAGAGAGGATTATTCACATGCCAGTTAGAGATTTTGCCTAATGGTATGCAGAGCATACTTATAGTAAAGGCAGTATTTCCACTGGCCTCAGGAAGGATGGATACCAAAGCTCAACAGTTACCTGCCTGGGGCTTTAAGCTGGCTTTTGGATCTGATATGTTTAAGACTTGGATATGCATATGTACTTTCATTTTATCTATTATACAAGAAAACTTCATTCTAGTTAAATTTGGAAGTCTTTTTTTATAGAAATGGGGATATCATTAAAAAGAATTAAAAGTAAACTTTCCTTTGATGTGTTTATAGGGTGATGGGAGAATATCAGTCCAGTACATAACTGAGGAGTGCCTCAAGAAATTGGACACAAAGCAACAGACAAACACTCTGCTGAACATGGTTTGGAGAGATTCAGCCAGTGAAGAGGTCTTTACCCTGATGGCATCAATTTGCCACACACTAATGGTACAACACCGAATGATGGTGCCAAAAGTCAGGCAAGTAGAAATAATAATCATCTTGACCTCTAGTACAGTTTTCTTAGATAGACTTGTTTTAAATTCCTTATGGAATTTTTTCTGTGTTTTCTTTTACAACTAGCTGAAATAAATTAGAATTTCAGAATTTAAACAGTAATTCCAGGCAAACCAAAGAGTGGATTGTTTCTTACTTTTCTTGCTGTTCAGTATGCCCTCTCAAGATTCTTGTAAGCCTTTTATCTGTTCCCTTGCTCAGAGGCAGTGTGAGTGTCATTCTAGCAGAAATTGGACTACCTTGTTTTTAAAACATTCAGTGCTCTGAATTCCCCAGTCTCTCTGGCTAGCTGAACACTGAAACCAACTCATTCACACCCTTCTTTAGTATATCCCAAAATCTCTTGCTACAAATTAAAATAATTCCTAACTATTGAAAATCACTTGTTTGGGGAGGGTTTGGCACCTGAGATGAAAATAAAGGGCATGTTCATTTGTGCAGTATTTTTTTACAAAGATTGCAAACCACAAATGTCCAAACAATGGGAGAAGATTTTTGACCTTTTTGTTATCAGACCTCTGAGACCTATAAGTATTAACACTTTTCTGGTGCAAGTAGTTTTGAGTACCTATGTAGTTGCTGGTAGTAAAGTAAGTATTCAGGGAATGTTGTAAACATAATTCAAACTGCATTGTAAACAGTGATACAGAAAACTAATTAGGTGCTATCTTAGCCCAATGGTGTTTATAGCTGCTAGAGGAAGTAAGATGTCAGTGAAACTGTGATTGCTCGATTAGGGTAATTAGTTCTTTGTAGACTAATTGCATTAGAGCAGGATGTGAGACCTGGAGATCATAGCAGCAGTTGAATTAGTGTGCCAGCTTTATTGTTGCAAGTAGTACATTGCCTTGGATAGTAATTACTGAGCTTAAATGCATCACTGCTTTGACTGGAGGCTTGCTGGTGAACTGTGGGGAAAAGGGTGTTTAATGAATAAAGAAGTCACCAGACTTTAATTGTATGAGTATGGCATCTATTTCCTCTGAGAAGCTCTGTTGGGTCTTTGCAATTATTTGTGATAACGAGCTATTTACACATTGGATAAATTCAGGAGTTATGAAAGTTCTACTCTGCATCTTGTAGTAGAAAATAATTTACAAATTGTGACTTTTGAATAGCTGAATTTTAGAAATGAGCAGTAGATACTTAGATTTCTGTCAATGATACCAGTGCAGTTACTTTCGTGGTCAAATGAATTTACACAGATATTTAGTAAATTAAAATAGACATTTAATTACTAGTTCTGGCTTAGAAGTCAGCTGTAAGTGCTGAGTTTGCCAGGGATCATCATTTCAGCAGCTGGCAGTCTTTTGTCCTATTCTCAGTGCATTTTAGATGTGGCCTAGGTTACTAAGTAGCTATTCTAAACATAATTTTGGAGTGTTTTTTGAAGGACAGATGATGCTTATTTGTGGAATTTAAAAAGATAATTAAAAACATTTTGTCATTAGGTTTCACTTTTTTTATTTGTCTGGTGATTTTTTTTAATGCCCAGATAATTTTATCAAATTTAATGATAGTCTTTTGAAAGATGCTACACTTGCTTTGAAACTTTCAAATTACTTAATATCCAGAGTGAAGTATATCTACTTAATAAAACCATGTAGAAATAGTTAAGCAAAAATAATTTATCTCAAATGATTTTTAATATATTGTAAGTGCTTAATAGTGCTCTTTTATTTTGTGTTGGAAATCATACTGGGAAGACTTAGTTTATTTAATAGCATATACACCTGTAATATAAAATAATGATAAAAACATAGAAGCTTCAAATCTGAAAGATGGGATAATAAATGCAGTAATAATTGAAAATAATTTTTCAATAACAAGAAAATTGGACTAAGATCAACACAGGCTTTAGAAGGGAGCAAATTACAAATGTCTCAGTATTCTTTTAATAGTTTGGAAGTTTTTTTTCCTTCTTGGACAAAGATGAGAATTTCAGAATATAGACTTGTGTCACTCTGTTAAAGCTTTTTTTTTCTTGCATCACTGAATGCTTTTTGAGTGACTTGTGTCACTCTGAATGCTTTTTTTTTCCTGAGACTTCTCAGTACTTTTATAATTTGATGATGGTGATATTGTGTGGTGTTAGGAACATTGGTGTTGCTGAATCAACTCAGTGTTTGCCTTGGTTTTGCAACAGAGACCAAGAACAAAACAAGATACCCACAAGTATAATATAGTTTTGAAAGGAGCAAGCTTCTGAAGTTATTTTCTGATGCTTTAGACAGGGTGGTGGGATCCAGAGGTGAATAACTGAAAAAACAAATTGCTTTGGGTTAGTTATTAGGATTTTTGATGAACTCTGAAATAATTCTGGAAATATGCAGTCAAACCAAATTAAAGAAGAAGGTCACAGTACAAGAAAAACCTGTAAAAAATACAAATACAAAATACAAAAAAACCCTGTAGCCTGTGTTCAGTAACCTGGTTTAGGGGTGTAAAATAAAATCCTGAAGGAGCCATTGGGAGTTCTCCTTGTTTTCAAAATGATGGGGCTTTAATCTTTTCACTATGAATTTGATACATATTATTGGATACAGTTACTAAAAAAAACAGAGAAAACTTGTGTCTTGGCATGTAGTTCTTACAGAGAGACTTGCAAGACTTTTTCATCAAACCAATGCTTTAAATAAGTAAGTTCTGTTTCTGTGAAATATTTTGGGGTGTAGTTTAATACCTTAGACTTGATCTTTCTTTGAGCTGAGTGTTCAGTGGTGGTGGAAGCTGTGCTGTCGCTGTCAGCGTCTGACCAGTGTCCCCAAGTTCACTTGCCTTGGGTTAACAGCTCCACAGTCCCTGTTCATCACTGCTGCTTAATTACTGCAACTGCTCATCTCAGCCTGTGGTTCAGCATTGTTTGGCAAATGCCACTCTGGTGTGATCTGAGCAGCCTGTGTTCATGTGTGCTGAGATACCCAGGCTTTACGTGGGGCTGTTGGGGTCATTCTATGGGCAGTGTTCTGACACTGCTGTGTTTTTCTCAAAGCCAACATCATTGCATATGCAGTTTTAATCTTCTTTTTTTAAGCTTTGCTTTATGTTTGTGGTCCGATACAAACAGAGGTAGAAGCATGAAGCAGCCTAAGGAGCAGGACAGTTCATTTACCAATGGCTGTGCTGCTGTCTCATACCTGTGACACCTCACAGTTCTGCAGTGACAGAATCTGCTGCCCCGGCAGCAGTGACCTGTCACAGGCTGTATGAGCTCCTCTCATTCTGCTGTATTCTCTTCATTAACTTAAATGGTCTCAGTGGGAAACTGAGCCCAATTTATGACCCAGACTGAAAATCTTGCCTTTAACTAATTAACTTGTAGTGGTGCCTCAGCTAAATTAAGCTTAATGGGTCATTTAATCTGTCCCATTGCACAAGAGGAATTTGACACTTTTTTTAAACCAGAGGTGCCCAAAATGCTAATCTGGCAAGTAGACATAAATCATGTGGCCTTTGTGGACAATTAGATACCTAGAGAGAGAAACAAGGTTCTAAATAAATGATCGTTATGTACTTACTTTTGGGAACAGATAATTTAATTTGGTATGATTAAAATTGATACTTAACAGGAATCACTGAAGTGAATTTAACTCTATCATAACCTGAGGTTGAGGCAGTGTGTGTTTTTCACTTGAAAGAAGTTTATCCTTTCTGGTAGCAGAGAAATGTTTCTTTCTTCCAAATGACTGTGGTAAATCTTAATATTGGACTTTACAGAAAATCTATCAATGAATCCATTACATAAAATGCGTACAATGATCTCGTAATAAAGAAGTTGGTGGCATTCAGTGAGGTTTTCAAGAAAATGCAAAACCTTCAGATATGAGGAATTTAAACTTTAGCAGCTTGGGTTGTTTTTAGAATAGTGCAAGTATTGAAAATGAAACCCCTGAGTTAGATTTTATAAAAGTTTACATAAAAATCAAAATGTCTGTAATTTTTTATTTCTAGGTTTTGGTTTTTTTTTTTCTTTAAAGGAAAAAATGGTCAAGACTGAATGGACACTCAAGCTTTATATTAGCTTGATCTCTAAACTTTGTGGATTAAGGCTTTTTCCTCAGGATATATAAACCATCCCTGTATTCTTCTGCAGTTTATCAGGAATGTTTCCACTGTGTCATTTTAATGTAGCTCTGCCTGGAAAGGTTGTTTTTAAGCAGGTGAACATCTTTTATCTGCCAAGGAAAAAGATCAAATAAGGTAGATTTTGATCTATTTTGATTCTCCAAGTTTTTTTTTTTTTTTTTAAACTTAGTTGATATTTGCTTTTCACAGTGCTTTTTTTTTGTCAGTGTGAAGCCGAAAATTTTGAAGCTTTATTACAGCTGATTTTGTGTAGCTACAACTTTCCAAAGTCATCCTTGCATTTTGTGGTGGGTTTCTTTTTTGTATTTTTTTGGTTACAGTTGTCATTTTCAACTTCTAAAGCCAATTTCTGTACTTGGAGTGGGAAGGTATTTTTTCTGTTTTTTTCTGTCATCTTTACTTTTGCAATGGATTAAATTTCAGGTGAATCCAGTGATGCAGATCTCTTAACACCCGGCCCAATTCACCAATCTGTGTTCAGTTTGCAGTTCTGTGTTTGTTTTCTGGTCACAGCACAGAAACTTTAGAATGAAAGCTTTAGAACTGATGAATTAATTTGCTTCATATTTACAGTTATTTCATATTAATGAAACAGGCTGTTGGTGCCATCTTCTACGTAATGTGCATTTTTCGACTTAACCAGATTTTCAGGAAAGGGAAATGTGAAAGTTGAATTAATTCAGCATTTCTGGAACTGAGCCATGAAACAGAGCAGTTGCTACAATTGACTGCCTGAATCACGGATATGGAATAAAAATGGCTAAAACTTAGACAAAGGTTATTGTTATAAGCTCTTAAGGTTTGTCCTTTTTTTCCCTTTCATTACTGCTGAATATTGCTAGAATGAAAAAATGAATTACATTATGGTAGGTTCATTGTCCATAATGTTTGTTCATTTCTGCTCAAACTGTTAGATAATTTCCAGGGATGATTGTGAAATTAACAAGTTTTTACTTGGAAGCTGCATGAGACCTGAAGGCAAGGTGCCAAATTACTTTTCATTTTAAATAGGAGGCTGAAAACTGAAGGTCACTGAGGAAATTTCTCATTTCGAAAACCAAGACATCTGAGCTATCTTTCAGATATTTAAACATTAAAATACAAATCCTTATTCTAAACTAGCTAGGTGTGATAAGGCTGTCCTTACATGTTAATGCATAATTTTCACCAAATGTCAAAATAATGTGACTTTAGAAGGGAATAGAATTCTCATGTATCAAATTCAGGTTGAATTTTTTCAAAAAAACTACGTTGTTAAAGTAGAATTTAATATAACAGCAAAACATATCTTAAACTGGCATTAGCTGCAGTTGCTTCAAATTTGACTTGGACTTGGTAATGTTCCCAATGTGCAATTTCTTTGAAATAAGTGAAGCTCCCATCTCTTTTTAAATGTAGTGATCCATGCATTTAAAATTCAGAGAGGCAAACTCAAGGCTGCTTGTTTCATTTCCCATTTTTCTGCATGTCCCTAGTCTACTTCCAAAACTCCCTGTACCTGTGAAAGGATCCTTTGTGCTCAGTGAGGAGTTCTGCCTGCCTCGTGCTGCTTCATCCCAGCCCACATCTGTCTGTGCAGCTGGATCTGGGGGATGCAGGTGGGCTGGGAGCCCGAGGAGGGGACCAGCTGTGGGCTCAGCATTGAGGCTGTGCTTGTGGAAAGGCAGGAGCAGCCAGCCAGGACTCAGGGGTGTTTGTGAGAGGGTGTGTAGGTGTTCTTGTGTGGGAGTTAAACCATTCTCCAATGTTTTTAAGCCTTTATTGATATTTTACTTTTTTTTTTTTTTAAATGAAATGTGTACTTCTTTTTCTTTTGGCATCTGGTAAATTTTAATTTCCACATGGTCCACAATAAATACTTAGTTTTCTGGCAGCAGGTAGTCTCCCCTCCCTGCTCCCATTTCCCAGCCTCCTGTCTATTGTGTGCCTGCTCACAGATAATTTTGATGTTGCAAAACTATTGGCCACTGAGAGATGTCGATCTCAATATTTGTATTACTTACTTCCTAATAGGAATTAGGAGACTTAGGAAAGTAGCATCTAGAAAAATTAACTGAATAATGTTCTTTGATACCTGAAAAAATGAGTGTTTAGTCAGTGAAATCCAGTTTGGTTCCTTGAAGACATTGTTTCAAATGATTGTGTCTCATTTGTTGTTTCCTACATAGGGAAGAAAATTTGCTAGGGATGACTATTTAGTTTCAGGAAGCTTTTTGTTTCTCATTTCTGTAAAAAGTTTTTGATAGTGTAATCATGTCTGAAGTGGTTAAAGTCAGTCCTGTGTATAACTGACTTGTGGAATTACACATTTACTTTTACAAATTAGTAAGAAATTTTCAAACAATAAACAGTTTCTGCAGATGGGTTAGTGTACATGTAGCAGTCCTGACATTGTTCCATTGATGTTCTATTTGTCTCTCCCAAGCTGAGTATATCAGTAAAATTGCTGTATTTCGTACATAAATGAAGGTATTTAAATCTACCTTTTGCAAAAAATTGCTATGTTTGTTACTGTCAGAGGAGCCAAAGAAGTGACCTATTAACTAGTTTGGTGTAATTTTCTGTATTAGAATTTAAAAGGTCTCAGGTAATTCATTCAGTGTTATGTTATTATTAATATGTGTTGAATTCAGCAAAAGACTGGAAATGTGGGGTTGTATTATAGGGTTTGTTGCTGAGATAATAAAAGCTGTTATTTATGTTGTATGGTTTGTTGCTGAGATAATGAAAGCTGTTATTTTTGGTATAAGGTTTTATATACTTGGCTGTCAGGTTTTGAGGCTTTCACCACATTTTATCAGAATAAGACTTTTCTTGTGGAAAAGGTAAATTTAAATTATTTCTGAGAAATGCTTGACTGAAAAGTTCTTGTAGAAACATTGTGTTTTGTGAATTTTGAGTATTTTGGAAGACCCAATTAATTTAACTTCTTCTTGCAGGCTCCTTTATAGTTTAGCCTTTAATGCCAGATTCTTGAGGCATCTTTGGTATTTGATATCTTCAATGACTACACGGATGATTACAGGGTATGTATTGTACCATTTCTGGAACTGATTCTTTGTTAAAACAGAGCATATCTAGTGGAAAGGGAATGGGACAGTTAAGGGTATGGTAACTTACCTCCTGTGATTTCATAAAACTGAGCAAAATCTTGGAAATCAGACAGAATAAAAAAAAATACTTATTTTAAATGAGTTTAATATTTGGTAGTTCTTGGAGTGCTTGCAAGCATCAGTGTAAAAAACACTGAAGCTCCAGGTGGTTCATCCCAAGTGTGTGAGCTTTATCTCACATGCTCTGACTAGTCCAGAAATAGATGGTGGCAGAAGCACTTTCCTGGGAGCTGAGGCACTGGACCTACAGATGTTTTCAGTGCTGACATGCAGAGAATTATTCTCTTTGCTTTGTGTCTCCAAAGTATCTGCAGTTTGTATTAGTTAATGCCCAAGTTTGTTTGTCATGGAGATGCTGAGGTACCAGTGACAAGAACTTGTGAAGAGTAACCTCATTTTCCAGGAATTGGAAATAATTATTTAACTGAAAACACCATTGCTATATTGCTGTTGGAGCTACTACCACATTCTTTTACTAGAATGCTGAAGGTAGTACTGTCACAGATTATTTTATTAACCTTCTCTTTTACACTGCATTTTGTGTTTTAAGGTCTATGGTGCCACTCCTTCAAGTGATTTCAAGAGGCTCTCCAATGTCTTTAGAGGACTCTAGCCGAATTATCCCTCTCTTCTACCTTTTCAGTTCTTTGTTTAGTCACTCACTTATTTCTATTCATGATAATGAATTCTTTGGTGACCCAATAGAAGGTGAGTTTTGAACATTCTAAATAGCAGTGCTTTGTAAAATGTTTTTGTGTGAGGCTGGAGAGATCCCTGGGCAATGATTTGCTGACATCTGGGAGTAAGGATCTTCTGGCGTGGCTTGCTGATGGTCCCCTGAGCACTCAGCTGTCAGCTGGCTCTTTTATGGTGATTGCACTTAGAAAAAAAGAGACAAAAATTAATGGTCTGCACCTTGGGAGCCCTAGCTTTACACTGGGTCTGATATGGAAGTTCTTAATCATGATAATTTTTAATGAGTTAGTGAAGAGAGTGAACTTCTTTGGGACTGAACCTGTAGTTTAATGTGTAAATTTAACATAGCAGGAATCACAAAAGAGATCAAGGGGATATTGTAATTAAAATAATTGTGACTACACACGATCACAAGATTTGATCTCCTTTCTAAATGTTTACTCTAAATGTTTATTCTTTTTTTGGGTGATGTTTCTTTTTTCTAGATTATGTGTAAGACTATTAAAGTTGAATTAAATAATTAGGGTTTTTAAAAGTAATTTAAGGAAACTTAAGCTTGTGTTTCATGTAGTTGTAGGTCAAAGACAATCATCAATGATGCCTTTTACACTAGAAGAACTTGTAATACTCTCCCGCTGCCTTCGAGATGCATGTCTGGGAATCATAAAGCTGGCTTACCCAGAAACCAAGCCTGAGGTTCGTGAGGAATATATTGCGGCATTCCGAAGCGTTGGAGTAACAAAAAACACGGAAATGCAGCAATGTATACAGACAGAACAGAAAAGGTGGATTCAGTTATTCAAGGTAAATTGTGTCAATTTGCAGAACATAGAACATCTTCTTCTTGAAGATACGAAATTAGATTTTTTTTTCTCTAATTTTATTGCTGTTGCAACAAGGAATATGGATTTGGGAAGATAGCTGTTTGGCATATATGCTAAACTTCAAGTAACTAAATTCTGATAACTGTAACAATTTTTTTTTTCCTTCTGTCAACTCTTAATTTTCTTGCTTGTCTTGTTTAGAAAACAGTTACTGTGTAAAATATGGGGTTTAACTTGGACTCCCATTCAGCAAGGTGCTTGAGCATGTTGTCATAGCTTTGTATAGGTGTGAAATTCTAACAAAACCTAATGATTACTCAGGTGCTTCTGTATTAGAGACTTCACTATAATTGGTAGCATGCTTTATTGGTTTTGTTGGTATTCTCCTACAACCTGTTGGTATTCCTCATTTTGGGTTTTCTGGAATACTGAAGGGAAGGTGAATCTGGCTTAGCAAATGTGAATTTAATGTGTGTTCTTTCTGGATATCTACCAGTGTTTTTCTGCTGTTTTTATCCGTGGCATCCCAGCTAAGATATGAGTTAAGAGAAGCTGAGAACGTTGGCTGAAAAAAAAGCCTGATATAACTGTTGCTGAAAAAAAGGAGTGCTTGACTTGTCATGAAAATTCTGCAGCAAACACATCTAGTCAGCTAAAATTGCTCATTAAAGAAGTGGGAGCAGAAGAAATGCATTTTCCAAATTGAATGCTAGATTTACAGTCTGTTTAATACTGGCGACCTCTCGCACACTAATGTTCAGTTCGAGTCATCAGCTGTCCCTTCAGGTCTTTTATCACTGCTTTTGTCAAGCTATCTATTTAATTGAAAGAAGTTAATTGAATGAAAATGATCAACTAAGCTTGTATTAATATTGCTAATGGAACTTTCTTCTTGGCCATGTTTGGAGAAAGATGTCATGCTAGACTTTAGGAAAGGCCCATTAAGGCTTGCACTTAACCTGATGGGCTAATTAAGGAATGCTTATTCATTCTACAAGTCTAAGGTAGCCTCTATCCAGCCTATTCTGCCTGATTTTACAACACATTTCACTTATGGGCATAAGCATTAATAGCAGTGAGAGTAACTGATAATGTTTTGATTGCATTGAATACAGTCCTAATGCACCACTGAATCTGTAATTTGCACAGATTGATCTAATATATGTTTGCACAATGTAATTTAATTACTTGTCTTTAAATTGCCAAATAAACTTTTGATTTAAAGGTCACTAATGAAACCCCCAATATGTCTTTTTTCCTGAGAAAGATGTCAGACCAGGGGTGTTTTTATGCATGCAGTTCGTATCATGCCTCCTTCTTTTTGTTTGCTTTAGTTTGTTATGCTTAGTCAATGTTTGTGTAAGTGGGTGGATTTCAGGTGAATTTGATCATATTTTGCTGTCATTCAGAGAGCTGTAAAGTTCTGAATTACTTGTCCCACGTTGGCAGTCTGAAATTAAACTTGTAGTGGAACTGTCAAAGCTGGGTGTACTCTTACTATGTTCAGGAGCCAGGGTTGTCTTCCATCAGCTGAATTGGAAATACAAATCTTGAGGGTATCTGGAAGGCTGCAGTTCTACCCCAAAAAGAAGATAATAGCAAAGCTTCCCTTGTTTACTTCTTCAGGAGCATGTTTGTTGTTACAAATAAAAATTGAACGTGGCTAAAGTTAATGTCATCAAGAAGACTCCTGTGTATAGCACTGAGTCTTTCTGACAGCAGCTTCAGAATTACTTCCTGCCAGTAAGAAGTAGTACCTTCTTCCAAATCATTAAAACAAAGCTAAAGTAGTTAATTATAAATTCAAGTAGAAAATGCTTTTTATTTTTTTTACACTATGTCAAATATATGTATCAAATATTTGGGATTTATCTTTGCTAAAGCTTTTGCAAGCTGCTGGTGGAAAAAAGCACATTCCTTCTTTATCATCTGTGCTTTTAATTTCTCTTTTTCCTTTTTTCTTTTAACTTCTCACTTCTTTTGTGTATTTTACATGTCTCTGGTATCTAGTGAAATACATATGTGTATACATGAAGTGAATGAAATTATATATATATATATATAATTTCACACATACATACATGCAAATATAGGCTTTACTTCTGCAAGGTAATGGTAAATCTGGAAACAGTGAGGGTGCTGACAATGATGTACATATTTGCTAACAGATTGGAGGTCTTTGGTAAGATTTACATGTGCAAATGTCTTCATTCAACAGAATCCCCCAGTTTTGGCTTGGTAGAATGATGAGTAGTGTAGTCAGCTGTTACGGATTCCATAGAAAATCTTAAGTTATGAGTATATGAAAATGGATTTTGTTAAACAAAAGAATTATTTCACTATCTTGAGTTAATCCTGTGAAATCAAGTTTCTAATTTTGCTGAATTTTAGTTTTAAATGCTGCTTGCACTGGACAGTTTATTGGAAAGAAATCCCCATTTTAGTATTTTTTTATTGTAGTACATCTTCCCTTTCCATGGAATACATACTTATGAAAATTTTTCCAAAGGAATGCTGAGTTGGGGTGGCAGCTGGGTTAGTGTTCTCAGTACCCATGCAATCTGCAGAAGCTGCAGTTTCACCTAATCTGATTCAGCTTCCTTTAAGATTTCTTTAGCTTCTTGTAAAATACGGTATTTTCATGGTCTTCATGTAGATAGTATTTTCTAATTTTATTTTAGTTTTTAAAAACATTTGCCTCACTTACAGTGGTAATGGGACCAGAGAGCTTCAGTGATTCATGTAACCTGCACTGAATTTTATAAGGGAAAGGTGATGAAAATTCCCATGTAATCAGACAGTTCACTTAATAGCATTCTTTGTTCTGTCTTGAATAAAGACATTACCTTAAAAACTGGATGTTAAAAGCTCTTTTGTGTAGCATCTAGACACAGAATCCTTTCGAAGGCCCATTGAACTTTGTTACTCCTGACACCTGTCTGTTAAGACTGTCTTTTAGCAAGATTATTTCAGAAAAGCTCTGTGCACACTTTTTTTCTTACTCATTTTTCAAGTGCTGTACTTTAAAGTTGCCAAACAGATGGCTGTTCATTGTAGCAGTGATAATGTCTTTTTAGCCTAGTAATTTACTATTGTATTGATTCCACTTAATTATGTTTTATGTAGTGGTGGGTGAACTTGATTCAGTTCTGGACAGAAGGCATGCAGCTGAGTATGGCAGTTCTGCTTGAGGTGGAGAATTTGTTAGCTTGGTTTCTCTGCTTACTTTTATTTTTTTTTCTGGATTGTAGGAAACTGCCAGAAAAAAACACTAAAATTGCAAATTACCCTAGTGACCATAATAACAATTTTTCTCAGCCTCTCAATTTTTCTAGGAAGATAAAAGAACATTATATACATACCTAATATACATTGTGTGTATATTTGATTTGGTATTATTTTCTTTAAATAAGTAATTTAATGTTGATAATGATTTGTTTGGGCTTCCTTGAACTGGCATGCAGCACTTCAGGTGTGCAGTACTGCTAAATCCTATGTAGTCCTGGTTCCTAGATTTTGAAATGAGACTTTAATAAGCCAGGGTTTTTGATGTCTTGCAAGTGAACCATGATTACTTAATTTCATTCTAAGGTATTTAAGTCTAACAGCAAGTTTTTGTGGGTTAAAAATAAGTGGCAATTTTATATGTTACTGATTTTTAAAAATACTTTTGCTTTGTGTATTATGTAATTTCATTCACAGTGCTTCATGCATACTTAATGTATGTGTTTCTGACAACTAGGTCATCACAAACTTAGTGAAAATGTTGAAATCTAGGGATACAAGGAGAAATTTCTGTCCACCAAATCACTGGCTCTCAGAACAAGAAAACATTAAAGCAGATAAGGTAAGAGCCATATCCTTTTCCACAAAGCCTTGCAGGTGCCAAATTTTCAGTGGTAAAGTGTTTGATTCCTGACAGTGTTGGTGATGTTGATGTTGCACAGATTGTGTGGTTTAAAATCTGGAATAATGTTGCTTTTCTTTAATGTAAAAGTCTTGCATCTGTTAAGAAACTTGTATGTTAAAGCACATTTCCAATCCATAAAGGGGAACTTGCCCTACAGTGCAAGAGTGTAAATCATTGGCATTTATAGCAGAGGAGAGTGGGAAATCTGGTAGTATTTAGTTGCATCTTCTTGTAGTAAAAATGCTAAATTAAATAATTGGTCTATAGTGGGGAAAATTCTCTTCCAAAATAAAAGAAAATTCAGCAGCATTTTCTGTACTTACCTCACCTAGGAATGACTTTTTTTTTTTCCTAAGAGCTTTTGAAAAAAATTATATTGATCTCAAAAATGTGCGTGCAAAAGAAAAAACTAATAGCTGCTGTGGACTAGATTCCTTTGAATCATGACACATGCTTAATAAAAAATAAACAAAATATTTGATATCTCAAAATTCAAAGTCGGCTTCTCGAGTGTTCTAAATACCAGAACTGAATGTAACATTGTGTGGTATTTTTAAATACAGGGGATTTACATTGTAGTGTTGTTAATTGTGCAGCTCTCCTGTAAGGCAGAAATGAGGATGTTGAGGCGTTCAGACACTCCTGCATGTGACAACTCTGTGTATTTAGCATGCAGCAGTAAATTGTAATGTGTAATTAGTCCTGTCTAACTGTGAAATCCTGTTAATTTGTGAGGTCACACAGCTGTATGTGCCATCAGCCAGACACGTCTGGAGAGTCAGGAGGATGGGGAGGATAGGACCACTGCAGTCTACTTTGGATGGTAAGACACTGTCCATACAATTCCAGCTTTGCTAAGTCAAGAGATTGCCTTATGCAAAGAAATCTGTCTTTTCTAGAACTCAGTTGAGTATTTTGTAGTAAAATCTTGCTAACTAAAAGCAAGACAATCTTTCATAATTTTGGTTAAGATATTTTTTAAAAATTGTGTTCTTCTGTGCATGTGTGTATATCTTCACAGTATGTCATGTTATTTAATTGAATAATTTCTTTGCCAAAGCTTCCACTGGCATTGATGAGGGGAAATGATGAGGTGGAGAAATGATGTGTTTTTTAAATAATGTATTAATATATATATAAAAGGCAGTTGCATAGAACAGAAAATTAATACAGTTGCAGAAGATATAAAGCATTGAGATTTTGCTTTTACTGTATATTATAAAGAAACATTTTTGTTATGTATTAAACTGTAACAAACAGGCTTTGCATGGTAAATATTAATTCCTGTTTATAAATACTGTGTCTAATTAGATATGGCAGAAATGTAAACCCCTGAATTACTCAAAATATCAGGATTTTATGGAACTTGCAGAGAAAGATTGGAGAATGGGACAAACTTAGCAATCAGGGCAAATTTACACTAGATTGTTCCAATATGCTTCTCATGTAGACAGTCTGTTTCTTTCAGCTTTTCATACCTTTTCATCTTCACTATTCTAGAATTTACTTCTCTGTGAACAGGTAAAATAATCATTAAATCACTGGCACTTGTGCAGAATTAATAATGAATTTCAAATGGGGCCTTTAAGCAGCAAAGTGATTCATCTCCAGGAGTCCTTACTCTCTTTCAAGATGATGCAATCTGCTTGAGTTAGTTTAGCTGATCCAGTAGCTCGTGGAGAGACTGTAGCCTTGGAATGCTGCTGTAGGCTTGTACAGAATTAAGAGCTTTGGCCAGGGTTGAAACCTAAAGACTTCTAGTGATAATTTTTATTTGAGTAGCTGTGATGGTAAAAGTTTATTTTGATTACCTTATTAGTGTAGTTGCCAGATAATAACTGGTTGGCTCAGTTCAAGTACTGCTGAGAATTATTGATTATATATTTTTCCAGTTAGTTTCTTTCTTTGGAAGTCGCCACTTCTCCACATCAGCAATCCTTGCTTCTTTCACTGACCTACACGACTCTCCACAGCTGTTTATACTGTCTGGATGTTCTCCACTGCCAAACCTATTCCACATTTATCCCTTCCACATTCTCCTGCTCTCCTTGCCCTCACACCTACACTACCTTGAGCTCTCTGCCAGGTCTTCCTTCCCCAGATGCCCCCAGTTCCCTCCATTTCATGCCTCTCCTGCTGTGGGCAGTTGGGGATAAGGAATGCTTGTGCTGTGCTGGTGTGAGCAGCTGTGTGCCCTCCTTTTCCTGGCTGGCTCCAGGTGAGCTGCCACACTGAGCACTGCTCTCCTGGCTGTGCCTGCTGAAGGAATTTCTCCTCTCTGGCCCCTTGAAAATTTTCACAATACTTGGTATTTTTGAATCTCCTGTTCTCTGTCAAAGTTGAAGTTCAGCTGATGAACTCAAGAAGTGTGTTGGAGGCAAGATGGTGAGGAAAGATGGCACAGTTGTGTTCATGTAAACCTCATTTTCATACAAAGTCAGGCTAAAAAGAAAATGCAGTCAACATGAATGTGTGAAAACAAGCAGGTAACCTTGTGCACATGACTTGTTTAATGCCTCTTGACTCCATATGGGTTAAAGCCAATTAGCATGAAAGTACTGCTGAATCACATATGGCCATGTTTATTTGTGCTTTTTCATTTACTTAAATGGCAGACTTGTGAGTTCTAAATGCCCTCTGTATTGATGACTCCATCCCATATTTCTCTTTAAAGAAAGAAGCTGTGATGGAGAAATGCAGATAAAATTGACTAATTGACTGAAATAATTGAACTGTCGAAGTCATGTAGTAGTTTACCTTTGCTGTACATGCACTTTTCATTTAAAATTATTTTAACTGTTAGCTTAATAGGCTTCATACATTGACTTTAATCAAAAATGTTTACTAAGTAAACTAAAGGTAATCACAAATCAGCATTTTATCAGAAATTCGAAAGGCTTGCAGTGTTGAAACCTGCTCCCAATGAATATATATCAAGATTAGTGATGTTTAGGGTCATATCCTATTAAATTGGTGCTTAAAATATCCCTACTTAAAGTGCTTTGAGGATTTAAAAAACAAACAAAAAAGAACATTGAAGTGTTCAGTCCAGAACATTGCAGAAGATGCTTGTCATCATGGGTAGAAGCCAAAGAAAAAGCCTTGAAACTGTCATCAGAAACTTGCAGACAGGGTAGTGACATGAAGCATTTACTTATTTTGTAATACACTCTGTGAATTGTCCAGACTCTGGAGTCTTTTTTCAGAGGTGGTTATTAAACATGAAAATGGAACAACCAAGGAGCTGTGGGTGTTGTTACCTCTGCAGACTGAAGTCAGATGGACCTTTGGCCACAGTGGCTCATCAGTGAGCAATCCTGACTTCACTTAATTAATTTACAGTCAGGTATGTGCTCACCGGCTGAGCTTCCTCGCATAAAGTTAGAGCAGGACTGTCATTTCTACTGTGCATCACTAAAAGTTGAGTTATTTCCTAAAAATACCCTGTGAGTGAGTTCAAAGGAGCTGCACAGTAGTTTGGGAACTTAATGAATGAGCCTCTCTGCTGTGGCTTCTTCAATTCTTCGCTAAGATTTTTGTCTTAAATTCATTATACAGGGTCTTGATGATGTTGTTACTGTTTCTGCAGTGACTGGGATTTAATGTGGCCACTGTGACTTTGCTGTTAGGAGAGAAAACTCATTGAAATAAATGTTATCTTCCTGTTGGTTTCCTTAGATTTGGTTTAATTCTTAAGGTTTTTACCTAAAACAGCTTGATTGAAAGTAGATGATGTAGTTGAAAGTGCAATAACTGTAAACTATTCTGAGCATGAGAATAGGAATATTGTATATTCCTGCAATGAAAATTCTAAATAATCACAGTTATTAATTGTCTTCTGTTGTGCATTTTTTCATAACTCCTAAGCTAAAATGTCAATAAGGAGATTTTTTTCTGAATAAAATAGAGGTACAGAAATATGTATTTTTATATGCTTTTTAGTTTGGTGTGTTTTCACTACTTATATTTCAGTTTGCCTGTAGCAACTAATGTTTAAGGAAAGGTAAGGCTTTGAGTGAGTATGTAGTAAATAAACTATTTTAATGTATGTATTTTTATACAAAGTGGATTGAGTCACTTGATACAAAATAAATTGTTTAAGAAAATATTCTTTCCAAAATTTTAAAATTATTATTTCTGTTTTAAGTGGGTTTGGAACCAGCACCTCTTTCTGTATCTGAAGAACGACAACTTGCAATTCTGACAGAGCTACCTTTTGTAGTTCCTTTTGAAGAAAGAGTAAAGGTACCTAATTTCTAATTTAATATGCAATTGGTGTTTTTAGTTTTTTGTTTTGAGTAAGTGTAAAAAGAGCACTAAAAAGAGTGAAGTAGAAACTGGATGGATTCTCTACAGAAGGATATGGCAGTCTGCACTGTTTTTCTGCAGTACTCATGCAGCAACTGAACATTTGAAGTTACTGACTTCTCTCTTATTTTCCTGCTTATGTTGCCCTTAATAATATTTTCATTAAAGTTAGAAACATTTATTCCAAGACAGCTGAGAGCAGTTTGCAGTGCCGGCTGAGGTGGCTCTACGTGGTTGCACCCTCTTGTGGTGGCACAGCGCCGGCCAGTTGTGAGTTGCACCAGAGTGCAGGGTCACAGCTGGAAACTCGGGAGCACTGGGTGGGTGTGCTCCAGATGAGATTATGGATCTCCACTTCGGGAAATTAACACCTAGAGATTAAGTTCCTGCATTCATAGCTGTGTAGCTGAACTTTAATAGAGTGTATAGCTTAAAACTTGCAAGATTCTTGTACTTGATTGATTGGATTTGCTTTTGAATGTTTTTGAGATTTTATAGATGTAATTGTTAGTCTATTACCTATTTCAGTTTGCATAATGAATATTCTTAAAGCTTTTTTTTTTTTCTGTTAAGCACATTTTTAAAAACTGGTTTAGTTTTCAACATTATCAATTATTTAAAAACTGCTCTCTGAATTGTCTTGGAAATATTATGTTTCAAGACACCATCAAGGGAATGAAGAGTAATTCCATAGGGAAATTCAGTCTTTATTTGTCAAAACAGACAGAGGCAGCTTTGGTAGAAAATGTGTGTTTTTTTCTCAGGCTTCTATGAAACAGTTGTTCCAACAAAGCATCTTACTACTGTATGGCAATCCCACATCAGGATTACAGGGAAATGATAGGAACTGATCTCAAGCAGGGATCTCTGTCATGTCTTAGTCACTGCCTTCCAACCTCTGGACTTCTTAAAGCTGTGTTGAGATGCATACATGTTATGTTTATGGAATTCATAAAGGCTTTTTTGGTGCAATTGGAATTCATAGAACCTTGTGTGCTCTTATCACGAAAACTGAAGTAACAGTGGCATGAGAGCTTGGAGATAAGGATAAAGCTACAACTGAACTTCTATAGTTCAAAGAGGTGATCCTGCTACACTGTGTTTTGGAACAAGTGCGCAGTCCTTTTTGTATAATAGTGGGAGTTAGCATTCCTTGGAGTCTCCCACTGCCTCTACAGAGCAAGTTGCAATAAGGCAAGAAAATAGCACGACCATAATAAGGGGGTTTTTTTATTCCTTTTGGTCAGTTGCTGTCTATTGCTCTGTAATTTAATATGGTAAGCTCAATGCTGCTTGTGTGTGGGGATTGTTCCATATGCCCTTTCATTTTCTGACTTCCTCATGCCATTTTTACCTTGACTTACCAGATAACAGATACTCTAAGAAGCAATTTCAGAGTCCAGTTCCATGGTAGGCTCTTGAGCTTTCTGGCCCCAGGGAGTGTTTTCCCCTTCAGCCTTAAGACATATTGGGGTGCACCTTTCAGTCTGTGGGAGTTAATGAATCCAATTTGTAGCAGTGCCTTGGTTCTCACCTCCTTAGGCCATACTTTGGTCAGCTTGCCTCTGGTGATGCTACTTCCATGGTGTGTGCTTCAGTCAGCATTGCTTGTTTTTCTCTGTTTGTCTGAAGTCATTACAAATGCTTCAGTTGTGCATTAGAGTTCTCATTTTCAGGACTAACATACCCATGAACATTGGGTTGTGTAGGGAGTCAGTACCAAAATGAGTTTTGCTGTGAGATGTAATACCAGGTGATTTTTTTCCATCTAGAGTTTGATAACAATAATTAATAATCTGTATCTAGGCCTGATTCAGGAAGGAGAGTGGTGGTGTGCATATTCTGATACTCTGTACATAAAAAAAGGTGCCTGTGACTACATGTCATGATGTTATAAAACTGTAGAAAAATTTAGGCCAGAAGGGACCTCTGGAGGTACTCTAGTCCACATCTTTCCTCACAAGAATAACTTCAGGCTTGGGTCAGCATGCACAAAGACTTGTCCAGATGAGTTTTGACTGTCTCCAGAAATGGAGATTTCACAAATTCTCATGTAACCTTTTCCAATACCTAATCACTCCCATTATGAACTTTTTTCTTTATGTCCATCCTTTGTTTCTCTTTCTGCAGCTTAGGACTATTTTCTCTTGTTTTCCTGCTGTGTACCTTAGGAAAGATTCCTGCTTTGTCTCTACTGTAATCTTCCTGGTTGGAAAGCATCTTCTCCACTAGCAACAGTTGCACATAAAAACCAGTAGATTTGAGACCTTACTGTACCTTTGTTTGCTGTGGTCAGATTTCCTCTTTCATGGTAAATTTGTTGCTTTGAAAAATCCCTGCAGACTCTTACTTAAAATCTTCTTCATGAAAAAATGTTCTGACATATTACTGGGAGATTATATCCCTTGGAAAATGGGCTAGACTATTCATTGAATATGGGAATGATGGCAAGAGAGAAGAATATAATAAACATACACTCCCTGGATAGAAGGAATATTAGTCTACATTAGGCAACCCCCTCCCATGCTACATCTTGGCATAGAAACACAGTGAGCTACAGTTACTCTTCAGGGGAACAGGTTCCTGTTGTGAAGACTTGAAAATGGACAATGTGAAGTTCAATTTGTACTTCACGTGGCATAATTGTTTTGAATTTTTATGATACTCTGTTCTTTTTTTAATATGGCAGCAATAACCATGATTTTATTCTGAATTATTTATTCTCTGCTTATACAAGGGGAACAAGTACCTATTTTCTTATTATTGTGGGAATGTTCCTGACCATTGCAAACAGCAACAAAAATTTATTTACCAGCATTGAGAATAACCTCTGTGTGTGTGAAATACTCATGGGACTTTTTTCATTTGCTTTTGAATATTTTACATTTCAGAACTCTGAAAGTTAGGGAGAGGAAACTGGAAGCACTGGCACAATGTCTGTAGATGTGCTTCTTTATGTAGAAAGAACTGAGGATGTTATCTTAGCCCAGAAAAGCTCTTTGCATTTCTGTGCCACTCCTCCCCTTCCATGGGTCATGACTCTGTATTAAGTCTCTGCAGCTCAATGAGAGAGAAGACAATTAACTTGAAAGTGAGTGCCAGAGGCAGATCAAAGGACAGCAACAGTAGTGAATAACCATCTCTCATTGAATATTTAGATCTGCACAATTACATGGTTGCTCTTTTCACTCATTTAAACAGATTTTTCAGAGACTGATCTATGCTGATAAACAAGAAGTTCAAGGAGATGGGCCATTTTTGGATGGAATTAATGTCACTATCAGAAGAAATTATATTTATGAAGATGCTTATGATAAACTTTCTCCTGAGAATGGTAGGTTTGCAGTTATCAGCTTTGCAATAAAGTGTTACAACACTTTATTGTTCTTACCGTGTAGTTCCATATCTGCTTATTTGACTGGTATGCTGTAGGTGTATCAGCTCTGAGATGTGAAAGTTCTTAACAGTTAAATTTCCCTGTTTTTACAGAAGTAATTCTCACCCATATTCTTTCTCGTTATTGCAGTCTAAATTATCTCTTTATAATGTATTTTTATGGTGCTTTTCTTCGCATTTGCATGTCCAAATAATTATAATTTGTATATTTTTCTATGTAATTCATTAGGTATTATCTGCTTTAATAATCTTGGCAAAGAAATACATATGGACTGAACAGGATTTGCTTGATTCAGTGTGTCTGATAATAGTGCAGGGCTCTTTTTAATGATGAGGTGTAGTACTATAAATTTTACTACATTGAATTAAATCACATGTTTGTGTGAATCTGTGTGATCTTGCACTCACAATATTTTCTATAAATAAAATTTTCAAGTTATTCCTGGGTCTCTTAATATTTTATAGGATTTTTCAATATCTTTTCTACAAAGTGAACATTTCACAAACTGAATAGTCAAAATTCAATCCAGTAATAAGAGTTTTGCTACTATTTACTAGGTCAAATTTTATTCTAGCATATATAGTTTGTGTGTGTAGTTACATGTGTTCTTTTCCATACAAAACTGAAGCAGACAATTGCATTTGAGTTTGTCTCTCTCCTTTCCCTGCAGAACCTGACCTAAAAAAGCGCATTCGTGTTCACTTGCTTAATGCACACGGTCTTGATGAAGCTGGTATTGATGGTGGTGGAATTTTCAGAGAATTTCTGAATGAACTCCTCAAATCAGGATTTAACCCTAACCAGGGTTTTTTTAAGACCACCAATGAGGGACTGCTTTACCCTAACCCTGCTGCACAGATGCTCGTTGGAGACTCATACGCCCGACATTACTACTTCCTTGGGAGAATGCTTGGAAAGGTAAAACCAGTGTTCTGTAATACAAAGCTATAGTAGTACTGAAATTATTTTCAGTAATGGTTTTTTCTAATTAGGAGGAGTGGATGGGAAAAAGATTTTCCCAGACTTGAGAGACAGTAACTTTCAGATATTGGGTATGAACATTACTACTAATTTTCTGGTTGATTTAAATAAATTATATTCTTGGGATGTACAGGAAATTCATGTTATCCTTGATTTTCAACCTGGAGTTTTTAGGAGTATGACTGCATTTTACATTTCCATCATTTGGAATATATGAAATGAATGTTTTAAACAGTTACTAGTTGCATGAGGTATACAATTTTTGGTAGCATTTAAAATTTCCCATCAGCATTTACCATACTTAAGAGGCATGTGCAAATTACTTTTCACATATTCTCTTTGGGGTTTTGTACATTTTGCATATTTCTTGAGTTTTAGTGCTTGATAATTCGGTGATATGAGTGTTCAAAGGCTAATAGATGCTTGTTGAGCGAGATGAAAAATGAAGGGAGAGGAACAAAGACAGAAACCATTACAAACATTGATTACATTCAATTTTCTTTTATGGTCAGGTTTAATACTGAGGCTATTTCATTCTAAGCACTCGAAATAATTTTTATAAAGCTAATAATTGTGAAACAGAATTTGGAATACAAATTCCATTTCAGAAAAAAAAGTATTAACTGCTACTTAGCTGTCTAATACTGAAGGTATTTAAGATATAAAAGTCCCATTTAACTGCCTGCACTATTTTGGAGGCTAAAATCTTGCTGCTGCCTTGCAGTGAGGTTTGATGTGCAGTTGGATGTCTTTGTAGCATAGCTGGAAGCGGTTTCAAGGGATGTTGTTGGCAAACAGTGAATTGTTGAAACAGTGCTGTGCTTGGGAGTTGCCAGTCAACTGATTTAGATCAAACTGCCTCTTTGTAAGCAAATACACTGCTAATGCATCCCAGCTACTGCCATATCCAAATTTCCTAAAGAATGAAATTACAAATTGGCCATTTCAATAAATAATCTTGGAGTGATGTTCCCACTCCTGTTGGGAGATGGATTCAGTACTAATACAACACTTGATAATTATGTCTGACACTATATATCTAAGCTTCATTTTCTTTCTGCATGTATAGATTTTTGGAGTGGGAAAGCAAATACTTGTGGTATTGTAAAGGAAGTTACTTTGCCACAGAAATTTTTGCGTATATCTAGGAAGGAGGTAGGGCTCAACTGTCAGGGGAAGTTTGAAACATTAAAAAAAACAAAGACTAATTTTGAGTCTTCAGTTTCCTCTGTCAAAATAACTCATTGCCTTCTGTAATTGAAATTTCAGATATTAGCACAGAGACAGAAGTTGCAGAATGTGTTTCATCTCACAGAGTGCTACAAGTAGAGTTTTTTGGTTTTTAAAACCAGAGAATCCATTATTTAACATTTTGAAAGCATAAATTGCTTTTGTATTTGCAGTATGTGTAGATAAGGTAAGAATTGACAGTGCTACTTAATAATTACCCTTGCCCAGGTGCACAGACACCTTTTTAGTAGTGCATTTAGAGACTTGATGAATTAAACGGAAAGATAAGGCACGACCATACTATTCAAAACCTGCTGGTATTGTGATCTTGGTTAGGTTATTGAATACCCACTCATCCGTTTTCAAAAATGTGCCCATTTTATGCTTTGCACAGGGTTATTTGTGAGCAATAGTGAATTATTAAAAGCCCCTTTGCAAACAAAGTAGATATAATGCAACGGAAGCAATCAGGCATCCACAGCAATTTCTTATTTGTGGAAATCAGTGTGTAAAGAGTGCTGCCACCAAAAACTCTCACGTAAGAAGCTTCAATGTTATCAGAAAACAAATACATTAAAATATAATAATTTATAGAAATTCTCTGTCTCTTGGTAACCACTTCATCTAGTATCCAAATGCATTTAACTTTCAACACCATGAAGTTACACCTAATTCAGTTTTTCTTCTCATCAGGAAGTTTCTAACAGCTTGGCATCTTCTTTGGTAATTGGTCAGTTCGGAAGCAGAAACATCTTAAAATATAAAACATATCTTGAAAAATTGTATATCTGAAAATACAAATAATTTTAATCCTGAATAAATTACTGACTTTTCGGTATCTTTCAAGTTAAAGAAGAAATTAAAATCTGTGTATCTAATGCATAGCTTGTTCATGCAGCTTTTGTAGTCACTGGATGAGCAAAAGGTCTTGTAGAAATAATACTGTGTGTATTATTTCTGTGTAATTTCTGTGTAATTGCATATGTTGTCTGAAATCATCCTTTAAAAAAACCAGGAATGAGTTTGCTTAAACAGCAGCTACTCAAACACTTCCAAAGTTTACATTTCTCAACTGTCAGTGACTTTACTCTGAAATGTAAATATTACCTTAACACTGGTGCCTTTTAAACATTTTCCTTTCTCTTCCTTGAAAGTTAAAGCTCAGCTTGCCGTGCACACCTTTGGTGAGAGTTTCCTACAGCCAGAGGGGTTAGAGACTTGAACCTCTCAGTGTTTCCCACTGGAAGCACAGCTGGGAGTCTCTGAGTTCCAGGCTTTGCTTGAGAGCCAAGGGTGTCCTGGGCTGTCAGGAATGTTCAGGCAGAGGAGTTTTAACCCCAAATCTTCTTTGTTCTCTCTGCAAAGTAAAGTCTTCTCGTCCCAAGTGGTGTCCCAGAAAGATGGATGTGATCCTTCTGCTCTGTTGGTAGTTTTGGGTTGTGAGCAGGCTCCTGGTTGGGTTCCACTTCCTTTCCACATGCAGTAGTTGTTGTTCTGACTGCACTAAAAATCTCCCCACGTGCAGACTCTGCTGCTGCAGGTTTGGGGTGTAGTGGAATTGGCTCAGGAGAACACAAAAGGTGCTTTTTTGACAGGCTGCCAAGAAGCAACAAATGGAAATTTCCAAAGAAATTCGGAAGCAACACCTAAGAATATTAAATGAGGTTTTTCTCCATGCTGATTCTTGAGTGGTCTGCTGCAGATCTGAAAAGAGGGAAACACTGGTTAACCATTCCAGCAGAAACAGTGTCCAGGTAGAAGAATAGTGACGGAGAATTAAAATCTGAACTTCGCCATGTTCTGACCTAAACTCAGTCTAGTATACAACGCATTTCTCCATTTCCAATTTACATTTGCATTTATTCAATGATGTTAGTGTGACAGATGTTGTTGAAAAGGACATTATTTGCATTTACTTAAATTTCATGAAGTATCAGCATTAGTTTAAGAATATGGCAGGAAATCCATAGATAGATCAGTATGATAATTTTTATGGTTTCCTCTTCTTCCCTTTTGACATAAACCTGCTTGTTCTTGCATTTATTTTGTTTTACAGTGACTGTCTTTGCATGTTAAGCAGAGTGGCTCTGACAGTAGAGATTTTTATATAACACTCTCAGTGTCTTTGAATTTACTGAATTCTACCACCTCTCTTATTCCAGAATATGAAATAGCACTCATGAGTCACACGTTTATGTTGCTGAAGAACATTTGTTTTTGAAATATAATATTACGTCCCTTTTCTAAACGATAGAACCTGCAGTCCTTGGAAGACACTAAGTTTTTCTGAAAAGATTTACATTTGTTTTGCTAAGACCCAACTTCTGCCTTAAATGATTGAGAAAGCAATATGGAGAACAAAATGTCTTTTGAGTTGTTTTGAACTGAGTCCTTCCTTTATGGAACCATGTAAAGAAGTTTCATAGAAGAAGCAGCAAGGATTGAGAAAAACTAATGTGTGCATTTTAAATTTTAGCATTGTTTTGATGGTGGATACAATCTAGGTTTTGTTCTTTGATCATTAATATTTAATGGTAATAGGAAGTCAGTACTTTGCATGAACTTATTATATTGATAATTATATCATATTATATTGATGAAAATCAGTTTTTTATTTTCCTATGAGTTTTTGTAGTTTACTGATTTAAGATCTAACAGACTGTTCTTTGCACACATCTAAATGTTATTAGATATATATATATAAATAATTTAAAAAAGGAGTTACAAAATAAGTCCTTGGGTAAAGTGAAGCTTTAGAAGAGTAATAGTAGATCAAATACAGGTTTTATTAGACTACAAGTAGATGTGGGACCTAATTATTGATTAGATTATTTTTCTGTGTATTAGAGAGTGTGCCTTATGGTTACTGCTTGTAACTTAGAATATTGTGCCTGTCTGAAAGGTACAATTCTAAGATGAGCAGTGTCTGTAGAATCCATTCTGCAGAAAAACTAAAGTAGTTCTTAATCATTCTCAGGCCTTATCTAAGAAGTATTGATTCAGGGGAGTCTTTCCACAGCCAGATCTGCATCAGATCCTAAACTCTTACATTATAAATAAGCTGCATGTATGGAGTTAAAACATTCAAGGAAATGTTTGTAATAACATATTTGAGTGCCATTCATGCACCAAAAGCTTGTGGAAAGCAAGCAAAGTGTACAGTGAGAACTGACTTTCATATACTGGATTGTTTGGTAGGATGGTGTGTCCAGCATTGCACTGCCACTCTGACTGTTGGAGGGTGGTGGTTTTTTCTTCTGATTTTTAGGCTGCACTTTCTCTTTCCTTATTGTTCACTTAATTAGACCCACTTTGGCTTGATTTAAGTCAGTATACCCTTAATTAGTTTGTGCTGCAGCCCCAGTTGATACTACTAGTACCTGGAACAGTAGGTATAGGATTGGTGATACTGATGCAAAGAGGAGGTAATTGGTATAAACTCTTGGTTTTATTAATTTCAGTAACCTCTCACATGATTTTGTAGATTCAGCATTTTGCTTAAGAGCAAGTTAACTGATGATCATTTGTCTCAGAAAATACTGAATCATCTGAAATGGAATCAAAACAGGAATTTACCATTGAAAGTAGCATGGTCCTTTAATGATAAACTTACAGTGCAGAAGCACAATCCTAAGAGAGCAGAATTGATACCTTATGGAAGTTATTTCATGATTTATGAATGCAGATGTAAACTAATTTGAATCTATTTTCTGACACAGTTCTTTAGCTTGACAATTCCTTTGTGTACTGGTGCATTTAACAAAACCAATTATCTTTTGATTACAAATAGCTATGTTAGTAGTAACCTTGTAAATATATGTCTAGTGCTAAAAGACTACTGAAATGTGGTATTTTAACTCTAAATCTTTAGGGAGGAAAAGTGTTTATTGATGGATTGTGATATTTATTGAGTCATAATGTATTTAAATTTTCTTTAATGCATATGTTAGTGATTGTTTACCGTGATAAAGTGCATAGAGGTCTCTGCAAGGAGTTCTGCATGGAAAGAATTACCTCATGTCAGTGGTCACTCCTCAATTAAAAGTTCCATTAGCAGATGATTCCTGCTTCTGGTTTGTGTACTGATTGCATTTTATTGCCTCTAAATCAGGTTCCTAGACAGGGAATAAATAAACAGTTAGAGTGTGTGGTAATGGTATCCTGATCTTTTTTCACAGTTGGGAACACCTACATCCATTTCAATCACTAAGGTTTGGAATGTTTACTGAAATTCTTAAATTGGTTTGAACTTCAAAAATTACTAGTTTCACTGCTATTAAAATACAGATTTATCTTAGAAGCATATCCAGAGGTTAGTTATATAGTATTAAGTGTTTCAGTATGTCAGAAGATTAAACTTAAATAAGGAGGAGAAGTTTTCCTTTTATCCTCAAGTTCTTCCTAAATTATGTTTAAATTTGAGACAAGAAAAATCTATTAAGCCTTTACTGGAACTTCAGTAATGAATGATAACTATCAGTTATCCAGTGCATCCACAGGTATCCATAGTGCTTTCCTCTCTCATCCCTCAAAACCCCCCAAATGACATTGGTAGCAATTTATATCATATTTATGGCATAAGTTACAGAGATAACTGTTCCTATTAAATGAGAAAGAAAGTATCAAGCTGATGAAATGGTAGTTTTCTGCAGGTGCTGGCATTTCTGAAGCACTCTGTTTCGGTAATAAACATTAATATAATTACAGGCATCCTAAATTCCTAGAATAAAAATACTAGCATGACTTTCCATTTTTAAATTAAAAATTAACTCAAGGTCATTACAGTTGATATGATCCAATGAAGTCTTTGGGAATGGATCCTTACATTTTCCTGATCCTGTGTTCAGGAGTTTGGTCTGTGCTGCCACACCCCTGCCATCCATTTCAGGGATTTGCACCGACTGCAGCACCTGTGACAGGCAGATCCTTTATGCCACCTCAAATCTCAGAAACTTCTATAAACTTACTGACCTTCAAATTCCCACTGAGTGGGAAATCTGAAGTAAAACCAATTTACAAAAGGCTTTTTCTAAAAAAACCAATAACAATAATTTTAAAATTCAATGATACTGACACTGCTGCGTGGGCTATTAAAGCTTGCAGAAGCCTAATTACAGGCATCAAGCAGTGGGATTTTGGACTCCTGTTCTTTTAAAAGACAGAACAAAGGCAAGCTATGAATTTTCATAGTAATACAGGGAAGATAATACACCAGATTTTCCATTACTATGGTGGTACAAATGCTTCTAGACATCTGCTACTGCTCAGAGGCTTGGAAACAGTGGCTTAGAGCTCCAAGGTAACAGGACACATTGCATTGAGACACTCACCTAGGAGAAATAATTTTATTTGACTGTATTGGCATTAGAAACAATGTCATTTGGGGTTTGGTCACTTTTAAGCACATTATTAAGCACATCTTCAAGAAATTGTTTTATCTAGAGATTACTAAAGCTAGCTCTAAAAATGCTTCAAAATATGAGTAAGTGTTGATTTTAATTTGACTTAAATTTTTTAGTTTAATCTTTTTCATTAGGGTTGAAAAGTCTCTGCTGCCCCCAAAGGCTTTGAGAGTGTGATGAAATATTTCTAGGGTATAAATAATAAGGTAGAAGGAAGTTCTAATGGTTTTGCTATTTTTCGATCATTTTTATTAATGGTTCTGTACAGCTTTGAAGATCTATTGCACTCTGTAAGTGCTAAGTATTATTTAATAGTAACTGTTTAAAATTACTGAAATAGAAAGGGTTATGGTCTTGTGGACTGATTATGGAAATAACTGAATTTAAGTCCAGACATTTACTGCCTTATCCCAAAAGCTGTGCATCTTTCTAGGGATATGACTTTAGCATTGTTTATGCTTTAAAATACAGTTCTGAGTTGTGAAGGATTAATGGAAAGTAGAAGCAGTGACTGATTATTTTTCTTAAGAGAGATTTTAGTTGAAATAATAAATGAGAGAATTAGTTGTAGACCTGAAAGTGTAAGTAAAGGCACTAAAACTTCCTTGCAGGGAGGAAGGTTTAATATGTTAATTTGTGAATTTGTTTGTGCAATTTGTTGAACCTTATTCAGCACGTTGTAGTGCTCGTGTAACCTCTACTGTGTATAGCTAATCTGGCTGAAATGACTGCAATAGCTTATTACATTTTGTCCAAATTTAAAACAGTGTGAAATCTTCTCTTTCTGAAGAGCAGTTTGGGGTCATACCTAAACAATACCTTGTGTGATTACAGAGTACTTACATGGTGTTGTGATAGTTACCATCTGTAGTCCCTGTCAGGTATTATTGTTGTTTTGTTAAAAGAAGAAAAGTCCTCCTTGTCCAGAGAGCTGTCATCCTTCTCTTTTTGCCACTATGTACAGCTGTCCTTCAGCCCAGATCCTTCTTCCATATTACAAATGCTAATTGCATGCCTGTATCCTGAAGGGTGCTTGCTTTAAAGAACTGTTTTTTGTTCCTCCACGTCACAGATGTGTAGTGAGTGCATTCAGTATATTTTTGTCTGAAGATCATATTTTTCATCACTTCATATGCCCACATTGTGATCTGTGTCACTGAACTGAGTAAAGGCCAGTCCCTGTAGCAATCAATTACTGTGGAACTGTAATCACAGGTAGCTGAGATTATTTAAAAGAGGAACAACAGACTTCAGTCTGCATGTGAAATGAAAATTTACTAATCAAAGTGGACTTTCTGTTACTTTGGTGGTTTTTAATGTTCTGGTGTGTTCTGCAGTCATTTTCACAAAGAGGGAGACTGGTGGGTGAAGTTCCTTTCACTGAATACTACTTTTTCCATAGTGAAATAACTGCTTTTGGCCTTTTAACCAGAAAAAAAACCTTACTTTAACCATCTCTTCAGAAAATAGCAAAGGCTTGACATAAGTAGGAGAACACTGGGATGGGTAGTACTAAAAATTATTTGTTACTGAAATACAAATTTTTTTTGTTTAGTCATTTTAAAACTTTTGAATTACTTGTTTAGATATGTAGAGATGTCAACTTTTAACTAAAGAGCATTCCTAATCTACATGAGTTTGAAAAAAATGCTTGGAAATCCAGGTTGGCCTTTTCAGCAGACATTACCTTTTAGCTACTTGGGAATGTGTCACCCTGTGAGCATTACCCTGCTTGTGGGATTGCCCTTGATGTGAACATCACTGTCTCTGCTTCTGACCAGCCTCTTGCCCCAAGCTTGTACCTGCAAATTGCCCTTCTGTCCAGCTGGAGTGTTAATATCCCAGCCTTTCAGGGAGGCAGAGCTCTGTAGGATGGGTTGAGGTTGTTGGTGTTGATTACTGCGGAATGAAAGGAAACTGGGGAAAGGGTGAGAGTACTTGAACTTTGAGAAGAGATTAGTTTTTAAGATATATGTTGATTAAACTTGCTGGCTTTCAGCTCCTGAAGCAATGTATGAGCAGGAAGCTCTGATTTAGCCAAACAGAAGTAGACATCTCTGTCCAAGAGCAGGCCAGTTTCTGCCATCAGTGTTGTTGCACATTGGCTGTGAGAGGAAGAAAGAGGACAAGTTCTGTGTGGAGAGCATGACCATATGTTGTTTTGAAGGACTATGTAGGTATACTCTGATGATGCAGCTTCACACTGCAGCTGATTAATCTGGCAGCTGCTTTCCTCTGGTAGAGGTGGTCACCATTCCCTTGCCTGTTGCTGATGCTGGGCTCCTGTCTCCTTGATGTTGTTGTTGCAGAAAGCCAGTTCAGAGAGTTCAGACAGGCAAAAAACTAAATTTAAACCAGGGTAACTTAGAGCTTCCCAAGGCAGTTCAGTATGGAGAAACAAGGAAGGAGGGAAGTCTCCCTCTTGGCCCTTAGATTAGCTTTAGTAAGAAAAATCCCCATCAGAGTGGGCTTCCATGGGCAGCTGGCAGCTCAAAGGTTGTGCTCCTGGTAAAAACAAATTGTCCTGCAATTCCTACCCTGTTTCAGCCGTGGCTGTGAGCTGGATTTTACTCTAATTTAGAAGAAACTTCAGTGTCCATGCTGTGGCCACCAACACACACCCACCCTGCAAACCCCAAATCCAGCAGCCCAAACAAAGCACAGCACAAATAATCTGCAAGTTTTGAACCTTGTTCAGGTTGTAATGACCCTGTAGCCTCTACTGTACAACTGCTCTGCTTGCAAACAAACTCAGGGGAATCAGCACCTGATGGTTTTGTTGCCCTGGCAGGAATGTGTAGAATCACATTTTTTAGCAACAGCAGGTAGTTTGATCAGTTCATGCTGACTGAGAAATAGAAAAGTTAGATGGAATCCAGAAAATAAAGTTTCAGTTTATTTACTCATATTGCTCACGGCACTTCTCAGTACCTCTGCACAATGCTGGGGCTGTAATGGTGGCATTCACCTCTTTGAAACAAAACCAAAGTTCATCATGACTTTATTCACCAGAGTTTTAGTGCATTTTTTATTGAACTTTATTAGGATAGCTTGACTTTCAAACTAATTAAAACACTACTGTTTGTCTTCTTTCCAAAAATACTTTATTTTGAATATTGCAATCACTTAGCTAGGAGAGGGAGTAATTAAAGTTATTCTCAAGTTGCACAATTTAGTTTATTTAAAAATGCTTTATATAGTTTTTAGATGAAGTTATAAATGTTCACTTTGAAACTACCTGAAGATTAATAGTGATGCATTTGAAATGCATTATTTTTTTATTGATTCTTAATGTAGTAAATTACTGAAGTTATTTGGCAGCAAACAGAAATAGCCAGTGATGTTGTTCACATTTATTTTCCTGATAGCATCACAATTTGCATTAATTGCATTGCAGCTGCACTCACTTATATTAAAAAGCTTCTACCATAATTAATCCTTTTTATTTCAAATCATTTTGGCACAATTTCTAGCAATAAACACTCATAAAAGACAGACACTTGAAAAATAACGTACAAGTTTCTTCAATATACCTATTGCTGTTTTTTTCCTGACAAGGAATTATTGATAGGCTTCTAGGATCAAGTGTTGCAAGTGGTGAAGACTTAAGACCAGTTTGAAAAATGCTAAGTGGATTATTTTGCATAAAAAATAGACAGGTTTTGAATTTGTGTAATTAACCTGTGTTTAGAAAATACCTTGATTTATGTCTACATTTGTATTTCAGTTGCATACATTATGGAAATTTAATTTATAATCCATTTAGCTGATGTGATCATAGTTTTTAGTGCTATCATTTATTAGTCCTTGTATATTGAATGCTCTAAAGGCTTAAACCTGCCTTGTGTAAAAAATGACACCTCTGCATTTACATTTTATGAGTCACAGATGGAATTCCATTTTAAATTCGGGTAGCTTTGATATATTTAAGGAATTACAATAGCTTTATTGTTACTAATGCAGGAACAGCAAACAGTGACCTTACACATTGCAAATTAATGATTTATCCCTCTAGTTTGCTTTTAAAGTCAGCTATACAAATGAGGATTTTGACTTCTACACCTTGAATAAATCATACGGCTCTAAATATAATGCACCCTTTGGCTTTGAACTCGTTATTCTCAGGTTTTTTTGCAAGGTCTAACTCACCTCATAGAAAAATGTTCTTTCAAAAGTTTAAGGAATTGTGTATATTTTTCTTAAAGTCTTTGTTGGAATATCATCGAGTGATTAGAGCTACATCTATTAATCTTTTTTCGGTTTTGTTTTTTTTTTTTTTTCCCCCTCTGTGGGATTCCTTTTCTAAGTTTGCAGCAGATTATGGAGGAATTCAGTAACACCAAAACTCTGCTCTTGGAGAGTTAAAAGGGAGCAAACAATGATGTTACAATGATGTTATGTTGGTGATGCCTTGTCTGATCAGCCTGGCAGTGATATTAATGTTCTGTGAAGATTTGGTTGTCATTGGTAGAGATGCTGATGTGGCAGAGTGGACAATGAGAAAGGCAGCATGTGCCAGGAATGGGTCTTTTTAAAGCAGTGGTCCTTCATTCAGAATAGCTCTGAAGGGTGCACCTCTCATTCTTGTGAGAGCTACCATAAGTACTTTTTTCTTCCAAGCAAGCAGTTGTTACTGACTTAATAAAAAACAATGCAAAGATACTTTGCATTACATGGAAATGTGCTTATACAGTAGATGAACCTAGAATGGTGTTACTGGAGTTTGAAAATTCTAGAGGATAATTTGAGGTTGCAGTCAAAAGATTTGGGTCAGGTACATGTTTGGTTCATTAATTTTTGGCGTCTGTAGCAGTGTCAGGCACGGAAGGGGTTGGTCCTGTGACACAGAACTGGTGAACTCTTGGCTTGGAAACGAGGATGTTTGGGCTGTGGCGTTAGAGCAGTGGAATTCACCAACGTGCAGCCTTGAATCTGTGTAACATGCACCAGATAGTTTTTATTAGTTTAAAATGTACTGGGTTTACAGAGTTATTTTAAGGGGATGAGGGGGATGACAGTTCTACATCTAGTGATTGATATGAATGGAATAATACTGCTTGTGATGGTGATAATGGGAGTAGAGGTGTAAACTTATTTTGTAAGACATTCTTGATTCTTGTCCTTTAGCAAACCTTGCTTTTCCTGAAAATAAATGCAATTTGGATAAGGAGTAATGATAGATAAGCAATGACCTTGCATTTTAAAACACAACATAATTAATTTGTGAGATTTGCTACCTTGGTATTTCACAAGAATATTCACATTTCAAATTTTGGATGAATATTCTTTAATTTATGCAATATTTGAGCTATTTCCATGCCAGAAGAACCTACTCAGGCACCAAATTAAGACAGAATTACTCAAAAGTTGAGAAATAGACAATAACCTTCTGAATTCCTGCATGTACAAACAATAAAATCTAATGTGCTTTCAATTGCTTTATTTTTCAGGCTCTTTATGAAAATATGCTGGTGGAGCTGCCATTTGCTAGTTTTTTCCTCTCAAAATTATTAGGGACAAGTGCTGATGTTGACATTCATCATTTAGCTTCACTAGACCCAGAAATGTACAAAAATTTGCTTTTTCTAAAGAGCTATGAAGGGGATGTAGAGGAACTTGGACTAAACTTCACCGTGGTAAATAATGACCTTGGGGAAGCACAGGTAAGAATGGCTTTGAATTTGGTTTTTTTTTTTCTTTTATCTATGACTGATGAATCTTTACTATCCCTACTAACTATTTTTTAAATTTAAATGCAATGGGAAACAACTGTTAAAGATGCTGTGAGGCATCAACTGGGATCCTGACTCAATATTTGGGGTAGAGAGTAACTAACTGTACTTAAAAAATAACTTTTGATGATTATTTAAAGGTCTGGTCTTTTAAGGAGTAAACTGCAGTGATTATTTTCTAACAGTCATACATATAAAGTTCTATTGCCTGAGAATGTTTCTTGAAAAAAAGTATGTTGTATCTTCAATTGCACTTGCAATAATAGCAAAGTTTAGATGATGTGTAAACTACAGAAGTACTGCCTTGTTTTAGAATTACAGTTAGCAGTCAGAGAATGGTAATGACCCTTTATTGTGAGATAAGTATTGTCTCCTTTATCTGTAATTTTCAAAGTAAGAGAGCCTGAAGTTTGACCAACCTCAATTTTTTTTTAACCCCCCTGCCCTTTTTTTTTAAGGGTTGAGATACCAGATTAGTTGGAGGGGATAAATGTTGTTCAGTGCTTCTGAAAAGCAGTCCTTAAATCTGAGTTTTTAATGCAGTTGCACCATATAATTTGATTACAGATTTATTTGCTCTGTTGTGTTTACTAAAGATCACTCATAGTAGAAAATAAACTTCACTAGAGCTCTGAAAGCCTGCCTTAGTGTGCTAATGCAGGTAACCTCCTGAGTAAAGTCTTTTGTCATGCTTCCTATTTCAATTTTGAGGATTTAAAATTGAGGATTTCAAACTTACTCTTGATTATGGCATATAATTGGATGAAAAAAGTAAACATGACCACATTGTGATGAGCAGCAGCAGCTGCTGAATTCAGCCTCCTGTTGTGAGGCAGAAACAGAGACTCCAGGAGGGGGTGAGCAGTGCTCTGGGCTTGCTGCTCGGGGGCCAGGACTGTGCTCATCTCCAGAGCAGCAGCACCACTGAGATGCAGTAACCTGTCCTGGAAATTGGGAGCTTGAATTCTCTGAGGCTGCTTAAGTCATGACAAGTTTGCTGGCCAAGACTTCTGCTTAAACAGTATCAGGCTTGGATTTTATCTTACTCTACTGTCATCAGTTTCCTGTCATTTTGGAAGATCCTAAAATCTGGATTGGATTACATTTTAAAATAGTACCTTCAGATTTGGGATTCCTAAAGCACACTAAAGGGGAGAGGCAACAGTTGCCTGATATAAGTAATGTTTAGTATTAAACATGTTTCATATGTCATTTTCCTCCCTGGATCATACTTCCTATATGAAAACATCTGACCTGCACTGTCTTTAGAAAAACACTCAAAAAGTTGAGAAAAAGATGTGGTACAGACGTACCCAAAAGCACATTCTTAGAGTGCTCTGTGTGGCTGGTACTGAACTGAGGTCTGTAGCACCCAGAGGTTGAGTTCTAGGGAGCAAAGCACACAAATGGCAGTTTCCAGTATTACCTGGGATTTTTATCAGTGGAGGGAAAGTCTGAATTCTGAAACTACTTATTTCGTTCTGCTTAAAGTAATAGCTTTGTTGGTCACAGCTAACACAAATCCAGTTTAGTATCTAACTAAAACAAGGGCTGTAGCTGTTATTTTCAAGATTTATGATTTGTAGTTGTTTGTCATAACTTTAAAAGGAAGATTTAATATATTGAGTTACTGAGTAACAAGATGAAATGTAATTTTAAATAAAAATTCTGATGCTGGTTTGATGTTTTTTATACTTGAAGAGAGAACATTTTACCCACAAAGTATCAGCCATCTTTTTACGAGGCTTACTGCCCATTAGGTGTGGTTCAAAAGAACCCATTGGTTCTTGTCACTGTCTTCTGCCTTTCAATGCAACAAGTCTCTTTTTATACTTCATTTCATTACCTTAATAAACCTCATATGGATAAATGCATTTTATCTGCTATTTGACTTGTAACCATTGCATACTAATTGATTGTGCCAAGGTAAGGCTAATTCACTTTGGGAAAAGAGCTTGATTTGCACTCCTTATGTTGAATGTACATTATATGTAGTTTTCAGCTAAACAACCACTTTAGTGTTTAATAAATTAGTGCCCAATAAATGCATCATAAATCTATCATTGTAAATAGCTCTGCTCATGACAGTGTCCATCCACCAATTGTGACACAAAAGCATTATCTGCAATGAAAGACACATTCAAAAGAGGCTCTATTGCCTCTGTCAGTAGTAGAAGGTAGAAATTCTATTATCAGTGTATTGATTCCAATCCTGTAATGTGCTTTTAGACCCCATTAAACTATTGTCAAAGTGCATTCACCAGAAGTTGAAAAAGGTACTTAATAATTTGCACATTAGACCTGCTAATTAGGGGAGCTATGCCATCAACCTTATCTTCCAGCCCCAAATAGCTTTTGATAAAGATCTATGTAATGCAGTGATACCAGCCTACGTTTCAGCTGTTGGGTCTCCTGCAGAAAATGGTGGCCAGTAGCAAAGTCTCAGAGGAGGTCAGCCTCTGGTTACAGGTCTGTATATTGATTTAGTTTCTCCTTTTGTGTTGTAGGTGAGATGGTTATGAAAGGTATCTAAGAATAAGGTTAGCAAATTCAAGAAAATACCTTCTCAGACATTCCTCCCTCCTCTTCTTTCAGTGAGGAAGGCGAGTTTTGTGGCTGTCCAGGGCGAGAGGGAGATATCAGTACTCATTCCTCTTCCTTCAGAAATGTTGCATGCTGTACTCCAGAAACTCTGCTTGAAAGTACCAGTCTCAAACACTGATATTTGAGAGTACATGGATCACAAGTTGAGTGTGATCAGAAGATTCCATAAATAAAGTGTAAAACCACAAATCCACAGAGAAGCACTGTGATATACATGGCAGCAGTTTCTGTGAAATCCATATCATACAGAACTTGGTTTTGGGACACCTTGGGCTTTTAAACAGGTGTGAATGCCATTGCTGCCACTGAAAATATACTGACTCACCAAAGGGGAGTTCTTTGCCTTTAAATTTCTTTGGGGGAAAATTTTGAAGCCTTAAAAAGAGTTTTGAAAGTTTGTATCTTGACAACCTTTTTACTAGGATATAGTGGTTTAGCTGGGTGATTTTAGAGGTTTTTCAGCAGCTAAGTAATTAAGCTGAGGCTGAGCCTTTTCAGGCAGACTCGTAACACTTGCAGAAAATGCATTCGTGGGCATTCATGTGCAATCTCCTACCTGGAGCTCCTGCATGAACATCTGGAAGGCAGATGACAGAGAAAGGGAAAAAAACTTTATTGACTTCTTTTCAAAATTGGGCAAAACTGCAGGGGTGATGTGAACAAAAGTGATCAGAGCCCAAGAGAAAAGATAAAAGATTTGAATCTTGTAGGAGTTCTTGAATATCTATAAGAGCTGTATGAAATTGCACTGAATTCTGTGATTCTGTGAAGAGATAATATGTCTTATGTCTTCATATGGGACTTTTCTGTCCTGTTTTGGTATTTCCCCTTCATTTTGAAGATGCACTTTGTGAGTAGGAAATCAAATTTGTGTGAACGATCTGAACACTTACTTAAATTATATCCATGGTTTGATTGCCTTTAGTACATGCGATTTTGATTACAAACCAAGTTAAAATGCTGTTTGCTTGTTTATACTTAGATCTGCAGAATAGAAACAGATGGCACAGGGCTGTGGCTTCCTCGTGTGGCCGTCCCGGGTTGCCTGGGTTATTGTCTTGCCCCATCTAGTGGCCAAGACTGGATGGATAAAATAAAAATTAAGCTGATAAAGTGTTAAGGGTCTATTAAGTTGTGCTATAGCCTTTTTGAAAAGGAACTCTTCAACAGTCATTCCTGACTTTCAGAATTAAGTGGGAATTCTATAATAGTTCCTTTAATGCCATGAAAACACTGTGTGCATCTGCCTTTACTTTAGTTTTATGCTTACCAAGTGTTACTGTTTTCTGTTTTACATACTTCTTAGCCTTTTTGGCATAACATATTTATTATTTGTGTTCTGTTATCCCTTTGGTTTTGGTCTTGGATGATACTTTGACACAGCAGTGGTTAAATTAACCTCACACTGACAAACTCTGAAAATGGATAATTCAGTCTCTGGAAAACCCCAGCAAATGCACTTAACTGAGTGCTGTGCCTGTACTTGTGGCAATGCAGGGCTCTGGGGAGGAAGGGGAGCTACAAAAATGTTGCTGGATCAGAAATCAAGATTTGCTACTTAAAAATATAAAAAATGAAAGGAACAATAGGATTTTAAAAAACTCGAAAACAACAACAGAGGTTGGTCCTGAAAATAGGTCAGAAAGGCGCAACACCTTTTTTTCCTTTGTTTTGAAGGAGGAACTTTATGGGGAGAGAATAGCTTTTTATTATAGAATGAATACAACTTTCCTGACATCCCTAGAGCATTGTGGAGCCAGTGCTATTACAATGCAAATGTAAATTAATCTGTGTCCTGATTTCTGTTTGCTGGCCTGCAGGGAAGGTCAGACATTTCACTTCACCTAGTGCTGGGATGAATCTTAAAATATAGAAGTTTTCTAGAGCACCCTGCCAGTAGTTCCCTTTGGCTATTTTAGGAAGGAGGTTAGTTCAAGCATCTTTTAGTGTAAATACTGAGCTCACAGAAATTGTTGTAGGCACATGGAGTGATATCTATTAGAGTATTGTTGATGTTCATGTTCTTAAGAGATGCTTGATGAGTTAGGTGATGAAAATATGCTTTAATGCATTTTAATACAGCCTAATTCAGTGTGTCCATACCTCAGAGAGAGGGATTGTATTAAATGGTGTCAAAACCCCAAGGGATTCTGCAGTTCTGCAAAACAAGTAGAGAAGGTTTGTAAGTGGTCAGATAGTGAAGTATTAGTAATATTGAGGTCACAGCACTGATCTGTTCTTGGGGAACATCACTGGTTGCTCTGATCTTGTAAAGGTAAAGAGGACAAGAATTTAAGAAATAAGAGAAAATTTTCTGGTCTTGTTAGGCTTTGTAAAATGTATTTTATAGGAGGAAATTAAAAGAACTGTCTTTAGTTCCATGTAAAAGTCTCTGGGAAGATTAATGAAGTTGCTGCCCTTAATTAATACATCGTGGATATATTTCAGGAGGAAGGAAAGATCTGATTAAGCTCTTCAACACTGAAATAAGGACAGTGGGTGTGAAGAAACTTTACCTATTGGAATTGAAGTGCAAATTAGAAAGTTTCTTGTCAATAATTGGATTAATCTGATGATTAACTTTCCAGCGACAGTAGTAAAATTACTACAGTGCATGAAACAGAGAGAGCTCAGCAGTGCAGGGGCCTCTTCTCATCAGCTGTTTCCACTGTGGTATAGAACATGTCCCACACTTCTATTAATACTCCATGTGGACTTTACCAGTAAAAATACCCTCAGGCCAGCCAGTGGCCCCAGGCACTGCTCTGTACCCTCTGGAAACGGTCCCTGGCTGTGTCCCAGGCCAGGCGCTGCGATGGGTGGATCCCAGACAGAGCCCTCCTGTGTCCTGTGTCCCTGGCTCTTGTGGAAGGAGCAAGATAATCTGTACAGGGTGTGAAATGGTGCCACCTACACTGACACCTCCCTTTTGCTTAATTCTTGCAGGAGTAGGGTTTAAGCATTATCAGTACCTGCACACAGACATGGCGAAGTATTGATGAGGTTTTTTACTGTAGGAACTAACAAAAGCCAGGAGCCTGCAGCTGATGGATTAAAGTGGGAAGTAAGACATATTTTTAACACCTATTGTAATTCAGGTTGTGGTAGCTTATCAGAGAAAGTGGTAGATACACCATCACAGGATTGCATGTCTCTAAAAATGTGCTCTAACTCATCTGTGGATTTATGGAGTTAAATACAGGAATCTCTAGACAGAATCCTCTGGCCTGTGTCATCTGGGAGGTCAGAATTCACAGATCTTAATGGTTTCTTTTGCCTTGAAGAGCTATGAATCAAGAAAATTCTGAATGCTCAAAAGCACTGTGAATTTTTAATCATACCATTTTGCTTAGTACAAGAACAGCTCGCATTATTAGGTAGCATGTTAGAAAAAAAGCTGTTCATGTGTTTAATTCTCTGTGCTCTAAAGATGCCATTATTACCACATACTGAAGTGCACTGTTGGTTTAAATGAAGAAATTGCTGACTCCAGAGTGTAGAAAAAAATCCACTAGTTTTTGGAAGAGTTCAGAAGGCAATGCTATTTCAGCTTTTTAGGTTTTTTAAATTCTTCTCTTAAGTAGTCTAATAATACCTTCCAATTGGGCTGCTGCTTAACTAAATTCACCTCATGTAGTAAAGAGTAGAATATGTGAAGGCCTATAGTGTTCTAATAACAGCCTTTGAACCTGGTTTATATCTTAATGCAAGTACAGTATCTTTAGTCTTGGGGTTTTTCTTTAAAAATTCTCCCAAACTGAGGTACCTTGGTGTACTTGAAAGACAAAAGTTGAGCTTCCCAGTAGAAAACCAATACTTAGGCTTGATATGTTTGGTTGGTTTCTTTACTTTCATTGAATATACTGAGTATGTACAACAGTACATTTTCCACAGGATGACTAGTGAATGCTGAGCATTCTGCAAATCAGGCTTGTGTCAGGCTTGGAATTTTGACTCAGTGGACATTGCTTTTACCATAATGTGACCCTGCAGAATTCACCAGCAGCAGTTAGGGAAGAGCCCAGCCAGTCAAGCACAGCTTGCCTAATCCAGCTTTCTGATGCTAAACCATGGGGCTGTGTGATGAGCTGCATTGGCAGCTGGAGGTCTGGGTGCACAGAACGTGCTCTTACACATAACCGGAGAAAACACCTACCTTTGTAACTCCTCCTGATCGTCCATCTTCCTTTGAGCGAATCCTAGCCAATGAGTGTATCCTGGCCAACTTCACACGGATACATCACTGACTAGAATGTTTTGCAGCCCCATTTCCCAGTTAGAGCACAGAAGTGCAGTTTGCCAGGTGATGAGAATGGCTGTGTTTGTAGGTGGTGGAGCTGAAGCCCGGTGGGAAGGACATTCCCGTCACCAGCGCCAACCGGATCGCGTACATCCACCTGGTGGCGGACTACAGGCTGAACAAGCAGATCCGCCAGCACTGCCTGGCCTTCCGCCAGGGGCTGGCCAACGTGGTGAACCTCGAGTGGCTGCGCATGTTTGATCAGCAGGAAATACAGGTACTTCTGCCTAAAGCTGCACAAAGAACCGCTCTAAACAGAACTAATTGCTGATTTCTGCCGTAATGTAACGGTCTGATTTCCTTTGCCGTTAGGTTCTGACTTCTGGTGCACAAGTTCCTATCAGTTTGGATGACCTTAAATCTTTCACAAACTATTCAGGTAAGCATATTTTACTTAAGTAAAAAAATCTATTACGACCGACTTGGGAATAACTGAACTTGCTTTTTATCCTACCTTTTAAGAAAAAGTTGCAGGGTCATTCTTGTTATCTTTGGCCAAATTCGGTGGATGTACCTAAATTTCAGAAAATTGGCTAAAATTACAACCCAGTTTTATAAATGGTGGGAAATTGAAATACAGTTTATTTTATTCATATGCTTAAATGCAAGTCTATAGCCAGATAATTTGAGGGTGTTTCTTTTCTAAATTAAAATTAGTCGCTGACAGTGTCTGATTGATCTGAAAATAAATTGGCGAATGACTTTGGGATAGTAGTTTCTACATCATTTAGATACTTACAGTTTTTCAGACAATCTGAAGAGAGAGATCATATGTTTTCCTTGTGAAAAATGCAAGATATCTTACTTCATTTGTCCCCTGCATTTATCATTAATGTAATCAAAAAGTAGCTACCAAATCATCAGTTCACATCTGGGCTTACCTCAGGGTAAGCGGATTCATTCAATAACATCCTGGGTCCTGCAGATTTTGCACACTCTTGGATGGAAAGGCAATAATCTGAAGTTACTAGCTAAACGCTATGCTAAATAAAATTAATTTAAAATAGGCTTCAGTGAAGAAAACTGCATTTAAGAAACTGAGGGATATAGTAGCCATAGGTAAGCAATGAAACTCAAATTGCAGTGATGACAGATCTGTAGGTACTGGAAATTAGCAATACAAGCCTGCTGCTTATAATATTTTTCCCAAACCTTCAAGATTTTCTAGGTTTTCTGAAGAATTTATTTCTTACATAAAACTATTCTAGCTGTAAATCATTTAAATCTCATTGTAGGTGGCTACACAGCAGACCATCCTGTAATTAAAATATTTTGGAGGGTTGTAGAAAGCTTCACTGATGAAGAGAAACGTAAACTACTCAAATTTGTAACGAGCTGTTCTCGACCACCTCTTCTGGGGTTTAAGGTATGTCCTCTGGCTTCCTGGCAAGCTTTTAGAAATGCTGCAGATGTTGGTCCAAGTTTTTCTTGTCTAGGAATGTACAATTTGAGAATACTTGTCTGTGACTACAGGGATAGCTTCAATGTTTGCATTTGCATGTATAATAAGTACAGTTCTAAAATATGTAATGAAGTGTTCTTTTGCTTTCTGTTTTAACTGCAAAATTTATAAGCCTGCAAATCACTGATTAGAGCACTTGCTGCATGTGATGGAAGGTCCTTGCTGCCATTTCATGTTGTGCAGCTTCAAGCAACAGGTTGAGTTAACCCTAGTGTCTTCTAAGTCAGGCAAAAGAGAATTTAGGATATAAAAGCAGTTATTAAATTTGACCCTCTTAAATTAACCATTTGAAGCAGGACATGTATTTTCTTTTCTTCTAATTCTCATTTATTTGCTTGTAGCTCACAGCTCATTAGCAGCAAAATATTTAGCTGCAGTCTCCAGATTGCTATTTACAGGGAAGCTTAAGTATGAAAATTTGCTGTATTGCTGTTAAAACTAAAGAGAGGCCAAGGCAAGGTGAAGACATTTTGAAACTAAATTCTGTGGTTGTTCTACCCATGAATTTCAGTGGACTGCAAAATTCTGGCTAAGAACCAGCCATCACATCATTTCCTCTAAAATGTGGGAACATTCAGTGCTGTGTGGTGGTGTTACCATGTGGATGGGCAACATCCTCCATCTTCAGTATCTGTAAGCTATAGCTCAGCTACACTCCTTTTATAGACAGCTAGGATTGGAACTGGCACTTTGAGTTGGTAATTGGTCTGACTCTTCTGTGTGTCAGCTTCAAGATGAAATGAGTCAGATCTCAGGCTCCCCAAAACATGCTAAGCAGATCCTCTTTAACAGTAAAGAGTGTCCCTAGATATGGATATGGAGACAGTGGACATGGCTGTTGAATTACATGAATCCTGTCTCGGGTATTTGTCTATTGATTTATGTGATTCCTTATTTAAAAGTCTGTAGGCTTTTCTCCTAAACCTCCTCAGTCCATGCAAATATCACTGTACAGTACTCCAGCAATGAATAGGATTTTACAGGACAGCAGGAAGAGCAAATGGAAAACTCTGGGATGAGACCAAGGTAGAACAGTGCACAATCAGTCACATGAGGAAGGGAGAATTGGGAAACAGCTGGGGAAACCAAGTCAGCAGAAGTTCCCATTTCTTGTCATCCTGGTTAATTACAAGGGGAGAGGAAGAAATGCAGATGTAGGTACCCAGCTTTGAGGTATCCGGTGTGACATTTGAAGGGATGGAGGAAGTGAATCAAATGTCTAAAAATATTCAGGCTGACAGTGACACACTCAAAAGAAGCTAAATGTGGAAAGCTGCAATTTGTGTGTTCACTTGGGAGATGGGCCACAAACTGCCTGTAACAGACATGGCTAGGGAAAAATGGAAGCAAATTAGTCACCAGATTTTCAGTATGAAAGCAGTGAGTTAAAAGATGAAGTCAGTGTACAAGGGGCTTGCATGCTCAGCCACATGCAGCGGTGTTGGCAGAGCAAAGCAGCTGAAAGGGCGTTAGAGCCGCTCTGCTGGGCAGCAGAGGCTGCAGCAGGACCTGTAAACAGGGATTTACCTCCAAACCAGGGGCTTGCCAGGAAGTGTCTGCCAGGAAAGGCAGTGGGTGACTGCTATTGGCATCAGCAGGAATGTCTTGGTAGCCCATGGCAGTGCATTGTTTGGAGGTGCAGTGCAGTGTGAAGCCACAGGAGTGCTGAGTAGTACCAGCCAAGTAAGCATGATGAGAATGTGTTTATGTTGATGGGAGACATGAACACAAACCATCTTCAAAATTTGTTTGCTCTTTTAGTGTGTGTGCTGTATTTTTCTGAAAGAAATACAATTTCTGGTTCTCACTCTGAAGTTTTCTATGTATGCATTATATTGTGGGACCAGCATGTTTTCTTTAAGTTAGTGCATGTTGATTTAAGATTAGGAAATATCTTGACTGTCATAGCTTATACATAACAGAGTTTAGCTTTACATAATTTAAAAATTTTCGACTTTCATTGCCAGAGTCAGGTTCAGAATAACATTTACTAAAGCTAATTAAAGTTTAATAAGTTTAATAAATGTGATTGTTACAGACAAAAAAAAAAATCATTAAAGCGTGGTTGAAAATTGTTAAGTTCCAATCAGGTCACATAATAAATTGATGATCCTTTTCCCTTCCAAACTATTGCAGTTTCCCGCTGTACAGTATTTAATTATGCAACAAATGGTGCCCTTGGCATGACATTTCAATTTAGAACTCCATTTCTCCATTTTTAAAGCTAGAGTAGGGGAATTCAATTAGCATTTTGAAAGGAACACTAAAAATGCAACATTTTAGCCATGAAATACTTTTAAGGCCTCCATTTGAACAATAATTTAGCTTAGAATCTAATTGACCTTTTGCCTTTGAAGCTGGAATTTTTTTTCAGTTTCTAAAATCAGAACTTTTTACCTCAGGCAAGCATTTAATAAAATGAATGCTGTCTTGCCAGAAAAAGCAGTGCTTTGGAGGTAACAAATAAATATATTTTTCTCTATACTACTTGTTGGAAGAAGATAAATGGGATATTATTAAACCAATTAAATACTACATAGAAAATGTCTTTAAAGTGTGTTCTTCAGATCAGTAGTTAGCACATCAGAAGAATAATCAGGGTTTAACAAGTTTTTTATCATTACAGACTCACTATGCACATTGATATTATGTTTTTGCAGCACTGTAAATTTGTACCATAGACTGTATGAACAATAACAAGTAATTGTATTTTCCTTAGAATCGCATAAATTGCTTTGTGTATTCCAAATGAGTGGATCTTGTTGGGACAAGGCAGAGGGAGACACTACACGAGTAGTGTAGTGGTTCAAGAGTGGTTTTGGTGCTATGAGGAATGAAAGAAATGTCATTTGAGTGTCATTGTGACAGGTTTTCATCCAGTGATTTACTTGTAGAGATGTGTGCCAGCTGCTGCAGGGTAGGTTTTGGCTTGTATACCTTTTTTTGATGTAGTTGTTTTTTGTTTTGGCTGCATCTTCCAGGAGTTATATCCTGCATTTTGCATTCACAACGGAGGATCTGATTTAGACAGGCTGCCTACTGCCAGTACCTGCATGAACTTGCTGAAGCTTCCCGAGTTTTATGACGAGAGCCTGATGCGAAGCAAGCTCCTCTATGCCATTGAATGTGCTGCTGGATTTGAACTCAGCTGAGTCCAACCCATGCTTATGTGGATGATCTGCAGAAGAACGAACCAGTGCCTACTCTATAAGCAGCACCCATACCCGAGCAGTTTTAAGGGAATTCTGTCTACATTTCTGCAGCTCTTGTGTCTTACCAAATGCCCTCAAATAGGTTTCATTCTAAACACGATTTCTTAGTTAGCTTCCATTACTGAATATTGCGTTGACACTGCTTTATGACTCAAAACAATGAATGCTGTGTGCAGCGTGGCTGATTTCTGTGTTTATGTGAAGAAAGTGCACATTTAAAGAACAGTGACATCTCAGTGAAATTAACCAAAGATGAAGCTTTGGCTTTGTGCTGTTCAAACATAAATAATTTTGCAAACTGGCAATAAAGTTGTGTACTGTGCGGTGCGTTGGGATGAGACAGGGCTAACATCCTGCAGTTAATCTTTTAGAAGGAAAGCAAGCAAATGTTTGCATATATCCCAGAACTGAGAGGATGAAAATGCTTATTTCTGACAACCTAACATTTTAACTTATATTGTAGAGTTGTTTACAAATCATAGAGAGATGGGCAATCACCAACCATATGAAATTCAGCCAGGGCAAGTGCTGGGTTCTGCACCTGGGACAGGGCAGTCCTGGCTGTGTGGACAGACTGGGGAATGAGAGGCTGGAGAGCCTCATGTGGAAAGTTCACATCAACCAGGGGGTCCTGGTTGATGGCAAGTGGAACACGAGCCAGCAGTGCCCTGGCAGCCAGGAGAGCCAACCCTGTCCTGGGGGCATCAGGCACAGCATCACCAGCCGGGCAAGGGAGGGGATTGAGCTGCTCTGCTCTGCACCTGGGCAGCCTCACCTCGAGTGCTGGGGGCAGTGTTTGATGCCACAGTGTAAAGAAGACATTGAGCCATTAGAGAGCATCCAGAGGAGGCCATGAGGGTGGTGAAGGGCCTGGAGGGGAAGCTGTGTGAGGAGTGGCTGAGGTCACTTGGTCTGTTCAGCCTGGAGGAGACTGAAGGGAGACCTCATTGCAGTAACAGCTCCTCGTGAGGGGAAGAGGAGAGGCAGGCACTGATCTCTGCTCTGTGGTGACAGTGATGAGACCTGAGGAAACAGCATGGAACTGGATTGGGAAAGATTCAGGTTGGGTGTCACGAAATGGTTTCTCACCATTTGGGAAACCATTTGAGGGTGGTTGGGCTCTGGAACAGGTTCCCCAGGACAGTGGTCACAGCCCCAAGTCTGCCAGAGTTCAAGAAGCTTTTGAACGAAGCTCTCAGATGCTTGTTGTGGTTCTTGGGGTGTCCTGTGCAGGACCAGGAGTTGGACTGGATGATCCTGATCAACCCCTTCCAAATCAGCATAGTCCATGATTCTATGATAATTGTTGCATAACTGATTTTGTTTCATACTACCCTCCCTCAAGATGGTAGACACTGAGATAAAATGGGTGTAATATTCCATTTGTGCTTTCTGAAACACTTGGAAGAAAACGGATTTGCATTATTTTAAGTTCAACCTTTGCTGCATCATTATCACTTGGACACTGTTCTGAATGGATGTGACTTTCCAGGTTTTCTCTGTCCTGTTTCTGTCTTTTGTGCCTGTACAGGTTTGTTGATTGGTTGGTTGGTTTTAAATGAATCAGTCTCCTATTGCATACAGTACATATAGAAATCACCACTTTGGAAAAATATACATGTAATAATTATTAAAGTTATTTGAACCAAAGTTATCAGGCTTTATCTTTTATATTTGAAGCCTGTGGTGTTCACATTCCTTTTCCCTATCATTTCTTTCCATCGTAAATGCCATATCTGTGCTGTAGACACTAAACAAATTAACTTTTTTTTGTGATTAAACAGCTTTTATATCCATTTCCCTGCAGTATTTCTGCTGAGAAAAGTAAGTGGAAATATGCTGCTTAATATAATTTGATATCTGGGGGAAAAATTGCTCTCATATGGAAGGAGCTGATCCTCTAACAGTAGGCACATCGTAGGGTTTCGTATGCAAACTCCAGTGAGTTTAAAAAAGGAATTATAGTTCAGACTATAAGATTCATCAGTCCATCCCTCTGAACTTTACTTTTATATTTTAAATCATCAAAAATTACAATCAAATTTGTATTCATCTCTTATGCAAAAAAATATTTTGCTGTTACTGGAAGCTCTGCTGGATTTCCTATTTAATAAGCAGTAACCAGCAATATCCTTTTAAATGTGGGAAACTGCGTGGTTTTAAGATGTTTACTAGTAACCATATAAAATGTATAATTTCTTAATTTGGGTAATAAATGAAGTGTTAAAATACTATTTGTAGTCTTGATGTACAGAAATAAAATGATTGGTTTTCTTTTTGGTTTTGCTTTAGGCTTTTTATTTATGTTAAATGTTACATACTCGACCTATTCTTTATCCCAAATTCTTTTCTTGTATATTTTTCTACATAAATTATGAAACTTGTAAAGAAGTTTAAGAGATCAGTAATAGTGAAACTGCCTCCTCCTAATTGCAAAACCTGAACACTTCTTTTAGATAGCATTATTTATTTTAGAACCTAATGCTTTAAATATTTTGAAATTATTTTTCAATTCCATTATTTTGCTACACTGAGTAGTGTTGTATCTGTATTTTGTAAAATTAAATTAAATTTTTCTATTAAATATTTGTATTTTGAAGATTGTGTTGGAGTCATGCCAAGTACTGGTGACTGGTACTGTCCACTTTGTGCTTTTGAAAAGGAGCCAGTGCCCACTATTGCTGTCTGTGGCAGGAGAGCAGCGGGTGCCACAGGGAGGGTAGGCTGGGGGAAGTGTGACTCGCACAGAGCTGGAATTGCAGCAATCACAGAGCTGCAGGAACCTTCAGGAGAGAACTTGGGTTTGCTGACAATACTCTGATGTTTAATTTCTTCGTTCTGCAGCACTCGGTGATGTTTGTGTATCCTGAACATGGAGTGTGACCCTGGCACGGGCAGGGCATCGGAGCAGTTGTAAATCCCTGTGCACAGGCTGCAGGTCTGTGCAGCTTCACCACCTTCAGAGTCCAGGCTGCAGTGAGAGGAGAGTGGGGCTTTCCTTTGGCAGCCGGTGCTTCCAGCTCTGCCAGCTGTTCTCACACGGGCAGGATGAAGCACGAGTTCCTGCTTGCCAGTGATCTGTTGCTGGATATTTTAAGGAACAGGAGATAAAGGTCTGAGAGGTAACAGTCATGTTCTGAGGAGCAGGGGGGTCGAAATGATCTCTTGTAGCACTTATGTAGCAAGAATTGTTTCTGTATGAAACAGAATTTTCTGGATTTGAAAAGAAGAGCAAACTGTCCCCCAGAGGTGATGCTCCCAGGGCTTAGGTAGGCAGAGGCAGGCGCGTTCTGCATGCAAGCAACCTGAAATTTTATTGTAGATTTGATCATCAGAATTACAGTAGTAATAATTATGAGTTTGGGGTTGGTTTCTGTACAAGACAACCCTTCCATAAAGTAAGTTTCTGTACTACAAGTGTTTCTTCCTCCTAGTTCAGTACTTGTTTTTTGAAAAAGCAGCGTTTTCTGATTGGTTTTTGTTTTCAAGTAGGTTTGGGTTAGTAACTTTGTAACCTGTTCTACAAACATTTTTGTCAAGGTCTGTATGGTAGAGTTCACAAATTTTTCATCTCTAAAAAGTTCAAGGGCATTAAAAGTGGAATAAAGAAATAAAATTAGCACTTGGTCTCTTTCTTCCAATGAGAGTTTTTCCAGATGGGAGTTCAGTCCTATTAGATGGATTAAAAAAAAAAAAATAAAGCACAGCAAGCCAAACCAGGAGTAATTGGCCTTGTCCTTAATCTCTGTTGTCTTCCATCATGGTCCTGAAAGCCAGACTTGTATAAATGTTACAAAACTGATTTCTAGGGAACATTTATTTATCTTCAAAAGAGGAAAGATTTTCCTTCAGTTCCATGCATAAACAGTGAGCTGGCAGACGTTTGATTTGAATGAGGAGGATATCTTCAGGTAATTCTTTGGGAGGTGCTCCATAAAAATAATAAAAAATGAGCTTCCTGATGCTATTAGTAGTAATGTTGGCCCTTTTTTTTTGGCATCATATGAGTAATACAGCACAAACGTTCTCATTTAATCTTATAAAAGGGTTTGGAATTCAGAGAAAGCACTTTTTGAGTGCAGTGAGTTCATACATTTCAGTTTCTACCAAAAACTATTAGTTAAATACCAGTGATACAGCACATATTCTTACCACCAGTGAAAAACATTGCAGCACAGAAAAAAAGAAAAAAGAGGAATGTTTGTTGGACCTGTAATATTTGCTCATATACATGAATCTGTGTTAATAGCAGTTTGTGATGTAAATGCTTGTTACTTTTTTTTCATTATGCTTTTGCCTGTCAGTGAAGGAAAGAAGAAATGAACATGGTCTGTAAAACTGATCAGGATATCTATATTTTTATTGACTTCTGCTTTTGTGAATAAAATAATTTGAGTTTTCTTGAAACTCTGCAGAAACACTCTTTCATTTTTTGCAGTAAATTGGGCATTCTCTTGTTAAAAACGGATGGTACTGAATGGGTTCTGAAAGAATCTGTGATTAACTGCTTGTTGGTCTGAAAGGTAGTACCGTTGGAACTGGCCACCCGTGGCAGTGATGGAGTCACATTCCCAGAGGAATTTAAAATCCCTGGAGATGTGTCACTGAGGGACTTGGTTCAGTGGTGGGATTGGCAGGGCTGGGTTAATGGCTGGACTCACTCATCACTGCTTTCCAACCTAAACGTTGCTGTGGTTCTGCTGCTTCGGGATGCTTTGTACCTTTCAGGCTGTGATTTCCCACTCTGCCAAGGAAGCTGCGGCTCTGAGGGTTATTTGCAGCTCATTGTTTGAAAGACACCTTTGTTTCAGGGTGTCTTTCAAACAATGCACTTGCTCTGGTTTGAAAAAACTTCTTCAGAATCTTTGGAAAGAATAAAACTCCATGGATAGAAGTCTGAGAAGCTGTAATTGATAGTGAAGAATGCTACTCTGTCAGCAAACACAAAAATTTCTCTTTCAGCTTCTTCTAGCATGTGTGGGCTCCTTTGAAGGTGCAGTTTAGTTTTTATCTCCTTTGATAATTAGACTTACCTGCTTCCCTTTGCTTAGTTATTATTTTCATTGATAAATACACTTTTAGTTCTACTTTAATATTTATAAAGTTAGTATTGTGCATATTTCTTTTTGAATGTTTAGAAATAGCAGCATATATACTTCAGCTTACCTGCTACCAAAAATGTGGTAAACATAAAACTACAGAAAACTCTTCTTGTAGGGCATTTCCTAATTTATAACATTAATAATAACACAAATGCCCATGTATCTGATCTGTTTTTCAGTACGTATCTGGTATTCTGGAAAGGGCATTAAATTTCTCGTGTGTAGAGAGACAAAACAAGGTGACCATGAAGTTACACAGGTTGTGTCCATTAGAGAGCACAGAATAGCTGAAGTCAGGAGGAATGTCTGGAGATCACCTCCTCCAACCCCCAGCTCAAAGCAGGGTCACCTACAGCAGTTGCAAGACCTTCACCTGTGGAGTTCTGAATGTCTTCTTGGATAGAGAATCCACAATTTCTCTTGGCAACCTGTTTTCAGTGTTCAATTAACTTCACAATAAAACCTTTTTAATCAGGTTTAAACATTTCTTGTATTCCATTGCCTCTTGTCCTGTGGGGCAGTACTAAGGAATCTGAGCCTTCTCCAGGCTGAACAACATCAGCTCTCTCAGCCTCTCCTCATATGACACAGCCTCCAAAACCATAATCATCTTTCTCTGCCTTGCTTGTTAGTGACCCCAGCAGCATCTTCAAAATACCTTTTGTGGACTTTGGTGTGACTGGGGACTGAGTTAAAGGACAGTAAATCTCTTTCTCATTAGATTCCTTTGGTTGCTAATCAGTGGCATGTACCAGGTAAGGTTGGATTTAAGATTTTGTGGCTTTGATTTTTCAACTTCCAGTGCTGCTTTGACTTTTCAAGGATTTTGCAAATCTCTTATCAATGTAACATAGCAGGTAAAAACTGAGTTCTGAATTATTTTCACAATTTTTTATAGATAGAATGCTAAACATTGATATAAGAACCGTAGGACTAATGTTAAATCACCTAAATGTATATTTGCTTCTGCCACCAACAGTATCAAACACCCAAGTGCAACCTCTTGTGCAAACTCCTGTATTTTGACTGTCTTCTGAAGGTCGACTAGCCCAGAATTCAGCAAAGCACATCAGACAGTCAAACAGGAGAAACATGAGAATTCTGACTGGCAAAAAATGGGACATAAAGGCAGACACAGATTGATTTCACACTGTCAAGGGATGAGCTCTTCTTGTGTGATGGTTAAATCATTGCTACATTTACTGCCAGAATAGTTGCTCTCCAGTCTGGGACTAAGCTTCCCTGTCCACAGCTCTGCAGAATCATAAATTCTGTGTGCAAAGTTGGTTCATGTATTTATAGGAGCAGCGTGCTCAAATTTCCCACTATATTTAACATCATTCTTTTCTGCATTCCCTGAGCAGCTGTTTGTTCATTCTGTGTAACATTTAACTGAAAAGTAGTTTTGCATTATTTCTATTTTATTCCTTGTTTATAGTTACACATAGTTCTTGATTGCTGAAGAAAGAAACAGGCATTCACCAGATGGTGTTATTTCAGATCCTCCTGCTACTGCTGCTTGCCCAAATGTTAGACCTGGGAAAAGCATCTCTCCTCAGTTGCTATGTAGTTTTGCTGTATGTTGGCAAACAAACCTTCTGAAGGAATTGTTTCTTCAAGCCCTTGTGTCTTTACTTAAGAATTATTTTCATTACAGTGCTGTTTTTCTTTTTTCCCCCTCTTCACTTTCAGGCAAACAGCAGCAGAGCTCAAAGTTCTGCAGAGATACTTTAGGTATAATTATCTGGTAGATCTATCTGGCTATTGATGAAAGATTACATAGAATTAACTAATATTTCACATTGTCACATGGACAAAAAAGCATATCCCTGGTCAAGTTCATGAACATAAATGCTGATCAAGCTGTCCTTGCAAAGAAGAAGCACTTGGCATAAGCAGTGAGATCGTCTGACTGCCCCAATAGTTCCTGGGTTGTTGTGTGCAGATCCCAAATAATCAGCACAATACATCTGATATTTCAGGAGGAATTGGCAAAAACATCAACTATGCTGAAGTGGTTTAACCACTTTCAAAAGCATTCCCTTAGCTCAGGCTTTTGCACACAAAGAGGAGTCCAGCTAAACTTGCAGCCTCTAGATTACCTAAGACACACTGCACCAGTGAAAGCTCAGGTTGTGCTCGGCAGGAGAACACTGGAGAATGCAAGGGAAAATGGGTTATTTTGTGCTTTTAATGCTTCCACTGAAAGTTTTAAACTCAAGGTGTATTGCCCATATTTCAAGTCTAATTGTTTCTGATAAACTATCAGCAAAAAGTTAATGCTTGTATTTAATTAAGTGGCACTTTCCAGAATTACTTTGCCTGCAGTACTATAATTAGGTGACGTGAGAACAGTCTTTGATACATATGCTCATATTCTTTGTTAACACCAAAAATAGAATCTGTAAATCTGTAAATAGAAAAACGGGATGCATTAAAACAGCAGGGCAGAGCAGCAGGCTGGGAAGGCTACGGCCATTACCACCTCAGGAGGATTAATATTAATGTCTCCCTAATGCAGCATTTTTAAACATTTCTTGTGTTCTGATGGGCTTTATATAATTGACCTCCATAAATCATAAAAGATGGTTTAAAAAAGAATCTGGGAACTATGTGAATTGCCAATGCCTCCTGGAAGGCTGCCACATTATTTCCATCATTAGGTTATAGCTACCAGTTAGGCCTGAATTCATCTCACTCAACTTCAGGCATCTGTGAGGTGGCTGTCAAGGCACTTGGGGAGAAAAGGCAGCCCCAGGACAGAGCTCTGGCAGGAGGTTCCTTCTGTACTGAAACACAAAACCAAAAATTCCACCCTCTCCAAAGAGGATGGAATGAACTGTGCCCTGGAGGTGCGCTCTCCTCCTCTCTCTTCACAGCCAATGGCCTCAAACTGGATGTCTGAGACAGCTGAAGCTGGGTGAAGTGACCAGACCTTTCCCTCTTGTTCCCAGAGGAGAGTTGAAAGTTCTTAAACAATTAAGATTCTTTGATAGCAGCGTTTATTCTGACTCAATGACTCAGCACTTGGATATCAGCCTGCATCTCTGCTACCAGCTTTAACAGACCCACCAGACCTTCTTTTGTTATTGGAATGTTGATGCTCTGCCAGCAACATCAGATGTAATGCCCCTTAACACAGTACTCCAGGCTTCTGCTGCAAGCAGCAAGCCATAAAAACACAGGACACTTTGACTTCATACTTTTGCAAATACCTTTGAAGGTTTTCTGAATCTAAAAGCTTTTCAGTTTTATTAGTCCTATAAATAGAACTAATTAAAAATGTTAATGAGCCAGATAGGTAATCCTTTTGGATTTCAGTAAAACATTCAACACTGTCTCTCCCAGGATCCTTCTGGATAAAATGTCCAGCACACAGCTGGATAAACACATCATGGGATGGCTGAGCACTCGGCTCACGGGTCAGCACAAAGGTTACGGGGGGTGGGTTACAGCAGGCTGGTGTCCTGTCCCTAGTGGGTCCCACAGGGCCCAGCCTCAGCCCTGTGCTCTTCAACATCCTCAGAAATGACTTGGATGCGGGACTGGAAGGGATGCCAGGTTTGTCAAGGACACTGAACTTGAGGAGGAAGAGGGGCCCTGCAGAGACCCAGACCAGTCAGAGGGCTGGGCAGTCACCAACCACAGGAAGTTCAGCCAGGGCAAGTGCCAGATTCTGCATGGGACAGGCAATCCTGGATGTATGGGCTTCAGTATCCCCTGCAGTACCTCTTCTGGTGGGTTTTGCCATGTGCTATTTTAATTGAAATCACCTGCCTTTCCCTGTAACAGAGAAGAGAAAATTAAATATCGTGTGCACAATTCGAGCAAACTTCTAAAAAGTAAATAATTCTTGTTACTGTTCAGTGTTAAGAGATAATCTGAGCTATCAACAATCATAAGTTTAATAAAAAGAGGTGCCCTAATAAATGATATTTGTAATTGGTGACTCTGTAAACTGTCCATTTTGAGAAGTGTTGGGAAATGTCTTCATATCTTCTTCAAAGACAAGCATAAACCAATTAAAATACATTTTGGATTTTTTTTAGTAATAACACAATCTTTTGTTTCCATCTATGACTTTGTTAGGAAACATTTATTTACATTCTCAGTGTTTTCTGTAGAAAATGCCAAACTGCCCTGCCCTCAGCTATGAGCAGGCACTTTACTTTCTCATACCTTCCTTTCTCCAAAAGCAAAATTGGTCTCTAAGCCTTCCCAAATATTATTCCTATATCTGAAGGATGCTAAAGCAGGGCTATGCTGTCTAGAGTCAGAACAGTGTTAGAAAATCTCTGGGCAGATGAATGTAATGGTAACAATTGTGTTAAAGAAGCCATGGTCCTGGTTGCATTGTTGCAGGCAGTGTTTTGATTCCAACCCTGTAGTTCCATATGGAATCATGCTTCTTTGCCATGTTCTGTTTGCTTGGATAAACAGAAAGTTTTATGGTTGGCATCCATCATATCTTAACTGTAAATATAAAATCTGCTCTTTAAATTATTAAAGCAAAGAAACTGCCTCGTGCATCTTCTGTCTTGTTTACTGCAGCTCAGGTTTTAGGACTCTTCACTTTTTTTCTCCCCTGTAATCAGTTATGAAAGGTTGGGGAAAAACCATTATTTCCAGAACAAGAAATATTTCAAGGATTAAATCCAAATTTTATATGGTCTTCTCCCACACCTCACAGCACTGCCCTGCCTTTTCCAGGCTGCAAATCCTCTGAGGGCTGAACCTCACCCATTAGGAAGAGCCAGGGTAACCTACTAATCCTTTGGGTTTTTTCTTTCCAAGTGGATCAACAACTTGGACTTCACAGCTACTTGCTGATGAGAAACTAATAATGGAGTGAGGTGTGTCTCTGCTCTAATTTTTAAGAATTGTTTCCACAAGCACAACTTAGCATCAACAATCAACAATGTTTCTTTTGAAGCTTGATTTCCCTAAAGCACCAAGCCTATACTTCAGGTTGTCCTACTACTTGTCCTGCTGATTTGTTTTAGGTTTTCCTCTGCCTTATTCCAAGCTGGCTTTTGTCTTTTTGAACTGACCCCACTCCCACACAAACACTTCCTAAATAATGAGTAGCCTTTTAATTGACTTTATTTGGAAAGCATACATTTCAGGCGTGGAAACTCTCTAACTTCACGTTGGTGATCTATAAATTAATGCCTCCACTTTTTAAATAAGGGGCAAGAAATATAATTTTACTGTAATTTAAAGCATGGATAAAGTCCATATAAAAACAGAGTAATAATTTTGCTGCCCTATACTTTGCTCTCAGACAACCACATACTTGAATATAACACAAAGGATGCTCCAATACATTCACCCAGTGCAGGGCTCTGTCCAGGTGCTACATGCATGGAGAGGAATCTGACCTCAAAGGAATCGTGTGCCAGAGTTACAATTTTTGAGACTACAACTTAAACACACAAGGGGGAAAAAATTTTGTCATCTCATCTCTAGCACCCAAACTCACCTATTCAAAGAATGTTTCTTAAAATTATTGGTTTTTCTCCTTTTCCTTCAGCACGACACCCAGGCATCACTTTTTGCATTTCTCCTCACAGAACCCCAGAATGGGTGAGGCTGGAAGGGTCAGTCTGGTCCAGCCTCCCTGCTCAGTCAGGGCACCCCAGAGCACACGGCACAGGATTGTGCTATTCCAGAAGGTTCTGGAATATCCAGTGAGGGAGACTCCACAGCTTCTCTGGGCCATCTGTTCCAGTGCACGGTCACCTGCACAGTAAAGAAGTTCTTCCTCGTGTTCACTGGAGCTTCTGTGCATCAGTTCCTGCACATTGCCTCATCTCCTGGTGGCTGGAGCACCGAACAGAGCCTGGTCCATCCTCTTGGCACCCCCAGTTTTTGAGAGTAAAGACACAAAAAGGGAAGAAATTTTGTCATCTCACTTCTAGCAGCCAAACTCACCTATACAAAGAATGTTTCTTAACGTTATTCTTTTTCATTTTCCTTCTCCTTTCTCTTCGGCTGCACACCTGGACATTGTTTCACAAAATCACATCGTCAGTAAGGTTGGAAAAAACCTCTGAGAGTCCAGCGTGTGACTGAGCACTACCACACCCACCGAACACGCTGTGGCTCCGTGGAGCAGGGAGCAGCCATCGCTGTTCGAAACGCACGGCGCGCAAACAACAACGGCCCTGCCCCGCCCGGCGCTCTACCCTCGGGAACCCCGCCCGGAGCCGCGCCCGGAGCCCCGCCCTCAGGAACCCCGCCCGGAGCCCTGCCCTCGGGAACCCCGCCCGGAGCCCTGCCCTCGGGAACCCCGCCCGGAGCC